>CM044432.1:162560243-162580243 GCA_024363595.1 Xenopus borealis
TCAAGTACAAGGTACAGTTTTATTCTTACAGATAAAAAGGAAACTTTTAAAAATTGTGATTATTTGGATAAAATAGAGTCTATGGGGTATATTTATCAAAGAGCGAAGTTAATAGTGAAGTTCCGCCACTAAAGGCGTATTTATTAAAGGTTGAACTTTCACTTCACCCATTGATAAATACGACTATCAAAATCCCATAGAAATTAATGGAGAGTGGTGGAACTTCACTCTTTGATAAATTTACCCCCAAGGGAGATGGTGTTTCTGTATTTCAGTGCTTTCTGGATAATGGTTTTCCCGATCGGATCGAACAGATCCTATACCTGTATTAGAGAGTGACCAATGCAACTTGCCTGGTCCTGCTGGGTTTACTTTAAAACAGAAAGCCTGTCTGCATCTTTAAAATGTAATAGCGAAATGGAATAGTACCACACAGCTGTACATTTGTTTAAAAAGAAGTCCTTAATTATACAGTATCGGATTATTTACATTCTGTTCTATACAAAGTACAAACTGAATAATATGAAATGGTATATACCTATTTGATTGTCCTCAAACAACTACTAGAGAATAATAAAAGTATGGAAGCTAGAGTTTCCACCAAAACCTGAATTTTACAGGTGTGGAACCTAATATCTTGAATGCGTGGGAGCTGGAGTTTTCCAGATAAGAGTTTTTCTGTCATTTGAATGGCTATACTTACATCTGCTTAAAAACACTTATACATTAAATAAACCCAATACAGTAGTATTATTTGCCATCAATATAGATTCATGCGGCTTCGTTACCATCAGATACAATCTGCTGTTTTATTATTATAGACAAAAAGGAAACTGTATGAAACTCTGTTTGGTTTACTTATTTGTTTTTTTTCCCTTTAATAATTTCTTCACTGTATTTTGGGGTTTTTACAAGCCATTGCACCTTAAGACATAAGGAAATAGGATTCTGTAAAAGGATAATTGTTCAGATAATATTCAGGAATTGGATAAAACCCACTAAATTTAGCAAAGCTATGCAGGTTGGGAGTTGAAGTAAAAAGAGATATTTAATCATTTTCAATTTGTTAGAATGTGTACTTGCCAAATATATGTTTTCTGGGGGGAGTTACTGCACTGATAAAGGCCTTTTTTGGTCTTACAATCCAAAGCTTATTCATGGTGCAGTGGTTTAATAACGTATTGTGCTGCATAGTCTTACTTGCAACCAGTTTTTGAAATTCAGACTCTCACCCACACCCAGACCTGCAACCAATAGTTTCACCATCAACACTTTGACCAGCATCAACCCGGAAGTGACAACATTAAAGGAGAAGGAAAGGCTTTGTTAGGCACCCCCAAGTAAGTTTATTGACTTACCTGAATCCCCAGGCCGGTGCTCCTATTAGCAGAAAACTGCACCAGCCTGGGGTTATACCAACGAGCACCACAGAGGGATCCTCCACTGGCTTCTTCCTTCTTCAAATTTCCCGGATCAAACTCATGCGCAGTTGAATGAAACAGCTGCATTTGCAGCCGCACGAAGAAAGAGGAAGCCATAAGAGGATTGCTCCATGGTGCTCACTGGTATAACCCAGGACCACTGCAGTTTTCTGCTGCACCTACCCAGGGTTGCAGGTAAGTGTATACAATCACTTGGGGTGCCTAACATTTGGTAGCCACCAAGTGCGCAAAGCATTTCCGTCTCATTTAAGGGGCAGATTTATCAAAGTTCAAATGTTTTTTTGTAATTTTAATGAACTCGAATGACCTTGAAATTCAAATAGTATCTGTAATAAAATCTCACTCTGGTGGTCCAGTGGTGCGAAGGGGACACTCGCCATGCTGTCTTCCTTTTCCTCCTGTCCCGGCTCCCTAGTGTTAGCACGGCGCACACTTCTGGTTTTTATAGGCGCATGCGAGCTGGCTTGATGACGTCAGCACACAATGGCGCGAAATTTTAAATTATTTAAAGGGGCTTTTTGTATTTTTCATTGCTCATTATAGGATCTTGTTCCTGGTGCTTCTGTGCTATTTGAGCTTCTGTTGTCTGTTGTGATCCCTGACTATCCTGACTTCTGTATCCTGACCCTTGCCTGGTAACCAACTCCATTTATTCTGTATCCCTTCTGATTAATCTCCTGGTTTGACCCCTGCCTGCCTGACTTCGTTTGTACTCTGCCTGCCCCAACCCAGCCTGATCTGACTATGATTTCTGTCTATGCCTTGTACCGTGACCGTCCGCCCAAAAGACTGTTTAACCATTGTGCCCCTTTGCTTGTTCAGAACCCCTCGCTTTGCATCTCTCCTAATAAAACCTGGCGGCATCTGATTAGCTGAGGGCTCCTCCCAAGGTGAAAGGCGGCTGTTAGAGGTGGAAGCAAGAGCTGAGAACAGGGTGTGTGGTATTGGTTCTGAATATAGGTTGCCAACCGTGACGGTATCTAATTTAAGAAAAAAACTCTATCTAAAACTCAAACAAATATTACTGAACCGAAAACTCAAATTGAATTCCAATCTAATTCGACTTGAGAAAAAAACTTGAATGTCAGGAAGGCTATTACCATCTTCAAATGGGTAACTAGACCTCTTCCATTGACTTTTACATAAACTCGGCAGGTTTTAGGTGGCGATTTCAAATGGCTCCTAGGGTCCAGATATGATAAATCTCGAATTTGAGTTTGGAATATTCCAAACTAGAATTTGTGAGTTTTGACCAAAACTCCAATTCAAATTCAAATTTCCAAGTCGAACATTAATAAATCTGCCCCTAAAAGTGGGGATGCTCAGAAAAAAAATAAAATAAGTCAAGGAGTAAAACATGCAATTGGTAAGACCTTCAAATCTGTCAACACTCATCTGAAAGTCCTATCCGGCCTGCAAGATTGTTGAGTTTTGGGCAGAAAGACCACTGTCCCCTGACAATGCTGGCTGTCCACTGGTATCCTTGCTGGATACTCGGGATGAGTGCAGGCTGCATCCGACCCCCTCCCCCACACACACACACACCTTCTGTTAGAGTCCTGCAGTTAAATGTAACTATTTCCCCCAACCTGGTTGATCCACCTCCGGAGTGACGTCACTTCCGTCCACCAGTGATGTCACCACTTCCATCCATCCCGGGTTGAGCCTAAAATTAGGTCACTGTGGGTAGGTTTAGGTAATAGGAAGAAGGAGGGATTTATAGAGTGCCAGCGGTCTTGCCTAGTGGGTCTGTGTTGGGCATGGGCCTGCCCAACTTGACCTGTGCAGGAACAATATTATAATGAAAAATATATCCTATTGATAAGCTTAAGAGATATGAGGGTTCATATGAATGATGTGCGTTATGATGATAAGTATGCACGTTATGAAGTAGAAGGGGTACGCCTACTTGCTTTCCCCAAACCACCCTCATTAATACAGTGCTGCTGAATTCAGTTGAAAGTTGATAAAAGTTGTATTGATGCAGAAAGGATTCTGAAGGGACAGGACCTGCACATTTGGGTGTTTACCCATTTGTTAGTGTGCAAAGGGCAAAAAGCACAGTTCAGATTGCTATGTGCCTCATAAATGACCCTTATAGAATTTTATAAATCAGTTGTATTTTCACACAAAAGATGTTGTAAAATATTTTCAATATGTTTCTTTATATTATGAGAAATATGTAATTTTTATTTTTTTATATTTAGATTCATATTTTGTTACAGATGAATAAACACAAAACAAATTTAAAAATCACAAGTGGTCCTAGAAAACATTCTTATATTGGTTTTCTAGTTAAAGGACAAGGAAAGTCTAAACATAAACATGAACTCACTGCACCACAAGCCTAATCAAACAAATGATTTATGCTTTCAAAGTTGGCCACAGGGGGCTGTCATCTTGTAACTTTGTTATACATCTTTCCAAGACCAAGACTGTGCACATGCTCAGTGTGACCTGGGCTAAGCTTAGGAATTGTCATAAATTATCAAAACAGCACAAGTCAAATAATATCTGCCAGAAGCCGATACAGTAGAATATACAGACTGCACTGGGTCCTGTGTTGTCATGTAATCTAATGTGGATTTTATAGTTTTTGTAATATTTAATACAAACTTACTCAAACTCTACAGAACTAGTTGCCGCAGCAAAATAATCCTCCAAAAATAATCCCAGTTTATCTGTTTAAATCTGGCTCCATCATCTTTGTCCCTGCAGCTGGAGTTGGAAAAAGTAAAGGGGATGCAATGGCAAAAATAAAATCCAATACAAATCTCTAGACAGTCACCAACTGCTTTACAGGGAAACAAAGCTGCTGGAGTTCTGCATAGCTGGGAAGTAAGGCAGGGGCTCCCCCTGCTGTTCATACATATGATTGTTTGCCTGTACAGCAGTTAGGTACCTTCTGACAATTCCTATCCACAGAAGTAAAATAAGGGAGAATTTCACTGCATACAGTCAGGTTTCTTGTAAAAATGGCACACAAGTATATTGGAGATTAGAAACATTCGAGTTTAGTAATATTCATAATATTGATTTGCGTTTTAGACATTCAAGCTTTTTTCTTAAATAAAAGTAAATTCTAAATTGTACCTTTGACAAATCTACCCAATAATTAATCCTTATTGGAGGGAAAACAATCCTATTGGGTTTATTTAATGTTTACATGATTTTTAGTTGACTTAATATATGGAGATCCAAATAACAGAAAGATTGTTTATCCAGATTATCCGGAAAAACCCCAAATTTCAAGCATTCTTGATAAAAGGTCCTGTATCTGTACCCCAAAATTGAGAGTACAAGTATATGACCAGTTATCCAGCAGTTCTGGATCTCGGGTGTTCTGGATCACATACCTACAAGAAAATCATATAAAAATTAAATAAACCCAATAGGCTGGTTTTGATTCCAATAAGAATTAATCATATCTTAGTTGGGATCAAGTACAAGCTACTGTTTTATTATTACAGAGAAAAAGGAAAACATTTTTAAAAAACTGCTTTAATAGATTATAATGGAGTGTATGGGAGACAGCCTTTCTGTAATTCAGAGCTTTCTGGATAATGGGTTTCCGGATAATGGGTCCCTTACCTGTATATGCTTGAAAAGACAACTGAATCAAATGAAGTGCAAACGTCATCTGGCATTGATAGGGTTATGAGAGTGAATTTTTATTGTTAAAATGAATAATTGCAAGTACTTACAGTATGTAAATAGTTGCTATTTCTTCTCCCCATTGTCGCAGATAACCTGGTATGGCTCTGTTTATCTGATGTTTATCTGAGGACTGCACAAACAAAGAGCCACACGGGATGACTGGAGATATATATTATTTATACTCTAGTAACTGAGGGCATGATTATCCCAAATGTGGGGGTAAGGGAAATGATGCAACATGTAAAATTCTATAAGGCCAATGGTAATGAGAAAAAATAAATAATTTATTTGTAGTCTTAGCAGGTAATGGTATTTTTAGAATGTGCTCTGCAGATGCTATTTCTGCTCCATGTTGTGCTTCTGACAAAGGTGTCAACTCTAGAAAAAGTGTCATCTGATGGAGCAAAATGTAGCCAGTTAGATTGATGTGAGAATGTTCCTTCTAACCTGAGATATATGACCGACAGCAATGAAACAATACATTAACCCTTTTGTACATTGGATTTCATATGCTTTTGCTCTGTCTCACGCAGTCTTCTATTGACTTACTATTGTATGCAAATATCCCAAGTGTGTGTTTTCTCCAATGGTATAACTTCTCTTTTCTGTATTATCCAAGAAACAGTATGTGTGTTTTTTTTTCTTGTATTAACGGGAAGGCTCTGGGTTCAGCCTCGTGATGTTATTGGTTGAGGATGAGTGTGATCCAAGTTCATTGAATCTTTACGATTGCAATGTGTCAGTCTCGGCATGCCATCACAAGGAAAAATATTTATAAAAAATATTCTCTTTAATTATTGGAGGGTTCAGCTACAAATATAGAATTTAAGATACAGGGCTGATTAGTACAGGTAATGGACCTGTTATCCAGAATGCTCGGGACCTGGGGTTTGCCAGATAACAGATCTTTCCTTATTTTGAATCTTCATACATTAACTCTTCTAGAAAATCATGTAAACATTAAATAAACCCAGTAGGTTGGTTTTGTTTCCAAAAAGGATTAATTATATATTAGTTGGGATCAAGTACAAGGTACTGTTTTATTATTACAGAGCAAAAGAAAACCATTTTTAATGTTTTGGATTCTTTTATTATAATGGAGTCTATGGGGGACAGCCTTTCCGTAATTCTGAGCATTCTGGATAACAGGTTTCTAGATTATGGATCCCATAATTTTCTGCATCAGAATTAAAAAAAGTAGCCTCAGCTTCCTAATTTCCCTTACTGCAAATATTTTTGATTTTGATTGTTTAGATGACCCCCCATTAGGTTAGACCTTAGCTGCAGCTCTTTGGGCCACTATATTATCATTAGTTAGTGTTCAACTTTCGGCATCACGATTGTAATAATCTATCCATTATTGATCATATCTGACAGCCACGTAACCATTCAGACATTTTCATTTTCAGACAACCAATAAAGAACTTCAGCCTCCCCTTTAAAAAAAAATTCCCATAGCATAGAGTACATTGCGGGATCATGTCTTTCCAAAGACAATAGAATTTTCTATTGTTTCACATGCAAATATTGCTCTTTTTCTTGCCCATGTTCTAATGCCATTGATGGGCTAAAAGCAGTCTAATGTGCTTGAAAAGGGAGATACTTTCTCACATACCTGTCTATCATTTTGGTAGTTCTGTTTTATTGCTCAGACGGTTACTCTTTGTGTTTCATTCCCTGCATTTCCCTTCGGATTGTAACTTCTAGTAAGCAGGCCAGTAGCAATCAGTTTCATTTTTGTAAGCGTTTTTTGCATGATCAAGTTTTTGAAATTTGAGGTTTTTTTTTTTTTTTTTTTAAAGATTGCTAATCGTCCTCCCTGTTTAGAAGGTGCTACAAAATGCTTCTTTGGAAAGTTTTCCACACTGGAACATTATTTTTCCAAAAAAGAAGCACTTCGTGATTTCATTCACTGGTGTGTGCCTAACATTTTGGCACTTCATCCACATGGCTGTGGGTTTTCTTGTCCTTTAACCAGTTCATATGTGATCTCTGCCTAGCTTTCAGTTATGTGCACTAAGAAATAATTATCTGTAAAGAAACATTTTTTTTTAATGTGACCTAAAAGTCACTGGGGCAGTATACATGGTTCTACAGTACTGTATACAGGTATGGGATCCACTCCAAATTAAAGGCCAATCTCCCATAGACATCATTTTAATCAAATACTGGTATGGGACCTGTTATCTACAATGCCTGGGGTTTTTCCGGATAATGGATCTTTCCATAATTTGGATCTTTAGATCTTCAGTCTACTAGAAAATCATGTAAACTTAATTAAACCCAATAAGCTGTTTTTGCTTCCAATAAGGATTAGTTATATCTTAGTTTGGACCAAGCACAATGTGCTGTTTTATTATTATTATTACAGATAAAAAGGAAATCATTTTTAAATATTTAGATTATTTGATTATAATGGAGTCTATGGGAGACAGTCTTTCAGTAATTTGGAGCTTTCTGGATAACGGGTTTCCAGATAATGGATCCCATACCCATAGTTAAAAAAATGTTTTAATGATTTCATATTTCTCTGTAATAATAATCCTTTTCAGGGCCGGAACTAGTGGTAGGCAGAGTAGGCGGCCGCCTAGGGCACAGTCTTAGGGGGGGACGCACTTTAAAAGGGAAATATTTTTTTTATTCTTTAAGTTTTAATTTCTTTAGTTTAAAGGGGGGTGTTTACATTTCACGGTCTGAAAACTTTGCCCCTGTCTCCAGCAGCAGCATTCTGCTCTACTTCAGTCCCCACCTCCCTCTTACATGCCCTTTGCCTGGCACAGATCTGGGCAATATTGTTCCTGCTGCTCTGGCACAGGCTGGTGGCACAGGTACAGACTTGGGGGGGAAGGCTAGTGGCACAGGTTGGGAGCAATATTTTGGTTGCAGGCTGACACAGGTACAGATTGGGAGTAATATTTTGGGTGCTACTGGCTGCAGGTTTCTTAAGAAAAAGTGAATAGGTGGGAAATGGTCATACAGAACGGGGGCGTGGGGGCACTGATTGAACCCCTTGCCTAGGGTGTCAAACTGCCTTGGCCTAGCCCTGATCCTTTTCCTCGGTAAAAATAAAACAGTATCTTGTAGTAGATCCCAACCAAGAAATAATTATCCTTACTGGAGGCATATCAATCCTATTGGTTTATTTAATGGTTAAATATTTTTTTAGTAGACTGTATGGTGATCTCCAGGTCCTGAGCCTTCTGCATAAAAAGGCCCATGCTGTGTACAATGTTTTATAAAAACTGAACTCAATCACAGTTCGGCATGTGTTTTTTTTTTAGGTTGAATGTAACTTATTTAAGGTTACCTGGCCAATTAGTTTTATAAAAAAGTATTAAAAGTAGGGATGCACCGAATCCAGGATTCGGTTCGGGATTCGGCCTTTTTCAGCATAAGCAAATTAGGGGCAGGTGTGAAATTGCATGACTTTTTGTTACAGAAAAAAAATGTTTTCCCCTTCCCAATTCGGATTCGGTTCGTTATTCAGCCGAATCTATTGTAAAGGATTCGGGGTTCGGCTTAGACCAAAATAGCGGATTCGGTGCTTCCCTAATTAAAAGTAAATAATTACATTTTGGCACTTTTTTGTTTACATACAAGGTAGGTTTAGATTCCAACAGCAATTGTAATTGTACCGAATTGCAGATGGAAAATAAAAACTGTCTTGTTCCATGTTATCATACAATTTATTACGGCAAAATCTATTTGGAAGCATCAGGGGAGGGGGGAAAAAAGAGAAATTCCTACATATTATGATCAAAACCTGGCTCCTAATGGCTCCGAGGTGGAAATAATTATCTCATGTGGGCAAGCAGATCTCTGTGTCAAAGCACAGAACCACAGGGCAGCAGAATTTAAGCATGACGACTGGCAAGAGCACAGACAACTGCTCCAGGCCCTGTACTGCTGTTTGATAAGACATTTGCTTTGTTGAAACTGTTTTTTTCCCTACTTTTTTTTTTTTGGGGGGGGGGGGAATGCTTTGAAAACAACTGCATGTGTCTAATTTAACATTGCCTTTGTTGTCAGTTCCATTGCTGTGATATTTATAAAACCAAGCATCGTTGAGTGTTTGGCTTTATAAATTAGCAATGCTTTCTGCTGAACGAAAGATAGATGGCAGCATTCCTACAGACTGGAGAAGCAACTCCATGCTCCCCTGCTCTGTAAATAAACCTGTCACTTTATTATTTGACAAGATCTTCATTTTTATTCATCAAGTTTCAGGCCACGGTGGGGGCATTTATGGCCATTTGCTTTACGAGGCTCTGAGCTGAGTTTGTAGGCGTTGTAAGCAGAGATCCATTATCCCCTTTACAAGTGCATACAAAGCCACGGCGATGATGAGATACCAAAGTCAGTAAAGATCACATAAGCCACCCTTGATGAAAAGATAAATGAATGCATAAATAACACTGTGCTCTTCTGCGTTTGGCGAGATCAAGGCTAGATTTTGAAGGTTTTCTGAGATCAGAGTACACAACCCAAAGAATTTTGCTTTGCAGTCTGTCAGTTTGTGTGTGTGTAGACAAAGTGCAATTTAACCCTTTCTTTGAAGGGCACCTCTTTATTCAGACCTTAAAATATTGCTGAAAATTTGAGGCATCTCATTTCGCTCACGAGGTATCTTCGGGCGATTCCGGGAATCGCCGCGCAGCGTGTGCACAGGCGCTGGCGCTTTGTCCCTTTTACTAGCGGCAGACAGGGAGAAGGAAATTTGGGGAGATTGTCGCCTGCTAAAAATGCCAGGCGACAGAATCTCCCCGAATCTCCCTGTCTGTCCCCAGCCTTAACCCTTTGTTGCTCCAGCATGGAAAGTTTTTTTTTTTTTCACTTGCCATGTACATATTTGTATCTCCTGAATGTATCTGGATAAGTGGTCTTTAACTTCAGGTGGATCCTATCTGGAAAAACATTATTCGAAAATTACAGGAAGGCCATAGGGTCCATACTAAGCAAATAATTTAAATTTTTAAGTATTCCCTTTTTTCTCTGTAATAATACAGTACCTTGTACTTGATGGTAACTATAGTGAATTAATCCACATTGTCAGTAAAAAAAATCCTATTTTGTTTATTTAACGTTGAAATGATGTTTAGCATTCTTAAGGTATGGTGATCCAAATTACAGATAGATCCCTTATCTGAAAAGAATTCTGGGTTATAGATAGAAAAGACTTTACTTTGCACATTGCAAAAGAAAAATTCAAATATTGGTTTTGGGGACCAATTTATTCATGCTTTTTAGAAAAAAAAAAAAGTTTATGAACAGCAATGTGTTAAGAGAGATACACTCAGACACATAGGGGCACATTTACTAAGGGTCAAAGTGAATATTCAAATAAAATTTTAATTTAAAAATTCAAATTTTGAAGTAATTTTGGGCTACTTCGTCTATAGAATAGGCCAAAATTTTCAAATTGTCAATTGTCAAATTTTCGAAGCACTGTCCCTTTAAAATCCTTCGAATTAGACTCTTCGCCACCTTAAAGCTGCCAAATTGCCAATGTAGCCTATAGGGGACCTCCTAGAACCTTTAATGAAAGTCATAGGAAGTTGAAGGATTTTGTGGAAAATCGTTCCAATTGTTCGATTAGAACAATGCGATCGAACAATTCGAACAATTTTTATTTGATCAAAAACGGAACTATTCGAACGAAAAAGGTAAATTTTCGATCTAAAAAGCCCCTTAAAAAAATTTGATGATTAGTACATCTGCCCCATAGAGTATTTTATAGCAGGCACAACGATCTGCTATAGAATACTCTATGGGGCAGATTTACTAAGTGTCGAATTTCAAATTGAAAAATTTTTTTTTAAAGAGCTTTTACAATCGAAAATTGACTTTTTTTGTTTGAATAGGTCTGTTTTTGATGAAATAAAAATTGTTCAAAACGTTCGAATGCATCATTTTGGCCAAAATCCTTCGTTTTTCAAAAAGTTCCAAAAACACTTCTTTAAGACTCCAGGAGGTCCTCCATAGGCAAAAATAGCAATTCGGCAGGTTTAAGGTGGCAAAGTGTCGAATTCACATTTCAGTACAGTACTTTGAGACAGTACTTTGCTTTTCGAACAGTCAAATTTTAAAATTTTATTAAATTGGCCTATTCTGTAGTCGAAATAGCCCAAAAAATTTCAAAATTCTAATTTTTATAATTAGAATTTTCACTTCGACCCTCAGTGAATGTGCCCCTGGGTCGAAGTGAATATTCGAATAAAATTCAAATTTTTTAAGTAATTTTTGGCTACTTCGACTATCAAATAGGCCAAAATTTGGTTTGAAGTGAAAAAATGTGATAAGTTCGACTTGCTCTTTAAAATCCTTCAACTTCGACACTTTGCCACCTTAAAGCTGCCGAATTGCCATTTTAGCCTATGGACCTCCTAGAACCTTTCCTGACATTTTTTATAAGTCCTACGGATTTTGCTCAAAATCGCATCGTTCGATTCCAATGATGCAATCGAACGATTCCAACGATTTTTAGTCGATCGAAAATGGCCCTATTCGATCAAAATAAGTACATCAAAAAGCCCTTTAATAAAACTTCGATGGTCAAATTACACAGTTTTTTCACTTTGAAAATGTCTGAGTGTATATCTATAGATCAATGTGGCGCAGTGCCATGGAACCCAATTAACTATATTATAGGCAACACTAGAACGATATAGAGTAGTGACCCGGAGCCCACACAAGACACACACCGTTAGTGTCACAATCCTACTGTGTATAGTGTCAAACTCCCTGGCACGAATGTGATAGTAGCACAGAGTGAAACACAGATGTGCCTCTAATACAGCAGCAGCGTTAGCAGTGTGAGTGGATTGGGCAGAATACAGTGTGAAGAAGACTCTGGGGAAGCAACGTTTGTCTCCCCCGGCTCCGGAGCTCTGCCCTGGTATGTGGCAGTGCAGGAGTGGGAGGCAACAGTGAAGTTGGCCCCATGCTGTGGGGGTGAAGGCGCTGCACTCAGGCGCTGGCAGGCTTGGGGCACATCGCGAAAACTTCGCCAGTTTGGAGCTTCAATCAGCAACCAGCAGGGAGCCAGGGAGGAGAAATCGAGTGCCGATGGATGGATGGTCACCCTGTTGCCTTTTCTGAAGAGGAGTAGTGATGGGCGAATCTCCCCCGTTTCACTTCGCCGAAAAATTTGCGAATTTCCAGCAAAATTTGCGAATTGGCGAAAAAATTTGCGAAGCGTTTTTGACGCGCGACGCGTCGTTTTCATCGCGTCGTTTTTTGGGCAAATTTTTTTTGGGCGAATTTTCGCTGGAGTTTCGCGAATTTATTCGCCAGCGGCGAATCACGGGAATTCGCCGCGAATTTGTCTCTGGCAAAATTCCACGAAAGAGGAGTGAAAGCTGAGTTTTTGTAAGTATTTCTTAAAGGGATACTAATTAACTAACTAACTAATGCATCAGTTAATAGTGCTGCTTCAGCAGAATTCTGCATTGAAATCCATTTCTCAAAAGAGCAAACAATTTTTTTTTATATTTCATTTTTAAATCTGACATGGGGCTAGACATATTGTCAATTTCCCAGCTGCCCCAAGTCATGTGACTTGTGCTTTGATAAACTTCAGTCATTCTTTACTGCTGTACTGCAAGATGGAGTGATATCAACCCTCCCCTCCCCCCAGCAGTCTAATAACAGAACAATGGGAAGGTAACCAGACAACAGGTCCCTAATAGTGATGGGCGAATCTCCCGAGATTCGCTTCGCCGAAAAATTCTCGAATTTCCAGAGAAATTCGTGAATTGGCGAAAAATTTGCGAAACGAGTCGCGGGACGCTTTTGACGCGCGTCGTTTTCGTCGCATCACGTCGTTTTCGTGGCATCGCGTCGTTTTCGCGCGCGTCGCGTCGTTTTCGGCGTGTCACGTCAAAAACAAAGCGCGACTCGTTTTTCCGGCGAATTTTCGCCAAGCGAAATTTCGCTGGTGATTCGCGAATTTATTCGCCAGCGGCGAATCGCGGGAATTCGCCGCGAATTCGCCCCTGGCAAATAAATTCGCCCATCACTAGTCCCTAATACAAAATAACAGCTACTTGGTAGATTTAAGAACAGCACGTCTCACTGCATACCATTCAGTTACATTGAGAAGGAAAAACGACAGCCTGCCAGAAAACAGTTCCCTTCTAAGACTTTGCAATTTTAAAGTATAATTTGTCTTGGTGTTATTTATTCATTGTGTACTAACAATTTTTTTTTTTTTTTTTAAATTGATGTTACTGGTCCTTTACCTATGTTAATGTATGTTTCTTTTGCACATACTATCAATTTAACCAGTTTTTATTTTTCCTTTAAGGCACCTTTAGGCTATTTCATGTAATTCAGGACTTCATGGATCTGGCAGTGCTATGTGAATGATAATGTCTTTCTCCCTTTCAGAAATCCATTAAGGAATAATTGTATGCAAGCACATATAATCCAGATACTGCCCCCAAGGTGGACTGGAAGGCGTTGGCTGATACATTGACTTTTTTTTTCTGTATAGATCCATGTTTCCAATGTAGAATGTAGGGGTGGCTCCTGTTGTTGGATGCACAGGCAGGTTGATCAAATATGGTAAATGGTGAAGGAGGTTTAGAAGTGGCAAGAGAGAGGCCAATTGTCCTAGGGAGCGATACTTCTTTAGGAAAATTTGATTAGGAAAACAAAAAACTGCCTTTGTCCCATGTGTAATAGTGGCATAAGGGCGGTGAATCACTGCTAGGTCAATATAAGTGTTGGGCAGTGTATCTTTGTTGTGCTTGTTTATGTTTTGGAAATCACTCATGTACCAATGTTACTATTGAAGGGATGGAAATATTTGTATTGTGTGATTTTATGAACCTGACTAGAAATGTACAGTAAAGTACTGCAGCTTTATAATACAGTATATGAATTTTGAAAGGAAGATGACCATTGTGCAGGTGTATGTGCTAAGATTACAGGCATTGCTATTACACTGTTGGTAAGGAGGGCACTTCTCTGTCAAAATATGTGCTGGGCTGATAATCAAAGGATGATTGTGTGCCCCATAAAGGTACCTTGTATGTCCCCATTTTGGTTGTCCAATACTTTATATATCAGGCTTGTGCATCCAAGCTATTAGGAACTCATATGTAGAGAACACATTTTTTATTACAGAAGATGACTTTGAACTTTTGAAATTCTCCTTGTGTGTTTGATGTCACACAATGCTAATTGTACAACTTAAAGGGGAACTATCATGAAAAAGAAAATTTAAGATAAGCTTCAGCATACTGAAAGAAGATGTTTTGTAAATATAATCAGTTAAAAGTTCTGTACTGTTTCTGAAATAATCAAGTTTATTTTCACTATTCCTCTTTCAGCATCTGTTTCTCTTCATTCTCTCTTAGATATCAGATATTCATTGACAGTTAGATCCAATATATGTTATTGGGGAGCTCTTTTTGCCTAGAAGATATATTAGATTTCACTCTGTTAAAATTACCATTGTGTCTCTCTACATGCAGGATTTGTGCAAAAGGCAGTTAGATCGTCAGATTGACAATACACGCAGAGATATTATCAGCAACCCACAGAAACATTCTGACCTGTCCGATTGACTGAACGACCCGAGCACCATGGCACCAAAAATTTTCGGGGCACTCTTCACACAGTCCGAAAATCGTACCAATCGAGGATTCGTATGATCGGATCTTTGTGTTTTTGCCCAGCTTAACTGTCAATGAATATCTGACACCCAACTGATGGATGAACAGAGAATGAAGAGAAACAGATGCTGAGAGAGGAATAGTGAAAATGAACTTGATTTTTTCAGCAACAGTACAGTATTTTTAATTGATTGTATTTAGAAAGTTTCTTATTTCCATATGATGAAACTTATAGTAAATTTTCATTTTCACCAGTTCCCCTTTAACTTAACAAGATAAAACCCAGATACATTTGAATAGTAGAGAACTAGCTCAGTGTTCTACTTTGTTGCATTGGAAAGCACTTCTTTAGGTATTAAAAATTAGAGATCGCTTGATAAAACTAACTTGAGCAAAAGTTCAATACACAGGTCAGTGACACCATCACAAGTAGTTTATACATGTCATCTTTCTGTCTAGATCCCTATAATGATGCCAGCAGCCAGGCCAAAAAGTTTTGACCCAAGGGGCAATCCAATCCTTCTGCAGCCCCCCCCCTCACTTTACCAGAACCTGTTTGGTCCATATGCCACCCCTTGAACTCTCTTCTTCTGGGATTCCTGCTGATTCACTTCCCTGCCAATAGCACTTGCTATATAAGTGTGCCTCTTCTGTCTACCCCCAGTTCTGGCCCTGGGTGCCAATATCCTTTTGGCACACTAAAATATTCAGTGGGCAGGTGTAAAGCAGTATACAAATTAAGGTAATGAATGGTACCCCGTATTCCTAGGTAAATAGCATCTGCTTATTTAAACTGACTACCTGGTGACAAGGAAAGAAATCATTAGTACTTGGTCTATCATACATGAAATGTTGACGAGCTTCTAAAAGTGCCCATAGACGCACAGATAATATCGCACGAAACTAATTTTCGTACGATATTCGGTGCGTGTATGGTGGCAAATGAGCCGACTGATACCGTCAGAAGATTAAGATATCGGTCGGCTGGTTGATTGGGCTGGACGGAAAATTTTGATCGGATGCCTTTGAAAGCACCCTGAACATTGGCCATTGTTAGTGTTGAATCGTCAGATACAAGAAGAATTCTATTGTTTCTACCTGTATATCTGACGATTCAGCTCTACACGTGTGTGTTGAAACGAACGATCTTTCTTGGAAAGATCTATTCTGAGAAAGATCGTAATTGTTACATCTATGGCCAGCTTGAGGCCACCCATGTGCAGCGATTGTCCTAAACTGCTTTTTGGAGCTGACAGTTTCTGGATATAATATACAGCCATAACTTGCAAGCAAAACGTGAGAAAAATAACTGACAGCACTTTAGGTCAAAAAATATTCCAAAATTAGATGAAATGGGGCACTTGGGCTTTTACATTCATTTTTAATCTGCTGTCAATCTTATATATTCCATAATCCATTTACACAGTCCACCTGACATTAAAAACACAAATTTTGATTGTCACAATGCTACGAATATTGTATCAAAAATCTGGTATATTAACCAATGTGGCTCTTCATGAGCTAAAATACACCATGTGCCATTGGCTGGCTTCTGTAACTGTACAGTTCCTTGCAAGTTTTTTTAGGGGAATAATGCTCTTGCAAATTTACTAATTTTGTCTACAGGTCTGTTGTTTTTAAGTTTTGCCTGTAAACAGTTTAATGATTTTTACTGTACTTGGGTGGGTTTCCTCTGAGTACTCTGGTTCCTCTGGTTTCTCTCACACCCAAAATCATGCATGCAGTTTAATTGGGTGCTGATGGCTTTGAGCATAGTCTGTTTATGTGGGAATGGGATATGGCCTTAAACTTTATGCACTACCGGAGCAGGTACTAATGTGAATGATTTTTAATCTCAATGCTGCAGATTAAGTTGAGGCTATAAAGATGATTAATAATATTTAGGGATGCACCGAATCCACTATTTTGGATTCGGCCGAACCCCCGAATCCTTACCGAAAGATTTGGCCGAATACCGAACCGAAGCCGAACCCTAATTTGCATATGCAAATTATGGGTGGGAAGGGGAAAACATTTTTTACTTCCTTGTTTTGTGCCAAAAAGTCACGTGATTTAGCTCCCTGGCCCTAATTTGCATATGCAAATTAGGATTCGGATTTGGTTCGGCCAGGCAGAAGGAGAAGAAGACTTGTCACATTATAAGTACAGGTTATAGTCAGTCCCTTTTTTACACTGTGCTTAAAATGTCAACCTCAAACAAAATGTAGTTTGCCTTGCAACGACATTTGGCCTTTTTAGTGCGACAGTTTGTGTGGATGTATTGTACTTAGCACAAAGTCAAGTAGTGCTTATACACTTTGTACTTCCCAGAAAACAAACAAAGACAAAGGATATTATCACCACAGGTTAGAGTTGCCCCAAAGACCAGTTTTTTTTTTTTGCCTATCTTATATCTCAAACTTTATACAGTGCAGGTATGGAATCCGTTATCCGGAAACGGATTATCCAGAAAACTTGATATTACAAAAAGGCCATCTTCCATTTTTTACAAATAATCCAAATTTTTAAAAATTTATTTATTTTTCTCTGTAATAATAAAACAGTACAGTGTACTCCAAACTAAGATAAAATTAATCCTAATTGGAAGCATCGCCTGCCTATTGGGGTTATTTTATGTTTACATGATTTTCTAGTAGACTTATATATATGAAGATCCAAAGTACAGAAGATATGTTATCCGTAAAACCCCAGGTCTCAAGCATTCTGGATGACGGGTGCCATACCTGCAGTTTCACAGGTTTCGTGCCAAAATACACAATCTTATTTCTAAACATCAGTTGCAAGACACGTGCGTGCACTCCTGTCCAATTTATTGGCATTTAAATAAATGAAGAGGAATTCTGGCCATTTTGATGCCCACTCTGAACCAATTAAATTCTTGGCTGGTAAAATGCTAGGCTTGTGCCAAGTGCAATTTGAATTAAACAGAAGGGTGGCCATAATCAAAGGTGGGCCTGAACGAAGCAAAATCTAAATATGACTGAACTAAAGAGTATATGAATGTATACTATACATATAACACTGATCTCCAACAGATTTTAATTAGTGATGGGCGAATCTCCCGCGATTCGCTTCGCCGAAAAATTCACAAATTTCTAGAGAAATTCGCGAATCGGCGAAAAATTCGCGAAATGAGTCGCGGGACGCTTTTGACGCGCGTCGCTTCAACTTTGACGCGCGTTGCGTCGGTTACGACGCATTGCGTCATTTTCGGCGCGTCGCGTCACTAACGACGCGCGACTCGTTTTTCCGGCTAAATTTCGCTTGGAGAAATTTCGTTGGTGATTCGCGAATCGCGGGAATTCGCCGTGAATTCGACCCTGGCGAACAAATTCGCCCATCACTAATTTTAATCTCACAATAAATTATATACAGTATAATACCACTATATATATTTTTCTTATTATTACTAAAAAGAGGTTACATACAGTAGATAGAAATCTTAGGAATCCTTTTCCCATGAATGACATTTTGTTGGTGCTACAGCTATTCTGTCTGGGCTCCCTTAAGGAAATTTAGGAAGTCAGCATATTGTGCACTTGTTAATGTATTTGTAGTAAAATAGAATATATCTTTCATTAGAAGAGGGTTGACATCAAGTCTGACGTTTAGCATTATTTATATATTACATCTGCTGAGTGTGCACTGTCTTTTCCTGTACCTGCACTGTGCTGTCCTGTCTTGCTGTAGTTGCACATTTTTGCACTTGCACTTTCTGTCTGTTTTCCAGTATTTCTATGTTGTGTGTAGCAGCATAGTCCTAGAGGAACATTGTTTCATTTCACTGTGTACAGTACAAACATATATGGATGAAATGCCAATTAATTCACTCTTGACTCTATTGGTTGCTCCAGCATGATGTAACAATTTGAATTTGTAGAAGACAAAACCTCAGACTTATGCATGATTATGGAGCATACCACTACTTGAGTTGCCTCCCTTCCATCACAGTGCCATCTTTGCTCATTCTAAAAAAGTGATCACTTCAACAAAATACTGGAGGCCCTACTCAACCCCAAAAAATCCATCCTTTGCCTTCTCCCAAAGCTTTCTGCAGTCATCTGTGTGATAATTGGATAAGCAGAAATCTATTCCGTGTGCAAATACCAAATGTATGCAATTTGATGTTGGCATACACCAAGGGGCAGATTCAATAATGGTCGAATTTCAAAGTGAAATTCGACCATCATTTTTTTGGGTGGCCATTTTCGATTTAAAATTTATCAAATTGGTAAATTTTCAATCGAATTAAAATCGTTTGAATGGATTGTTTGTTTCGAATGATTTTAACAAAAATCATTCAAATTCTCAGGACTGGCTCTAGGAGGTCCCCCATAGGCTAAAATGCCAATTCGCCAGCTTTAAGGTGGCGAAGTGTCAAATTCGAAGGATTTTAAAGATACAGCACTTCAAAATTTGAATTTTTGAATTTTTTCAATTCAAATCAAATTTTGGGCTATTCCATAGTCGAAGTAGCCCAAAATTACTTTGAAATTCTAATTTTTAAACTTAAAGTTTTATTTGAAAATTCTCTTCGACCCTTAGTAAATGTGCCCCCAAATCTATAATTTTTTGGCATTCAGCCAAATACCAAATCATCCACAAACATGTTGAAGGCCTTGAATTTCAGATTCCAGTTGGAAAAAAATACAAATGTTGCATTAACAAAAAAAAGTCTATAAAAAAGTCCAGAACTATAAAAAAATCATGTGACTTGTTTTGCATTCAATTTGACCGAATCAAAGCTCTGCAGCTAAAGATACAGTTTGGTAAAATTCTGGATTTATTCCTACTTCATACAATTTTATAATGTTTAGCTCTTCTGTGTGTGAATAAACGCAAATAGAAAAGGCACTCTATAAAAGCTGAATACATTCCTAAGAATTTAAAGAATCATTCACACAATTAAATTCAATGAAAAGATACAATCATTTTTGTATATCCGACAGTGAAATCTGATCTAAGTTTTTATTCAATAATTTGAATAATTTGAATTTAAACATTTTTTTTTTATTATTGTGCAACATTAATTACAATTACAAATAATCTGCTGTATTATACTGTATCAGCAAAATGAGTCAGTCTTGTGAAGTTGCCCAACACAATATCAAATATATCACTACTATAAAACTTCTTTTAGTTTTGGGTTGTGTTTATTTTTTTTTTCCCTTTCTTTAAGAACCATGATTACATCGAAAGCACCAAGCAGTGAAAAGTAGCATCACACATAAATACAGACTTTAGAAAACCATCATAAATA
>CM044432.1:162602457-162615664 GCA_024363595.1 Xenopus borealis
GTGTTATGATTTATGAGTAAGTGCTATGCAAAAATAATAGACAACAGGTGGTCCTTTAAAACCATTTTATGGCATATTTTGCTTAGCATGATCATTTCTTTGTGTGGAGTGTTTGAAGATGGGAATGTGTCAGGATAATGTGAGCGAATGAAGAATTCTTGCAGCAGTGGAATCCAAGGAGAGGAAGTATAGCTCGTCTTGGAAATACTGTGAACAGACAGTTGCCCAAATGTACACAAAACACAGGCCACTGGCAATTTCTTTCATTTTATAGCCAAGTCATTTAGAAAAGTCCTCAAATAAAGAGCTTAGCTCCCTCACTTTAGTCATTCTGTCCAGCTGCTTTTGATTGGTTTCTAGGCTTAGTATTCATAATCTTTCTCTCAAAAAAATGTGTGTTTTTTAAATTCTGGAAATTCGCAAATGTTTCAGCGAAGCGAAACTGGGTAGATTCGCCCATCACTAGTCTTGGATATTTACCTGCTACATGGAAGCTGCTGCTGATAAATTCCAAAGGGAAAGGTACTTTTGAGAAATGGTAGTGCTACCTGGGGAATAAGAGCTCTGTAGAAGGGACATTTCATTTGAACTGTGTGGTTAGTAACACCTACCGGAGGATTGGGACATACTGCGTCTGAACCTGAGTTCGGCATTTACACTGGTCTCGTGGGTACAACGCCATTGAAACTAATGGAGTGTGTCTAGACCTGCGCTCTCCTGCGGCTGAACGCAGCCAAATGAAACGCAGGGAAGTGCAGGTAAGAAACGCTAGTGTGTAAAGGCCCTTAGGACTCGTACTCCCTGGAACAACATTTCTGCTGTCTGAATGCACTGTAAATGTATGAAAACTGATGTTCTGCAAAGTAAATTGTTCAGTGCAATCCTACCCCCAAATGACAGTCAACGGATTCAGCTAATGCTGCTCAAGGTGTTAGATTTCAGCCTTCACATCAACTGGCTTGGTCCCATCACTGCATCTTCACTGTGGTTAGACCCCACCATTATATTCATGGAGTCAAATTACTATGAAAACCAGTGTTCACTTTAAAGTCATACTGACACTAAAAAAATACTTTTCACAATATAAATATGTATTAAAAGTTAGGCCATGATGATAATTTTCGCCGGTTTTGTAATTAACTCTTATTTTAAGTTCTTAACCTGACTGTGTTGTCAACCTTAGTCAACCTTCTCAACCTGTTAATTAGACTTTATTATGCTTTATTATGCTTATTATGCTTAAGGGCTATTGCTGCACAGATATGACAGCCCCTTATGGGGATCAGGTGGGTAATGCAAAAGCATTGGGCAACATTATAAATTGCATGCAAAACACAATGTTATAATAAATATTATAAAAAAAGATTCAGTGACATATTTAATAAAGGTTGACTTTTAGAGGGTTTTTAAACTACAGTATGTTCCTTAAAAACTATGAATACCACGGAATGTATTAAAAGTACGAACAGAAAAAATGCTGGAATGGAAGTGCACTAAAAAAATATGAAAACTGCTAAAAATTCAAGTTTTTCAGATAATTGCTAACACAAAATAATATGCACATTTGTATTAGTTTTGTGGTGTGCATACTTAATAAATTCTGACTTTTTAAATTTTTAAAGAAATACAGAAGAACCACAAATTTTTAGAAAATTCAGAAAAAAATGTAGATTGTTCATAAATAGTTACCTTAATTCACCTTTAAACTATCTTTAAGTGCTCTAAACAAATTGGCCTATTTTGAGCAACTGTTGAGTTGATCTTCATTTTGGTGCCATGGTCTTCTTCATGCCCTGGATCCTTTGGCATTCAGATGGACATTGGGGCAGCACATGGCAGGAATAGAGACACGTGAGATACTGTACACAAAGTGGTCTCTCTTTCTCTCACACCCCCCCAAACCATTGGACTTTGTGGGGGAGTTCGCTGTCGGTTTAAACCTATTTCTATTCCTCCAGCCTTCTCATTTAACTCTTTTGAGGTCCATGCCCTTCAGATTTTCCACCCTCTCTCTGTACATGTAGCTGTTATTTACAGACCCCCTTGAGCCTCCTCATCTGCTGCCTTCCTTTCTGACCTTGATACCTGGTTATCTTTCTTCCTCTTCACTGATAGTCCTGCAATCATCCTTGGGGATTTTAACTTCCACACCGCTGATGCGTCACAACCCTGGCCCTGTTGTTTTTTCAGCCAAACCTCTTTTGAGCTCCAGCAGTGGACAAACACTCCTACTCATAAGGATGGCCACTTTCTGGATCTAGTCTTTACTAAAAAACTCTCTCTATCTCGTTTTAACAGTGAACCCTTTCCCATTTCCATTTGATTACATTCTCCATCTCTCACTCTCTGTGTCCACCTGCTTCTTGCCCCACTGTCGGGTTCGGGATACACGTGACATTGACCTTCGAGCCTTAGCTCAGGCTTTCAGGTCCAGTCTCACTTCCTTTAAGGAGATGTCTGATACTGATACCCTGGTAAGTGAGTATAATCACATTCTACCCTCAACTATTGACTCATTTGCCTCTTTACAGGCTAAGTGTACACATGCTCAGAAACCAAGACCCTGGCTGGATTCACAAACCAGATTTTTACGCTCCTGTATGAGATTGGATGAACGCATGTGGAAGAAATCCCGTACGCAAGCAGACTTTATTCACTATAAATTTCTACTCTCATGCCTCAATTCTGCCTTGTCGAAGGCCAAGCAGAAGTACTACAGTACCCTTATTAACAACCACAAATCCAATCCATGATGCCTGTTTTCCTTATTCAATACTCTTCTCCGTCCTTCATCGACAGTATCAACCAACCTGACGCACTCCCCTCAAGACTTTGCTGATTTCTTTAAAGATAAAGTAGAGCATTTCTGCAATCAGATCCCTACCTCTACTAATGCTAACCAGCTCCTCCTTCCTATGCCGCATTCTGCATGTCTTAATTCCTTCCCTCCGGTAACAATGTCTGAAGTCTCCAAGCTTCTTTTGTCCATCCCACTCACAACTTGCCCTCTTGACCCTATGCCTTCTTCTCTGCTCAAACACTGAGTGGCAGAGCTTACACCACCACTTACTCACGTCTTCAATTCTGATCTAGCTTCCGGAACCTTCCCTTCTCCTTTCAAACAGGCCTGTGTTAAGCCTATTCTTATAAAGGTCACACTTGTCCCATCCTGTCTAAATTACCGTCCTCTCTCCCTTCTACCGCATGCCTCTAAACTCCTACAACGTATTGTGTTCTCCCGTATTACTAACTTTCTAAACACCCATGATCTGTTGGACCCACTGCAATCTGGTTTCTGGCCTGGTCACTCTACTGAGACTGCCTTGTGCAGAGTTACAAATGATCTTCAGGTTGCCAAAGCCAAAGGTCACTTCTCCATCCTTCTCCTCCTTGACCTATCATCTGCATTTGACACTGTTGACCACTCTCTCCTGATGCAGATTCTGTATTTGCTTGGCATCCGTAACCAGGCTGCATCTTGGCTTTCTTCATACCTTTCTAACCAAACAATCACTGTCTCTTGTGCTAACAAAACTTAATCTCCACTTCCACTTAATGTAGGGGTGCCTAACTCTCATCTCTCCTCCCTAACTCTCATCTCTCCTCTCTACAGTCTGTATTATACTCTGCTGCCAGAATTAACCTCCTCTCATCCAAAAAGGTACAAGCCCCTCCCCTGTTGAAGTCATTATCATGGCTTCCTATAAAACAAAGAATAACATAAACTTCTCCTCATAGCTTTTAAAGCTCTTCATTCCTTTGAACCTAACTACATCTCATCTCTTGTTCCTCTATCTGTTCCTGGCCAAAACCTCAGCTCCTCCCAGAGCAACTGCCACCCACTTCTACTGCTGTTTCCCATGTCAAACCCTTCTCTCTTGCAGCTCCTTATATTTGGAATGCCATTCCTGCATTTCTCCGGAGAGAATCCTCATTCAGTGTTTTTAAAACAAAACTCAGAGACTACCTCTTGGAGCACCTGGATAACACCCATACCTCCCAACTGTTCCTTTTTCGGAGGGACAGTCCCTCTTTTGACAGCTTAGCCCGCAGTCCCTCATTTGTACTGGAAAGTCCCTCTTTTCTCAGCACTGAACAGCCAGAAAAAGAAACATAGTACACTCAATTGGCTTTTGGCAGAGAGCACAGAACAGCTAATAGGTACAAATAAGATACTTTGTAACAATTTTGAGATAAGAAAATAAATAATTGTAACAGTTTAGATATGGAGAAATATTTTCAAACTTTCAAAACCTGCCAAATTTTATAAAATAAATATGGTAATTAGAGGGTGTGGCTACAAAATGGAAGTGGTCAAACATTTCACTGCACTACATGCAGAAACATTTTTTGTCACTTTTTTTACTTGCAAAATGTTGGGAGGTAGTATGAACACCTGAACTGGGAACTGGCACTTATATGACAGTTTCACCCACTGTAAATTACAGCACTTTAATACCCCTACAAATTGTGTCCGTAAGTTACTGTAAGCCACACAGGGTAGGGTCCTCCATCCTTTTGTCTCCTTGACACTGTGTAATTATATTTTATATTTATGTGAATTTTATTTCTAATAATGCACTTATTGTTACTTATTAATGCAGTGAACCCTTGTTTGTTACTACTAATTTACTACTTTGCCCTCAAGGACCGCTATACAAATAAAAATATACATACATACATACATACATAAGAGTAATAATAATATGCCCAGCTGGTAAGGTATATCTGCCTTTTTCATTTTGATTCTTTATTATTTGTACCCCTGAGGAAGACCACTATGGTCGAAACTTGTTGAGCTCACTATTTGTTTTGGTTTTTTTTGTAACCCATTTTATTTTGCAGATTGAGAGTACAATCCTTTTCTTTGATTTTGGTAAAGTATATCTATCTCCTTTTTGTAATTGCTAATTAAATAGCAAGTACGCTGCATTTTTTAATTATAACACTATGCAAGGAAAATGAACTCTGATTAGACTTTATCATAAATATTTGGATGATCACCATACCCACACTACGATGTCATGAAGGTTGGGTTATGGGGTTAATTTAAGGGTTGTTTTGGCTCAGTTTTGTAACCTGACGAAGGGAGGTGTAGACCCCCTGAAACGTTGTTCTGCATCTTTTTGGTAAACCCGGCTCAATAAAGGATCAATACTTTGCCAGTTCTAGAGGTAATGTCTGCAGAACACAAGTGTTGCATCTGCATTTTTAAAAAACAATGCAAAAACCCCATGAGCAACTGTATATCAGCCAATAACTTGTATTTATATTATTTTATATTTTTAAGAGCTGCTAATTCTGAAGTGGCACAATTTTAAATTCTGTATATCCTTGCCCCACAGACTATGGCAAGAACATGACAAATAATCAGGACAGAGTTTTACTTATTCTAGATGAACTGGTTTCACAATGAGAAATTGTTAAAAATCCAACTGAGAAGCAACTGTCCGCCATACCTACATTGAATTTAAACAAAGAATAAGGGCTTATTTCTTAACACATTTATACAAAAAATTGACATTGTGTCCTCATAAAGATGGACAAATGAGTTCAGTAAATTTCCTCTACATAATCAATAGCTCGAAGACAAATTTTCCAAGTGTGAAGATTTATAAGGGTGTGCTTGCCTTGCTCCGTATGTGCCTTTTACTAAGTATTCTTAACCTTGAGAAACATGAGGCTTAAGGGACTAAGGGGGCTATTTATCAAAATCGTTATTTATGTAATTATTTTGTACAATATACTCCAACCAAATCCATACAGGTTATTTCTCCTTATTTATTAGGAATTCATTTTGCTGAAAAATTCCAGTTTGAAAAAAAAAAATTTGATAATTGTCTGAATATTCAGATATTCCACCCTAAAACTTAGATTTTTTTTTTGGATGTTTACCCATAAACCACAAAATCTTTGGATCTTTGAACGAAACCCAGCAGAGATCAGAATATCTTTGGGACTTCTCCCATTGACTTCTATACAACCTTGGCAGGTCTGAGATGCCAGATTTTTGTATTCCTACTTTTTCCATCTGTAGGGTATAATAAATTATGAAAAATTCATGTTTTTTTTACGCAAAAAATTAGTTTTTCGAGTTTTCGACATTCGGACTTACAAAATAATAAATAGCCCCCTAAGTGTACTACTTTGATGAGAACATTTCTTATTTTTATTTTTAGGATTTTTAATAGATTTTGGTTACAAATCCCTTTTCCCCTATAAGGATAATTCCTGGCCAAGTATGAAGGTACATACACTTAAATGTCCTGGGCCTTAATTTGTTTGAAAAGCTACACTGAAAAGATCAGGCAGTGCATCTGTGGCTGTAGTTGAACAGAAAAATTCTATAATTCAGTGTAAAAAAACACATTGCAAATACAGTGCAGGTGTCAATCAGCAAGTGCTTAAACTTTCACCTCCTTTTGTGACTGTAGCGTGGCTGCACCCCAAAGGGACAGTATTTAATGATTAACATCTGCCTAAAGAGTCTGAAGCGCCCTTTTACTGGAATTCCGTTTGAGTGTTTTAAATAATTGAATATTTATATGTAAAGTGGGAATCTCCTTGTAGTTTTGCTGAAAAGATGCAATAATCTCAAATTGTAGGTATTACACTTGCAAGTGTCTGTTTGGGTAAGACTTCTGGACATGTGTCTGTATAATATATTGACTAGGGAGACTTGTACAACATTAAAGTGATGCTGACACTAAAAAAATAAATTTTAACATATGAATGTAAATTAAGGGGCAGATTTACTAAATTCACATGAAGAATTCGAAGTTCAGTCGAATTTCAAAAAACATTCGAATTTGAATCTTCGAATATGCAAATTAGGCAATCGGCAATATCGAATATTCGAATTCGAATAATTCCAATATTTGAATTTAATTTTATTCGAATATTAGACTATTCAATGGTCGAAGTACTTCCCCTTTAAATTTTTATTCGACCACCTAGTTCACCAGATCAAAGCTACCGAATTGCGGTAAAATCTTTCAAATTCTATTTTGAAGGATTTTACTTCACATGCTATTCCCATGGTAGAATTTCGAATTTTTTTAAATTCAAAATTCGACCAATAGTAAATCTGTCCCTGTATATTGCCTATAGGTCATGTTGATCATTTTTTGCTGAGAGGTTTGTTTTGTATGTAATTGTTAGTTGAAGTTCCTAAGCCTGACTCTCTGACACTCTGACTTTGCCAACCTGACTGTCCCGTCTCAGCTTTTTAGTTACAGTTTATAATGCTAACGGTCTCCTGCTGCACAAATATGGCAGCCCTCTCATCCAGGAACATGGGGGATCAGACAGGTAATGTAAAAGCATCATGCAAATACTTTATGGCAAAGTTAGAAGTAGCTTTCAAAGCCAATATTATAATAGATGTAAGAAAGCCTTAAATTCCAGGTGTCAGTATCTCTTTAAGGGGCAGATTTACTATTGCTCGAATTTTGAATTAAAAAAAATTCGAAATTTGACCATCAAATTTTTTGGGGGGTCATTTTTGATCAAAAATGGCCGTTTCCAATCGTTTGAAACAAATTGAAAGACTCAAATGATTTATTTTCCAGGACTTAGGAAAAGATTAAAGGAAAGCTTCTAGGAAGTCCCCCATAGTCAAATGACCAGTGCTTCGAAATTCAAATTTTTTAATTTTCTAATTTTTACAATTCTAATCAAATTTTGGGCTATTCGATAGTCGAAGTAGCCCAAAATTACTTAAAAATTTTAATTTAAAAAATTCAAATATCACTCTTATTATTGTGGCTATTAACAGGGAGGATACAAGTTCTGAAGAATAGCAGCTCAGGGGAAGCTTGGTAACCAGATGGCAGTGAAAATCGAGGCCTTTAAATTTTCACTGGAGCTCCAAATATTTTGTATTTTGTTTTCACAATACAATGCTTTGGTATGCTAATGAAAAGGTTAAATGGAGACCTTGAAAGTGTACATTAGAGTAAGTAAACCAGACCCACTGCTACTACTCTGTACATCAATATTACACTGCTTAATCCACCATATATACAGATGCAGTCACTTGGATTTGTAAATTAAATGCATCGTAACTCAGGGCTAATTGAAGAAACTGTGTTATCTAAAGTTATCTTAACTCATTTAATGCATTTAACCTTTTCATTAGCATACCAAAGCACCATTGTTTTCAATGGTGGACTCTTTAATTGGATGGGATGCTGTGACACAATATTCTGTGATAAGTGGGATAAATGGGATAGATGAGTTAAGTCACGACACACAAATCCAAGTGACTGCATCTGTGCAATAACTCAGTGATCCTTTCAGGGGATTTATTTTTCCCACAGGTGCATGGTGAAATGCAATTTGTTTCATTTGAAAAAAATATAGTTTTTTATGTGAAAAAATTAGAAAAAATAACACCAATAGTAATATAAAGGGGGAATGTAATTAAAGTCGCAAAGAGAAAAACTATTTGCACCAATAAGAATAAAAATCCACTTCTCACAATGTAATATTGTTCCTTAAACGGTTATTGCATTGCAAATTTTAATTGAGCGTTACGAATTTGTCTGCTGGAAAAAACAGGAAAAAAGCCACTGAGACCTGGTCTTGGACCACAAGGGCCAGGAACATTGGAAGGGTAATTAAGTTCAGTGGAGGGCCAGAATACTGCATGCGATCATCATCACTGGATGGTTGGTGGTGCATTGGGGGGCCCTTGTTTGGTGGCAGTTTTTCTAACACTGAGAGAAACAAAATGGGGTCCTTTTGTTTATCTCTTCATTTTCATTGGAAGAAATGTCTTAACCCCCAAAACACAAAATCCATGGATATCCTATAAATTATATCTTTATAATCAGCTCTTAGTGATGTCATCAGTTGTAAATAGAGCTTAGTGATGTCATTTTTTATACATCTCATTAAAATGTATTTATTATAATGAAGTACCCCTTGTTGTTCCCTGGCGTGTATAATGCTTATATGGTGATGGAATTCCTCAATGACTAATAATATCCTTATATTTTACAATAGTGTGTACTTTATTCACTATATATATTATACACAATAAATTAAATGTGCATGGTTTCAAAATCATGGGCAAATAATTAAAAAACTGTAAAAAGAAAAGTTGCTTAGACGACAAGTTACTGTTGCTCTTGTGCTCAAACAAACGCTTGCAAGTCATTGTTCTCTTAATTAAGCTGATGATTTGGCTGAAGTCATTACTGGCCCTGAAATTGACCCTTCAACAAGATTAAGGTCACAGAGGAAGATTCAGTGTTCTTATCTTGTACAAGCTGCAGTTGGTGCTAATTTTGCAGTTTTTTACTAAACCTAATCATGTATGGATATATTGCCGATGAAAATCTGTCACATACATTATTAATGGATCTTGTACCTGTAATTATCCCTGGGTATGTCTTTTTCCTTCATATACTGAACCTAAACAGTTATCTCAACCAGGCAGGGAATTCTGTTTGTAAAATACAGCAGAGAAAAAAAAACAGCACTCAACCAATGCACCCTAATGAGCTAATTAACTGCTAATGTGAATTATTAATTCTTTATGATTATATTCAATAATAAGGAAAGAGCATAATGCCATGGAATAATTTTAATAAAATATGGTTCTGGCTAACATCTCTCTCTCAGTCCTAATTCCAGTAAACATTGTGATTTCATTGTTAACCCAGTAACGGATTAGCAGTCACAAACACACAGGATAGAAAGATTTAGTTCCATTAATGATGCAACGCCAAAACATATAGCATATATAGTATCAACAAAGTGTAGTTTCCTTTTGTTTTAATTTTGGTTCCCCTATATTTTAACTTGTCGTCTAAACAACTTTTCTTTTTAGAGTTTTTTAATTATTTGCCTTCTTCTTCTGACTGTCCAGTTTTCAAATGGTGGGTCACTGACCCAATCTAAAAACAAAATATCTGTAAAGATACAAATGTATTGTTATTGCCACTTTTTATTACTCATCTTTCTAGTCCAGGCCTCTTCTGTTTATATTCCAGTTTCTCATTCAAACCAGTGCATGGGTTGCTTAGGGTAATTTCCACCTTACCAACCAGATTGCTAAAACTGCACACTGGAAAGCTGCTGAATGAAAAGGTAAATAACTCAAAAACTACAAATGATAACCAAGGAAAACTATTTGCAAATTGTATTAGAGTATCACTCTCTACATCATACTAAAAGTTAATTGAAAGGTGAGCAACACCTTTAAAGAAACTCAGGGATTCTGTTCAACTGGGACAAAGATAAACCTTTTTTACCCATGAGCCACACTCAAATGTAAAAAGAGTTGTGGAGACACATAGGCATGGAAAAGGTTGTGGAGGTGCAAAATAAGGCCTGTGGTTGGCTATTTGGTAGCCCCTTAATAGAATGGCAGTTCACAGGAGGCTTTTTTTGGAAATTCACATTTTTTTTTCAAATAAAACATGTCTCCAAGCTAGGAATTCAAATGTAAGCACCTGATTTGAGGCCTCTGGTAGCAACATCCCTGGGGTTGGTGAGCAACATGTCACTCAGGAGCCACTGGTTGGGGATCACTGGTTTACAGAATCAGCAAACTCCTTCCTAGAGCTTCTTCAGAAAGACATAAGAAGTTAAAAATGAAACTTAAAACATCAGTATTAGAAGAACAGTCACAAATAGTAAATCAAAAGTAATTGAAGACAGACCAGACCATCAAATGTCTTCACACTGGTCAGTGCAAACACATCTTCAAAACTGGCCAATAGAATAATCTGGAGAGTACCACATCTACTCCATGTCACTCGTTTAGTCAAAAATGAATCTTGTGCTCAATACTGATTACTGGCAATGCTAGATTGGTTGTATTAGCTTGTTAAGCCTTGAACTTCTTAAATTCAGTGCAGTTTTCACAAATCTGTATGGCAGGGTGATGAAAAAGAAGCCCTTTCTGCACTCATGCCACAAATGTATACAAAGGGTCACTTAGACAAGCCACAGTAATTTTGGAACAAAGTACTTTGGACTGATGACACAAAAATTTAGTTATGTGGTCATAACAAAAAGTGCTTTGCATGGCAGAAGAAGAAGACTGCATTCCAAGAAAAACACCTACTACCTACTGCTAAATTTGGTGGAGGTTCCATCATGCTGTGGGGCTGTGTGGCTAGTTCAGGGACTGGGGCCCATGCTAAAGTCAAGGGTTGGATGAATTTAACCCTAAACACACTTTGAAATCTACAAAGGTATTTATGCAGAGGGAGAAGTACAATATTCTGGCCATCACAATGCCCCGACTTGAATATCATTGAAATTCTATGATTTGAAGCAGGCTGTCCATGCCTGGCAGCCATCAAATTTAACTGAACTGGAGAGATTTTGTATGGATTTAACTGAACTGGAGAGATTTTGTATGGATGAATGGTCAACAATACTGGCCTCCAGACTCCAGACACTCATCAAAGGCTATAGGAGGTGTCTAGAGGCTGTTACATTTGCAAAAAGAGGTTCATCTACGTATTTATGTAATATCTCTGTTGTATGCACCTTTCTAATTTTGTTGCGATGCATATTGCATTTTTTCTGTTAATCCAATAAACTTTATGTCACTGCTGAAATACGACTGTTTCCATAAGGCATGTTATAGTAAAAGGAAGTTGCTACTTTGAATGCTCAGCCAATGATAAATAAAACTCCAAATAATTAAGAGGGGTTCTCAAACTTTTTCACATGACTGTATGACTTTAGAGCTCAGATCTGATTAAATAGTTAATGCAAGTGCCTGCATGATTCAGCTGTAGGATATGTCCAAATCCTGATTTGTGTGACTATAGAGCAGTTACCTTTCCTTGTGCTGTAGAGACAATTTGTTGCATTGAAGGCACTTCTCTTAGAGTCTAAGTGCTAACATAAAGGCTCTTTGATGAAGTGCAATTCCAAACATCACACAAGAGCTGTTGGCTGGAAATTATAGTTGAAAAACAGCTTAAAGATTTCTACTCTAAACCTTTTATTTCATGGTACAATCAAAATTACAGCTCCATTGACGCTACACAAAATTATAGTCAAGTGATATGGCTTCAACTGCAATGTGCAGTCACACCAAGTGTGCCAATTCCATAGTAAAGTGTAAATCCTGAACTATGCTTTGCGATTTTCTCAGGATCAATGTGCAAACTGCAAGCTTCCGCCATTAAAGTAGTTTGCATGAGAACTAAGAATATAAGGCAGTGAAGACATAAAATATGATACTAAGTGTTCAGCCCAAGTAGCCGTAGATTCTACAAAAGTAGATGTAAAGAAGCCTGGCTCTGTCTTCAGCTCAGCACAGCCAAATAATGCAAATAGCTGATCCTGCAAGAGCAGTTTATCAGGGAAACTGTGCTCTGACACTGTTATTGAGTCTTGAATAAACAACGTGCTTTATCACCTTTCCTTTTAGGATGCGGAGCTGAGAAGGGATCATTGAATCATTATTTCACCATACTTTACTGAAACGAAAAGCAATAAAAATATATGTTTAGCAAATAAAAACACATTTAAACGTTAACTTTCCTGTTACAACCGGATGAAGTGACTATTAATATTACTGGGGGGGGGGGGTTCTGCCTTTCAGGAGATTGATTTTTAGCCCCATAAGCTGTTAAACTAAAACTGTGGATAATATGCTTTTCTCCTGTGTGTCCGGATAGCTTAACGTAATTGGCCACAGGATGCATTTTTAAGATTTAAATTATTTTCTCCTTCGGTGCTTTCAAAACGCTGCTAATCTGTGCAATAAAGGGGAGTCATAAAGTTTCTATTTTTCTGCTAGGGATATCAGAACCCTGACCTTTATTAAGTTTCCTTTCCTTGTTTCTCTGGCAAACATTATGGTCTCTTCAACTTTAACTCTCCCTACATTACACAGACGGCTTAGCATAGAATGAACAATTGCAGTTTCTAACTTTGGGATTGACATGCTTTTGGCTGATGGTTGGTTCTATGAGTTGTAGTTCAACATCTCTTGGGCCACAGGTAGTTTATCCATATCATTTAAATTCTGGTGGGCATTAAGATTTGGCACTAAGCAAACAAATTATTTTGTTATTAAATTATTATATAAAGTGTTATGTTCTGTAAAGTAAAGTGCTATCAATGTCATGGCAGAAAAAAATTCCCATGTGCAGCCAAGCTCACAAACAAGTAGGGGTCATGGCATTGTGTTTATTGCTTGGGCTCACTGTACATCCCCTCTTGTAAG
>CM044432.1:162615674-162634905 GCA_024363595.1 Xenopus borealis
CTGCAGAGGGGAGGGACAGAATGTTGAGGGTAAGCAGCAGAGGGGAGGGACAGAGTGGACAGGGGAAGCAGCAGAGAGGATGGACAGAGTGGAGAGGGTAAGCAGCAGAGAGGGGGGACAGAGTAGGAATGAGAAGTAGCAGAGGGGAGGGATAGAGTGGGGAGGGGAGGTAGCAGAGGGGAGGGTTGAGCAGCAGAGGGAAGTGACTACTAACTAGGGGTAGGCAGAACAGTTACCTGTGTGGCGCTCCCTATTGTTGCACCCTAGATAGGTGCTTCTTCTGCCTACCCCTAGTTCTGGCTCTGCATTCAAGTCTAGCCTGGACCCAAATGCCAACGTTAACCATGCACAAACAATTTACTAAAAGTACAATTCTGCAGGTGACCTACCAACACAAGCATGGAGGGACAATTCAGTTGTGGGCCTCAGCTTAGTGTCCTGTATCTAATCAGACATGAAGGTGGGTAAGTTATAGGGCTCCTTTTGAACAATTATTTTTTATTAAGACTGATCAGTTAGAACTCATTTCAGCTTGCAATCTAACAGCCAAGAATATCCACACATCTAGCTTTCCAGCAATCACATGTACTTGGGTAGCATTTTCTGCAAAGTTGCATTTTAACGGTAGGAAACAAAAAGCAGAATTCACATGGCTTCCCCTGCCATCACCTACTTATCACTCAAAAAATCCTGTTCTGCCAGTCTGCACTGATGGTCCCTCTGTATAGACAAGGGTTCTGAATTCATCCTTAAGCTTATATCCTATTCTTCTATACAGGGTGGTTTAAAAAATCCTAGGTGTAAAAGAATCAACCAAAAAAATCAAATCATTTTATGAAGTGTCTGTGTAAGCGACAGAGTTTACTGTAACTTCTATATCCCTTGGAAGTGGTGTTCCGTCGTATTGTTTGTGTGGGAGACGTTCCAGCTCCCAGCATCTAGTTTTTGTCATCACTACAGACTACTTAACTATGTACACATTATGATGGTTTTTTTGTTATGCTCACACCTGTCCAATGAAAACTGGATAGAGACCACCAACTCATCCCACAAAGGCTGCAGATGGCAAAAACATCTGTCAGCTTTCATACTGAATGAACACACAAAGGAAAGCTTCCTTAGCACAAAGGATTACATGCATTCTGAAGTTTATTTTTTAGCGACACAATGTAAGAACACAAGCCTATTTTTTAAATATTTATATTGTATACAGAGCAATATATTTAAGTCAAAGGGTCCAGTAAGAGTTCTTTATTTTGTTGTCAAGTGTTCCATATTCAGATGTTATGATAGATGACAGACAGACAGACAGACAGACAGATAGATAGATAGATAGATAGATAGATATTGCTAGATAGATAGTTTGAAAGATAGCCAGATAGACAGACAGACAGACAGACAGACAGACAGACAGATAGATAGATAGATAGATAGATAGATTTTGCTAGATAGATTGTTTGAAAGATAGCCAGATAGCCAGACAGACAGACAGAGACAGACAGACAGAGAGAAGGACGGAGAGATAGATAGATTTTGCTAAATAGATCGTTTGAAAGATAGCCAGATAGGCAGACAGACAGACAGACAGAGACAGACAGACGGACAGAGAGATAGATAGATAGATAGATAGATAGATAGATAGATAGATAGATAGATAGATAGATAGATAGATAGATAGATAAATTGACAATATGTCTAGCCCCATGTCAGATTTCAAAATGAAATATAAAAAAATCTCTTTGCTCTTTTGAGAAATGAATTTCAATGCAGAATTCTGCTGGAGCTGCACTATTAACTGATGCATTTTGAAAACAACATTTTTTCCCATGACAGTATCCCTTTAATTTGCGCAAAGGAAAATTGTTTCACACAATAACTTTTCGCATAGCGAATCTTTTACAGACTTTTATTACATTCCCCAATTAGAGTTAGTGGGTGCTGATGGATTTGCACTTATTATACCTTCATGTCAAAAGCAAGTGTGGATAACCAAGGCTTCACTTAGGTAGTTACAGTTGGATAAATGCTCCCAATCTTCCCATTACGTCAGCCACAAATATTAAAATACAATTGAGGGCTTAAGAAAGGGATTCATGTCAAAACAACTACTCACCATGCAATTATGACAACTGGCTGTAACAAACGGGCTTGTGTTTTACTGTATCACAATTAATTTCAAAACGTAATGCAACATGGCAGTAGCAAGATGTTGAAAGACTTGTCATAAAAGTGGCCTTTCTGTCCAGGTCGAACCAAATTTTAAACCATTTTTAACAAACAACCTCAGAAAAAGTGTAAATTCTTTTGTACTTTAATTAGTTATTGATTTGAAACAATGCACTACAAAATATTGTCAGATTAACTTGACACCAGCAAGGTCACAGTATACCAGTATAGTCTTGATAATTTTTATTTTTAAAAACTCACTCTTTTAAACCTTTTGTTAGAAGGTTTGTTTTTTTCTGAATAATTGACATAGGTTTTCTTTCTTTCTTGCTTTTACATCTGTTTTTACATTATGTAGCATACACATTTTCTCAGATTACACCTAACCAACAAAGGTACCAAAGGGGAAAATCTTCCTCTTAGCAAGCAGCATGGTGGAAAAACTATAAAGGATAGATAGTTACATAGTTACATAGTTAAATTGGGTTGAAAAAAGACCGAGTCCATCAAGTTCAACCCCTCCAAATTAAAAACCCAGCATACATACACACACACACATCTCCACTCTTTCAAACACAAATCATATATGCCCATAGCTATACTAACTGTAGAGTTTAGTATCAAAATAGCCGTTGATATTATGTCTGTCCAAAAAATCATCCAAACCCCTTTTAAAAGCATCAACAGAATGAGCCATCACAACATCACCCGGCAGTGCATTCCACAACCTCACCATCCTGACTGTGAAGAACCACCTACGCTGCTTCAAATGAAAGTCCTTTTCTTCTAGTCTGAAGGGGTGGGCTCTGGTGCGGTGATCCTCTTTATGGGTAAAAAGGTCCCCTGATATTTATTTATAATGTCCTCGAATATATTTGTAAAGTGTAATCAATTCCCCTCGCAAGCGCCTTTTTTCCAGAGAAAACAACCCCAACCTGGACAGTCTCCCCTCATAATTGTTTTCTTCCATCCCTCTAACCAGTTTAGTTGCACGTCTCTGCACTCTCTCCAGCTCATTTACATCCCTCCTAAGGACTGGAGTCCAAAACTGCACTGCATACTCCAGATGAGGCCTTACTAGGGATCTATAAAGAGGTATAATTACGTTTTCATCCCTTGAGTTTATGCCCTTTTTTATGCAAGACATAACTTTTGCTTTAGTAGCTACAGAATGACACTGCCCAGAATTAGACAACTTATCTATAAAAAGCCCAAGATCCTTCTCACTTAAGGAAACTCCCAACTCACTGCCATTTAGTGTATAACTTGCATTTATATTATTTTTGCCAAAGTGCATAACCTTGCATTTATCAACATTAAACCTCATTTTCCAGATTGCTGCCCAGTTTCCCAACTTAGACAAATCACTCTGCAAAGTGGCAGCATCCTGCAAGGAACCTAAAGCTCTGCACAATTTAGTATCATCTGCAAAAATAGAAACCGTACTTTCAATGCCCACATTAATTATTAATGCCCACATTAATAAACAAGTTGAAAAGCAAGGGACCCAGTACAGAGCCCTGCGGTACCCCACTAACAACACTGGTCCAATTAGAAAATGTTCCATTTACCACCACTCTTTGTAGTCTATCTTTTAGCCAGTTCTCTATCCAGGTGCAAATGCTATGTTCAAGGCCAACATTCCTTAATTTAACCAGTAACCTTCTGTGTGGCACTGTATCGAATGCTTTAGCAAAGTCTAAGTAAATCACATCCACTGCCATCCCAGAATCGAGGTCCCTGCTTACCTTCTCATAAAAAGAAATTAAGTTAGTCTGGCAAGATCTATTACGCATAAAACCATGCTGGCACAAACTCATAGTATTGTTATTTGCTATGATGTCCAGTATCCTATCCTTCATTAATCCTTCAAAAAGCTTTCCTACCACCAACGTCAGACTAACTGGCCTATAGTTTTGAGGCTGAGAATGGGATCCCTTTTTGAATACATTAGCAATTCGCCAGTCTCCCGGCACCATGCCAGACCTCAAAGAATCCTTAAAAATTAAGTATAGAGGTCTGGCAATCACAGAGCTAAGTTTGCTAAGTACCCTGGGGTGAATCCCATCTGGGCCTGGACCTTTGTTAATCTTAACATTTTCTAGGAGATGCTTCTCCTTTTCCTGTCCATAACCTATTTCTGTTTTTTTAACAATTGTATGGCTTAAGAAGTAGATTCTTTCCTACTCACTTATATGATTACCCCCTTTATTTACAGATTTTACAAGGTTTGCTTACCATTCTGAGGTCACATAACATTTTGAAATTATTTTGGACTGGCTTTATGGTCAGTGGTGGTTTAAAGAGAGGAAGAACCAATACTTGACCTGCTCCTGTGGTGCTTAGAGTGCCACCAACAAAGGAATGTTTCCATCCTACCATTATGCAAAAATAGTGTCTCCATAACAGAAGTACTGTATGCATCCAAGCTTTAGAAGAGTTGTAGAGGAATTCTACCACCCTACCATGACTGGAGTGTTGTCATGGTTCAGGGTTTACTAACTGCTGGGCTTGGGGCTTGAATGTACCAGCATATTCTTTACTACATTATTGGACAATAGCATATATAAAGAGAGAGGACATGTTTTGGGATGAAATGTCATTCAGATGTAGGGGAGTGATCACATTTGGCTTTGGGCCTGGCCCTCAGCTACACCAGGACTTACTGCACGTGAATCCAGAAACTTCCACAAGGACAAGCAAGGGTGCCAAACATATAATCAGGGAAGGAGCCGGTAAGACGTAGTCAGACAGGCCTGGTCAGAACCAGATAGCAAGAACAGAATCATGAGGCAAACTCAAGGTCAGGAACAAGTCGTGGTCAGAACCAGGAAGTCACACAAGGGACAAGAACAGGAAGCAGGAGTCAAAGGAATAACCATCAGGTCACTGGTTCAATTCTCAGGAGGATGTCACAATATGGTCCCACGTTTCAGTTCCAAGACTGTGCTTCTGCCTCAGATTCATGCTGTGAAGAGTCAAGTGCCTCTGCTGTCAAGGCAAAGGCATTCTTAATCTCCTATACATACTGAAGAGCATCTTAGGTCTTATGAAATCTTCACTATAAATATGGTGTCTTTCACACATTCAATTGAGAATTGGAATAATTCTGTGAATTTGAATATTTAACTGCATCAGATACTTTTAAATAATAGCCACAGACTCCAGCCTCAGTGGTTTTGCCATCAATGTGCTAGAAGTACCAGCAGTTCTCTACAATCTTTAGAGAGATCTCCTTCATAATTCAGGGGCCTTTTCATTCATATAACAAAAGTGGCCTCATGTACAGACATTTTTTAGATCATTCTGCAGCAATTTTTAAACCAATACTGCATTCATGTACTCATGTATTAATTAACGCAAGAATTTAGATTTTTTTTTTTCTAAATTTTTTATATCCCGAAACTGTTCCAAGTCTGAATCTGAAAATATGCCATCTAAAACCTTCTGAATTCATGTCAAAGGCAAATGTACTCTTAACCATTGAAGATGCCTTAAAGGAACAGTTCAGTGTAAAAATAAAAACTGAGTGAATAGATATCCTGTTCAAAATAAAAAATGTTTCTAATAGAGTTAGTTACCCAAAAATGTAATGTAGAAAGGCTGGAGTGACTGAATGTCTACCAGAACAGAACACTAATTCCTGCTTTTCAGCTTTCTAACTCTGAGTTAGTCAGTGACTATAAGGGGGGGCCACATGGGACATAACTGTTCAGTGAGTTTGCAGTTGATCCTCTGCATACAGCTCAGATTCAAAAGCAAACAGTTATGACCCTTGTGCCCCTCTCAATTCACTGATTGGTCACAGCCTGGTAACCAATCAAAGGAAACCAAGAGAGCTGCAAAACAAGAAGTAGTGTTCTGGCTATTATGTTACACATCCAGTAAATCCATTACATTTTGGCTAACTAACTACAGATACAGTCACTTGGATTTGTAAGTTAAATGCGTCGTGACTCAGGGCTAATTGAAGAAACTGTGTTATCTAAAGTTATCTTAACTCATTTAATGCATTTAACCTTTTCATTAGCATACCAAAGCACCATTGTTTTCAATGGTGAACTCTTTAATTGGATGGGATGCTGTGACACAATATTCTGTGTTAAGTGGGATAAATGAGATAGATGAGTTAAGTCACGACGCATTTAACTCACCATCCAAAGTGACTGCATCTGTATATTAGAAACATTTTTTATTTTGCATAGCTATCTATTTACCCAGCGAAACACCAGCGAAAATTTGCCTGCCGAAAATTCGCTGGCAGCAAAAAACGAAAATGACGTAACGCGCGTCAAAAATGTTTCTCAGGAAATTCGCAAACGAAGCGGGATAGATTTGCCCATCAGTAAAAAGCAACATGCAAATACTTTATGGCAAAGTTAGAAGCAGCTTTCAAAGCCAATATTATAATAGATGTAAAAAAAGAGTTTAATTTCAGGTGTCAGTATCTCTTTAAGGCAAAAAGAGAAATGATTAATGTGAGTAATGCAAAATGTTTTGAACAGGGTTCGATGCAAAAAAACACACACATACTTCAATATATTGTGCTCTGAAAAAGTTGCGTGGTTAATGCAAAAAACAAAAAACACCCAATGATTTTGTGTGTTGCAAATTTGTCATTTTGGAAACTTTTGCACAGATTCGGTCATCACTTAGAGTGTTATTTATTAAAGTCTGTGCTACTCTCATATCTCATTTTAAGCAATGCTGTTATCTTATTTCCATCATATTGTTCTGTTGGGGGGGGGGGGAATTAGAGGTGAATCAGAAGAAACATTGGAAATTGGTTTAAACAAAGTAATATAATATCTCTCTGTGTTGTTTGGGTCTCCTGTGGTTGCTTGTAGTGGATGGTTAATGTCTAGTGATGGGCGAATCTGCAGCATTTCTCTTTGCAGAATTCGCTAAATGCCGCTGCTTCTCGTTTTGGTGCGTCCGTTTTTGGATGCCAGCGTCCAAAAACATACATGCGGGTCCAAAACGAGACACACACATCCAAAAAGAGATGCCGGTGGATTTTCGCCATGCAAAATGTCTCTGGCGGCGAATCGCTGGAATTCGCTGCGAATTCGCCTCAGGCAATAAATTTGCCCCTCACTATTAATGTCTCTTTACCATAAAACTAAGCCTATAAATGGCTATATAATTTAATAAGTAAGTTGTACAAAAAAGTGCCATGAATATGTAATTGGGGTAATGTAATAAAAGGCACTAAGTTTGCCCAGGGGCAATAACCCATAGCAACCAATAAGCAGATAGAATTTACTAGTCACCTGTTTAAATGCAAGAATCTAATTGGTTGCCCTGGGTTACTGCTCCTGGGCAAACTTAGTGCCTTATATTACATATAGGTGAATGACTTGCATTGCACGTTGTTCAGTTACTGCATTGTTACTGTGAAGTAGGTTGAACATGTTGATCACCATTTGTCCAATTAAAGCAGTACAATGAACATGGGAGAAAGGACAGATGCAGCTGTCTAGACACGGCAATGTTTCAGCAAGTACTTGTGCTTAACAGGAATCACTTTGCTAGATTTTCCTCAGATTTGCTGCTGGTCAGATTCTGCAAATGTAACTCTTCTATTTCAAACAGAAATGCCTGAAAATATTACTCGGTGCAATGTTTCCTTCTGGTTTGTGAGGGTTTGCGGTCTGGGTTATGTAATAAAGTGTGCCCAGGAGCAGTAAGCCATAGCAACCAATCAGCAGGTGGTATTTACTGGTCACCTGTTTAAAAGCAAGCATCTGATTGGTTGCTATGGGTTACTGTCCCTGGGCAGACTTTGTGCCTTTTATTACATATGGGGCTTGACTTTTTACATCCACATTGCTATCCAATGTGTTTATGCTTTTATGCAGTATGTCATTTAGTGTAGATAGGATTTTGAAGTATGTATTACCTGGTAATTCCATAGCTGTGAAGAAAAATTTAAAAAATGTGGACAGAGAGCATATAGTGTAGTGAAGCAATTGAATTCTTGATGGATCAGATGGAGTTGGGTGTGGGACTGGCCATGTCGGGGAGGACTTTGACGTAGTTGGCTGGCTTAAATATATTGCAATTTCTGGACAAACAATCCCTGTTTTGTTTAAATGGGAATGCATTTTAGTAGCTTGAGGCACAGAATGTTTCAGTGTCCTTAATATATTGATAGTGGGTTGCGTGCAGAGGATCTCTTGCATATGAATTTGTGGTCACTGCCTCATTGCACCCCCGCTTAATGTTTTTAAAAATGGTGGTGAGCACAACTTTTCCCTGTTTGTTGTAGTTCATTTAGCTTGGTACTTTTGAGTAGAAAGACATGCATACCCATTTTGAATTCGGGGGAACGTGTACTTTCCGAAAATGTCTGGTTTTTGGGGGTGAACTTAATTTTTTCTAGCTTTGCCCCCCTCAAAATGGGGAAGTACCCCAAAATTCTAGCATATTCTGAGAGCTCAGGTTGTCCCGAAAAAAACAATATATTGTTTTCCTGGGTAAACTAAAAGACCCCCCCCAGGAAAGGCCCTTAAAGCGAAAGAGTACAAAATGTCTAAAAACTGTTTGGCAGTAGATGTTCGCATTTAGGACAAAATGGCTGGCAGCGAAAAGCTTAAAGGGGAAAACAGCATTTTTTGTGTAATCCATCTCAAACCTGCCAATGTAGAAGTCAATGGTAGATGTCCCTTTAACAATTGTAAGATATTATGATCTGCACTGGGGTTTATACAAGAATCCAAAATAAAAAAGTGTGGTGATTTGGGGCGACAAAACAAAAAGTTTTTCGGGCATCTAATCTGAAAAAAAAGTACTAATTTGTTTTTTTCACGATTTTGTTGAGTCTTTTCCCGCACTAGATTTTACCGAGTTCTTGTATTGAGAAATTAGGTAAAAATGTGGATGGGCATTTGATCAAAGTGATTTTAATAAAATAATGAGAAATATTTGGGTTTTAGTAAATACCCCCCTCAGTGTAGTTAAGAAAAATATGGCTAGCAAGGTGGATGTGTCATTAAGGAAAGTGGGTAGGAAAGTACTGTTACTATATACTCCGTTCCTATATAGGATTTGCTGCCTATATACTGTAATCGTAGTTTAATTATTACATTGACAGCTTTTTTTTGCTATGTTACATGAAGATTAAGAGCCTTACTCTGAAATCTCATGTCAATTTATTATAGTATATGAACTGTCTATTACTGGTTTATTATAAAATGCAATAAAAAGTATTTGAAAAGAAAAAGAAAGTAGATTAAGAGCATTTGGGTTCAGAAGGATTAAGGACACTCAAGTTTGGAATTATTCTTCCATGTTTATGACTATTTAATGAAAGTATTGATTTATTTCTTTCTGATGTAAATTTCTAGTCAGTATATTTCCTACAGGCATGTGGTGGCTAGGTTACTATCTATTGTAATTATCTCTTATTTGTATATTACCAAGACATCCCATGGTGTTTTGGCAAACCCTGCAGTACAATTTAAGATAAAGCTTTATCTTGAGTTTGAAATTAAAACAGAAACCCCCAACCAGTTACCTGCTAGCTGTGGTTAAACGGCTGTGCAGTTCACTTTATTCTCATCGAGATAATGACATGGCAAGATAATGGGATATAGGTTGGCATCCCTGCATCAGAAAGAGAAGTCATGAGCAAGGTCATCTCATCTGCATAACACTCAAGGAGAAATTACCAGCACTGCAAGTAGTCGTTGTGGAGTTCCTAAGGTCAAACAAAAAGTATCTGGCCCATCCATGTTCTCTTATGCTATAGAAACTTAGTTCTGTTATTAAAGCCACAAGCCCTGTCATCATGGTGCTATATATATATATATATATATATATATATATATATATATATATATATATATATTCAGATTTTTGTGTGTAGGAACCCTTCAGACCCATGCATGTATCACCTTTCACTAATCACCTAAGTGTTGAAAACTATGGTACACATCCATATTCACTGTCTTATGGCTATTTTGGTCAAAGAAGCTCTGGATAATTTATTTTCAAGTAAGAACATTTATTAACATCATTAGATTATAAGAATGTTATCTCTGGAATCAAGTATGCATCCTGTGTGCTCCAATTTTAATTGTGTGTGATGCCGGTAATTTTAGCTCAAAAACAGCAGGAAACTAAAGGTTGCCCCACTGATGTTAATTCTAGAAATATCAGTTATTGCTAAATGAAATAATGCGTTAGAAACAATGGGTTTAGTGTAAGTGCATCATGTTCCTTTCTCCTGCTTTTCAATTGAAAAATTTTGTTGTTCAACTGAATTGTATACTGGGCTTATATAAATGGCATGTAGTTTGCTTCAGTTCTAGTGACAGACGACAACCAATCAGCAGATATTTACTGATCAATTGTTAACAAGCAAACGTCTAACAAGTGAGTCGCTGTTATTTTTTTTTTAGAATTGGAGTCAACTTTTTTTTTTACATTTCCACAACGGTGCTAGGCTATGGATTGGAAACTTATCTTTGCTACAGGTATTTGATGAGAGGTAAAAAATGCTGTCAACTTATTCCTTTAAATGCTGTATATATTGTGAAAGCCAAACATACTAATCCCTTCATTCTGAAACCTGCATTTCCTCCTGCTGTTAGAGAAGACAATTCCTCTTCCTATCGAAGTTTGCAGTAGAGAATCTGTCACTTTTGGCATTGGTACAGGAAGTAAGTGAACCTGTCACAGCAAGCAGTCTCAAGGGGCAACCTGCTTTGCAGCAGCTAATTAAGCTTAGGAAATAATTACACAAAAATGCAAATATTGTTTAGATAATTCCATGTGTTATCAGCGCAGGTAGTCCATTATAAATGCTTAGATGTTGGAATCTGCACAAGTTGATAAGACTTTGTTTGTAGACTCTCTTTCCTTTAATTTTTAACTTTATTAATGACTGTAATATTGCAGTAGAAAATTCAAATTGCTTAAATTCTTTAGAAGCAATAGAACATATTACAATATATTTGTTCCGCTAATATATATGCAGCAATGTAAAAAATATAATTACTTCATAGATTTTATTTTAATCCTGAGAAAGGGTGTATAAAAAGCATTTAAAACTGCTTTAATACTTTAATATTCTTTGTAGACAGCTATTTTTAAGTGATGGGCAAATTTATTCACCTGGCAAAAATTTACTGGGGTCTCATTTTGGACATGGGTTTTTTGATGCTGGCGTACGTTTTTTCGATGCTGGCAATGTGCGCCGGCGTCCAATACGAGACGCCGGCAGCGTTTCGTGAATTATTTGCTGGATAGAGAACTGGTTAAAAGATTACAAAGAGTGGTGGTAAATGGAACATTTTCTAATTGGACCAGTGTTGTTAGTGGGGTACCGCAGGGCTCTGTACTGGGTCCCTTGTTTTTCAACTTGTTTATTAATGACCTGGATGTGGGCATTGAAAGTATGGTTTCTATTTTTGCTGATGATACCAAATTGTGCAGAACTAAAGGTTCTATGCAGGATGCTGGAATTGGCAGCAAACTGGAAAATGAGATTAAATTATGATAAATGCAAGGCTATGCACTTTGGAAAAAAATAATATAAATGCAAGTTATACACTAAATGGCAGTGTGTTAGGAGTTTCCTTAACTGAGAAGGATCTAGAGATTTGTGTAGATAACACATTATCTAATTCCAGGCAGTGTCATTCTGTAGCTACCAAAGCAAATGAAATTCTGTCTTGCATTAAAAAAGGGCATAAACTCAAGGGATGAAAACATGATTTTGTCTCTTTATAGGTCCTTAGTAAGGCCTCACAGATTCAGCCATCACAGCATCATTAAAATTGTGAGAGTTGCAATTGTTTTCTTTTTTTATTTCCTTTTTCGGCTAAGCAAGTGTTGCTATGATACACTGTGTAAAGTTTGTCATGCATATTGTCACGAAGACTCACCCTGGTGGTCTAGTGGTGGTGCGGCGGGGACGCCCGCCGCACTGTTCTCTGTCGGCATCCTCTTCTTAGTGTGCGCGCGGTGCGCACTTCCGGAGTTTATAGGCGCATGCGCGCTGGTGTTGTTGGAATTGCTTTTTGCCCGTGATAGGTTTATTCCTGGTGCCTGTATCTGTGCTTTAAGCTTCTGTTTGTTCCTGATTCCTGTTTTTGACCCTGCCTGGCTTTGACTATTCTGAATATCTGTATCCCGACCCGTGCCTGTTATTGACTACTGATTCTGCCTCATCCTTCTGATTGATTACCCAGTTTTGACCCTTGCCTGCCTGACGATCCTAGTTATCTGCCTGCCTCGACCCAGCCTGTTTGACCACAAACTTGCCTACTCCTATCTGTACCGTGACCATCGGCCTTAAAGACTTATCTACAGTCGTGCCCCATTGCTAGCCAGAACTCCTGCTCTGCACCTCTCGTTTAAGTCCAGGTGGCATCTGAGTAAGCTGAGGGCTCCTCCTGAAGCCAAAGGCAGTCACACTACTGGTGAAGCACGAGCCGAGACCAGGGTGCTTGTCACTTGTTCTGGTATTGGGTGCCGACCCAACACATATTTTGAGAGGACCTAACGAGAATTTGTTTTTGCTCCTAGGATAATGGCTCTCCAGAAGAACATGCCTTATATGTATTATAATATATATGTAATTTAATTTCAAAAACACCTGCTGAAAATATATTCTTTGTTGCCCACAGTTATGGAGGTCTTACATTTCTTTTTACATTTTTTTTTATACACATGTTTTATATCCATTTATACAGAGATGGTATTTTCAAGTGCTAAATGTTTAACGGGTTCATTTTGCAAATAATCATTTACCTGCTTGTAAAACCCTTTCCTAGCCATATTTGTTTATTAGTGTTTGATGGTAAACTGTCCTGGATCAAGGCAATCCTTTTTATTGACATAGCACTAACTAGTGGTAGCAACTAGTGAGTGCATAATGGGGGGATACCAAAGATGGAAGCATAAATCCTGGTAGAAGCAGGGGCCATGTCATCCTTAAGCACAATTAACTTACAGAATTAGTATTGAATTAAAAAAGATTAACAAGTCAGCTTGTGCTCAAAAGAATACACATTACTCTTTTCAAGTTCACCTTTACCTACCGCACATACACTTCTGTTATTATACATTTATTATACATTATTATTTGAATAATGTGCTTCCATGGGTGCTGTCTCTGTTGCCTATCAATTGTTCCAGCTTAGATGATAAATATATATATATATATATATATATATATATATATATATAAATACGTATACAAACAAACTACTGGTTCACTCACATACTATCCGTCGAGGCCTGGGTGCTGGTTACAAAAGTAATAAGTATTCACATAACAAAACCCCACAACACAGGACTTATGAAGTGAAAAAATCAATCCATTTATTCCTTAAATGTTTCGGCTCCTTACTCAAGCCGTACCTGAAGATGGCTTGAGTGAGGAGCCGAAACGTTGAAGGCATAAATGGATTGATTTTTTCACTTCAGAAGTCCTGTGTTGTGGGGTTTTTTATGTGAATACATATATATGTCCAGACATGGGGCTAATTACTGGTTAGGCAAATAATTGCTTTTCTGGTTCAGTCTCAGCAGTAATGAGTCTTATATGCTCTGTGAGTTTTGATCCAGTAAATATTGTGAATATTTTCCTTTTACCTACAATATACTCGTCAATTTGTTTTAGAATTACTTGTGGGCAGACATGCAGTTCACTGATTGATCACTTTAATTCCCTTGCTCGGATTTTTCATTAACCCCCTCAGTCCCTAAACAATGAACCAAAGATCCACCGTTATTAAAACCAGTCCCAATGCAGAGCTGCTCAGCACAACAGATGACTGTCAGGGCTTCTTTGCTTGTCACTCTCATCATACTGGTGGATGTGCCCCCACTTTTGTTCTTCTTTCATAATAAGCCACACAGATGTTTTAGAACAAGATTTGACTTTTGACCTGTGAGGTTGCTGGGGGGGTCACAATGCTCTGTGCCTGTGAAATCATCACAAGCTGAGTTAACTTCTCTCCATCCCTAGAAGTGGCCGGAGTAAGTAAGAAGTTAAAAAGGAGCTTTGTGAAATTGTGAGTGAGACCAGATGGGTCCCAGTGAGGGCTGCTTTCTGTAGACTACAGTATCTGCAGGTGGTGCATGCATTGGAGGAGGAATATAATATAACCACAGGCACATTACATATCTGTCATGCAAAGTAAGATCTGAGCAGTATATTTACTTAATATGCCTTTTGTTAGGATGTAATAGGAGAGGAGCATGTTTATGCACCCTCTTTAAATGGGGCTCCTATGCTAAAAATCATCTTATAAATATGTAGCCTACAAGTTGCCCATGTGTGACTTCTCTATTATGTACTAGTTTCTTGTTAACTGCACTTTTCACACACTGCTGGGTGAATGTAAACAAAAAAACTCAAGCTATAAATATGTTATTTTTAGACTGAGTATCACTCAAGGCAGCATGAGGATCAGTGAGTGGTTTCTTTCTTTTTAGGCAGATTTCTTGTGGGAAGCACTCAGTGTTTATTTATATGGTGTTTTCCCCCAATGACTATGCTATAGTATACATGATCTAGCATCAAAGTTTGATTTAAATAGGGGAACATAATGTACTATAATTTTTCACACTTTTGCCTGAAAAGAACAATTATTTACAGTTTTACTATTCCCTTTCAATTTTAATTGGAAGTGACCATTTTACAGCCTGTTTTATTGTTTATGAGGGGTTTTAAAGTAGAAGGAAAGGGATCTTACACTTGGGGGTGCTAAATGTTAGACACTCCAAGTGACTACTTTTACCTACCTGATACCCCGGGGCCGGTGATCCTACATTTAGCACTCCCAAGTGTAAGAACCCTTTCCTTCTCCTTTAAGGAATTATTTCTCCAGTGAGCAATTGTAATATACAGTTCAGTTAATGCTCAAATCATGGCTGGAAAGCACAACACAGGTAAGCTAGGTTTGCAATGTAGTACAGGTATAGGACCTGTTATACAAAATACTTGGAACCTGGAAATTTCTGGATAACAGATATTTCTGTAATTTGGATCTCCATACCTAAGTCTACTAGAAAATCTACTAGAAAATGTATTAAGGGTCGAACTGACAATTCAAAACGGATTCAAAATCCATTAATGGTGCTGTCTATTATGACCAAGATCTTCGTTTGGTACAAGGTACTGTTTTATTACTACAGAGAAAAAGGAAATCATATTTAAAAATTTGGATTATGTGGATAAAATAGAGACTTTAGGAGACAGCCTTTCCATAAATTGGAACGTTCTGAATAACGGGTTTCCAGATAACGGATCACATTCCTGTATAAATATTTAACCTGTGACACTCAAGATGTCCATTGCTCATTGGATGAGTACACCATATGCCTGAAGCTGTACCTAGAGTTCACTTATCACATAAGCCAAATGGCGCATAGTTATCCCCCAAGCCTCCGTTTGCAACATGACTGCTTTAAGTTTTTTTTTTTAAATATTACTGGTTTTAGGAATGCAGTATTTTTAGTGCTTTTATAGCCTTGGTGCTGACAGTAATGCTGGCACAAAAATAATTGTATTTATGTTTTTGTTATGCTGTGCTACCATCAACAGATTCCAACCTCTACACACAATCCTCCCTAAATACCTTTGTATATATATATATGCAGCCAGAGTTTCTGGAATAGTTGTTATTGTCACTCACATCTAGCTCTCTTGATGCACTGTCTACTTTTCTACTCAAACAGTGCACTGCTGAGCTTACTCCAGGTCTTACTCACATCTTCATCTCTTCACTTCTCTATTGAAAGAGATCTGTGTCAAACTTATCTGTTACAAAATCAAAGCTTGCCCATTCTGCCTAATTACTGTTCTCCCTTTTCAACTTTACTGTCTCCCTTTTACCACATTCATCTAAAATCCTTCTACATGTTGTGTTTTCCCATATTACTTTCTCCCAACCCACAATCTATCTTTACATTTAAAACTATTAATATTAGAAACCTTTTTATTAAATCACTTACTTAAAGCATACAAGTAGATGACAGTACAGTCTCTTCAGGGAAAGAATTTTTTTTGTTTGAATCAGGATGCTGAAATGGGATGTCCTGCAAATTTTAGCATTTACCCTGTTTTGTGCAAGAAATATAAACAAACCTATAGTTAATTCTTAAAGGGATTGTTCATCTTTAGGTTAACTTTTAGTGTGCTGTAGAAAGCGATATTCGGAGGCATTTTGCAGATAGTATTCATTTTCTATTATTTGTGGTTTTTGAGTTATTTAGCTTTTTATTCAGCAGCTCTCCAATTTGCAGTTTCAGCAATCTGGTAGCTAGGGTCCAAATTATCCCAGCAAACATGCATTGATTTGAATAAGAGACTTGAATATGAATAGGAGAGGCCTGCATAGAGGCATGCATGTTTGACCATTGTATAAAATACTAAAAGTTAACTTAAAGTTGAAGTACACCTTTAATTCGAACAATAGGCAGTAAGTATGTTCTGCAACAATTTATTGAGCTCATGTTGTAAAATGAAGTACAGTATGCTGCACCTCCAATAAACATAATGAAATATTTATAATGTCAGTATTTGCACTGAAGAAAAAATGGAGCATGTGTGGCTTTTGTTGCTTCTTTTCCCTGCCATCATTCCAAAAGCACAGGACTGCTTTGTATCCTATACTATGAGGTTCTTTGGACTAGATTTGAGATCAACTGACAGCTAAAGGGTTGCACTTAATGGATATCAGTCTTGTTTTGATTTTTGACTACTGTGCAGTTGATATTCACTCAAGTGCCCTGTCCCACATTAATGTGTTTTTATATTTTGGTAGTGGGTATTAAAGTAGTTGGTATTGGGAAGTCTTCCTTGACCTTGAAGCTAATTATATGTGTACTCCTGTACTTCACCTTACATGGTGAGAAATAATAAGTTCTCAGAAATGCCCAGAGTGGATCATTATCAAAGCAATCACATGGACAGCTCTGTGTCAACTAGTGGTTATAGTTACATGGCTTTTAATGCGACATAATAACCTCCAATATATTCTCATTACTGATCCCTCAGCTGTTCACACAAGTTCTTGTGTTCTGTTCCATGATTAATGTTCCCTATGTTTACATTTGCTTCTTACTAGTCAGATAAATCTCAAACCACCCAAATCTAATAATTCTTTTACATTTTAATAGCTCTGAAATGCATTAAAAGTAACTTGCTAAAAATAATCCTTATTGCATTTCCTTTTTTTTTTTTTATTTAATATTTGTTTTGTTATTTGAACAGCAAGCCAAGAGGGTTTAAAAAAACAGAAAACATCCGTAGGTGGTATCTTTTACATGTTTCATCTTCAAGTGCTCTTGAGCCTTTGAGTGACTTGTTCACTGTTATTAAATCTCTAGGGAACCATAATACTGACCTTGACTAAAAGAACACAAACATCAAATCTACATTCTCACTAGGATTTCTAGTACAAGCAATGTATGGGTTTCACCCATATGGATAGGTTTTATGATTCTTAATTATTAAGTCACAGGGATTCTTGAATTATTTATGGTCAAATACTGTATCTTGTAGGCACTTTCCAAGACATTTGAGATACAGCTTGAGCCTAGCGCAAATCTAACTGAAAAAATGTACATTGTGTACACACCATAATGTCACTGTAAGCAATGCTACCACACTATACCATCATTATAACATTTATAAATTTGGTGTCCAAGTTCTTTCAGAATTTAAGACTTCTTATACATAAGATGAAGGTCTCAAACATCTTGGCTTCACTTTGTTGTCCAGAATATTGTCAGGCCTCCCATAGCTGTTAGTAGGGTTTCAGTGAAGGCCAGTGATCCTTTAGATTCATGTCCCCAACCAGTGGCTCATGAGCAACAGGTTGCTGTCCAACCCCTTTGATGTTGCTCCCAGTGGCCTCAAAGCAGGTTTTTAAAGGAGAATTCAACCCATACTAGAAAAAACCTGTACCCCCTACCCTAGGTCAACTGAATAGCCATTCATATCCTTTATTTGGCACCACCCAGGAACTTTTTTCATGCTCGTATTGCTCCCCATCTCTTTTTACATTTGAATGTGGCTCATGGGTCAAAACGGTTTGGAACCACTGCTTTAGAGATTCTATCACTTGTGTTTTTCAAAGCCATTAGGCCCAAACTGCCTTTCAGGACTTTGAAATGCTGTTACTTATATTACAGGATCCTTGGGCCCTCGATCTAGTTCAGCGCAAAAGACTAGAATGTGTGGCGAATTCAAGTAACTTGGCAGTGTTTCTGTGGTTTTAGGAGATATAGCCTGTGATGGCCCAGTGAGTGCTATTGCTTTTAATATGATGATAAATTGGTCTGGGTTTGTCATCTAATCTCATGCCTGTCCCTTTTTTTTAATTCATGATTCATATTTTTGGGTGTGTATGATGACTTTGGGTCAAATTTGCTTCTCTCTGATGTCAAGGTGATGTGTTTCCTTTACCGTATGTATTTACAAAATGTACAAATCAAGCTTTTTTGATGCTACTATTATAGAATTTGTGACTGTTTACCAGATGCCCTCTTTGGATGAAGGTTAATAATGATATTAGCTTGTCAGATATACAAATATTGTTCCTATTGATCTTGTTAGAATAAGGTATTTAAACACTAGAAATGAGTGGAATATTTTCTGTGCAGACTGATTGCATTTTAAACATTTGGGGTTTAGTAACATTATACAGTATTTGGATGCCAAGTCCAGCACCAATGCGTCCTGTGTTAAAAATACATTTGTCAGTAATGCCTCAATAAAGAAAAATAAATTCCTTCTAAATTCATCCAAGGCAATCAAATTGCTGTTAGACCAATTTGTCATGTAATTATCTTCATAAATTATAGTCTTGAATGTATTCTGTAAAAATACTTATGTAAGGCTGTGATTGTTTTATTTTGATTTATTTTAAGAGCAATTCTGTATACCATCGTTTGAAGTTATCCTGGAAAAACCGTAATCAACCGTTTTCTCTACTATGTCAACTTTAATATCTTCTGAAGCTTCTTTATCAATTTTTATCCCTAAGTAATATTGCTTACTCATCTTATCCCGTTTAGACTACTGCAGTCTCCTCCTAAC
>CM044432.1:162636724-162660224 GCA_024363595.1 Xenopus borealis
ATAATAATAATAATAATAATAACACATTTAATGGAATTGCTGTTTTTATGTTCGTGTTCTAGTAAAAAGCATTTGTAGCACGTTGCACAATTTTTTTTTTCTACAGATGTACAAGATATTTTGCCGGGCTTCTAAAGTTACTGATAATATAATCAGTGAAAAAGAATAAATTCTGCAGGGTTAAATTAAAGCTAGTTAATCACCTGAAATATTAAATGGAAAATCAGAAAGAAATCAGGAAACATTTATGTGTTGAGCATTCAAGACCTCTTCATGTTTAATTTAGAGCTAGAAAAAAAGCAGTTATTTGTATGAGTGGGAAAATACTGACCTTCGCTTCCCTCTCACCAAACAAAAATGTATATTTACTGCATTTCATCCCTGTTTAATTTGCTTGGTATATGTAGTTATATGCTATTTAGCAGTTTATGGATACATATCAAAGAAAATGCAGATACAATATTCTCAAGGATTATGTAACCCATGGCACACAAAGTTAAATAACTTATAAATGACAGGAAATGAATCATATTAATTTGTTACAAAAGCCTGAATATTCCTTTTAAACCCCTTTATGTGGGAGAGATACAGTAACTGTATTTTATTATACATAAATATATTCCTATTTGCCTTTCTTCTTTTTTCTCTTTTTCAAATTGACCACTTCAACTGGAGTATTGGGGAGATTTGTTTTAGCCAGCCCCAATAACAAAGTCTGTAGCTAGAGTTAGAAGTAGGCAGATCATTTAAAAAAAAAAAAACAACAAAAAAAATTAATAATGTAAAGTTTCTTAAAATCGTCCATTATACTGTATAACAAACTTAAAGTTAACCACTCCTTTAACTTTTAGTATGGCTAATCATTAATTGCAATTGCAGTTTGTTATTTAATGTATGATCGGAATCCCTCCAATTTGTCTGTTCGTATATGTATGTGTTTTTATTACTCGTTTTACTTTCTTAGGCTACTAGAAATGACCTTTGAGCTTAGTGACCATATGTAGCACATGGTGAAAGGGATAGATTGTAGAATATGAGCAGTAAATGTACGTTACAACTAGTTGTGAAAAATCATTTAATTAACACCAAAGTTCTGCAAATTTTTTGCTTCTACCAACCCTTGCAATCAGTTACTTTTGCCCCAGAGTGCTTTTGGTAAGAGTTTGTTTAATAAGCTCTGTGAGAGAATTTAATTTGGGATTAACATAACGTTGATCCTTTATTTTATTCTGTAGCCATCTCTATTATTCTCACTATCTAGAAGTCAATGGGCCCTCTAAGGGTAGAATTCCATGGGTGAATTCAGCGTGATCGGACGCGCTGTGCAAAAATACAGGCATCCGTCTGATGTGATGGAAATAAGGTAAGTAATAGCATTGTCGGACGGTGTTGCAGCTTTGATCCGACGTGACACAACTGTCGGATTCAGAGGCTGCACGCTGTGTCTGCAACCGATAGTCATCCGTAGACAAGCACCGCCAATGAGGCGAGTTGAGAAACCCGCCTCCGGTGGCAGCGGCACACTAAGTACCAGGGGCAGCAAAAAATGGCGCTCCTGGTTCTTTAAGAGCCAAACTCCTCAACTCTTCCAGCGCAGAGCGCAATTATGCCCTCTATGCTGGCCCTCTCTGCTGCCCTCTTGGACAAAAAGGTGAGCGCACGGGGAAGGGGGGGCGTCAGCAACACAAGTTGCCTCAGGCAGCGGAGGGGCCAGGATCGCCCCTGGTCATCCGACATTCTTGTGCTGACAACAATTTGCAACTTTACAGTGAGTATTCCAGCTGAGCTTTTTTCATGCCTTACGTATTTAAGCAATTATTTATCTTCTTGGCATTCAGTGATGGTGATATATTGAAATTCACTCCAGTGTGTTCTACTGTCATTGTTTGTTGTTGGGGATTATGTGTCTCTGTGCTCAGTTATGCTAACATAATGACACATCATGAAAATCCATAGGAAAGTATTACTAAGTAGTTATGGCATGAAAATTTAGGAAGCCAAAAGTGCCCTAATGCCACCCCAGTCCAGCAGTACTTGCTCCTTACAAAGCAGACACAATGGTAGAGAGGGAGCAGAGCTGTTTTCTTATGTGTCACGCTGGACTGGGGGCGACACAATCCTTCTATAGGCTAATTGAAAATAAAAAAATCACTCTTGCCTATGGAAGGATCACACCTTCTCCAGCATAGTAGGACTGACTGCAGAGGCTCCTTTTGCTGTGTCAGGGTGTTGTTTGGGTTAATACTGCTGGGCTGTGGGTGGATTTTGGGGGGACTTTTGGCTTCCTAGATTCCCATGCCACAACAGTTATAGTAGAGTAATATTGGCACGTTCCTATCGATTTTCATATTTATGTGTCTGTATCCGTTTAAAGGGGGTGGCTTAATACTTGTAGCCAATGCTACAAGTATAAATAAAATATATACTACATTAACTGGGGCTTTACTTGTCCTTTAAAGGATGTTTTACTGATAGAATACCCCTGCCTTAAAGGAGAACTAAATCTTAAATATGAATGAGGCTACAAATGCGATATTTTATTAAATGACCTTATTTCACCAGCCTAAATTTTCAGTTTCACAATAGCAGCAATGATCCAGGACTTGTCACAGGGGGGTAACCATCTTAAGAATTGTCTTCGGCACTCACATACTCTGGGCTCTGAGCAGCTGTTGAGAAGCTAAGCTTAGGGGTCGTTACAAATTATCCAGCACAAAATTAAGTTGGTCTGTAATATAAGCTGATGCTACAGGGCTGATTATTAAATACTGATGCTAGTTGCACTGGTTTCTGTGCTGCCATGTAGTAATTATCTGTAGTAATAAAAATATCAGACTTATATTGTGACATTTCTATCCTATGTATACTGTATATTGTGAGTGGGTCCCTAAGCCCAGTAAGTGACAGCAGCACAGAGCATGTGAATCAGTAAATCAGCAGAAAAGAAGATGGGGAGCTACTGGGGCATCTAATGGGGAGACACAGATCTTTACTGCTAAAGGGCTGTGGTTGCCTTGGGCTGGTACAGAAGCACAAAACATAATGTACAACATTTCCAGATACTTCTTTAGTTTAACTTTAGTTCTCCTTTAATAGAGGTGAGTAATATAAATGTTATATGACCCATAATAGAACTCCAGGTCAGTATAATAAATGTTATATGACCCATAATAGAACTATGCAGACTAGTGAATTTTTCTAAATACAGTCAGAGTTTTCCATTGACATTACTTATTTAACGAAATATGTTTTTCTCATTTAGTGTAAAAACAATATTTAACTGTAATAATAGGACCATCATTATGATTTACTCTCTGCAAAAACACGTCTGAAAATATAATATGCCCCAAGAAGACCAGCAATAATCTTTCTTTTTGCTCTAATCAGCCTGGTGAGCTTTCGTGTCCTCCTGCTGCTGCAAATAACCCAGTTTAAGAGTTCACTGAAACATGAGGAATTCATCATTATATATATATATCTGAGGCTGATATAGTTGTAAGGTTTTATCAGATCCCATTGATCTATTACGCATGTCCCTAGATTGTAGAACATGTTTCTATTTGCATAAGGCCCTGGGCAAGGTTCTTTCTTGCATTGATTGGCCTGTCCATGGGAGCCTGATGTGTTCACGCATTGATCACTTTGTCTTTTCTTGGAAGACAGTGTTACATAGAGTTCATCTAAAACATTCTATGGTTAAGGTAAAACTTTACTTTAGATGCCTCAATTTTGTCAGGTATTTTCCCTGGGTGTGCTCTTTAACCCGTCACCAGCCATCTTTCAAATGATAAATAGGCGTATTGCGTTTCCTGCAGTTAAAGCACAATAGGCATTTTTTCATTCATTGCAAGAAACGTTTTCTGGTAATGTAATCTACTAATAAAGTATTAAAATAATGGCATAAAAACATGTTATCTATGAAATGTGTTCTGTTGTTTTTGGTGCAGGCGAGGAATTGTATGCTGTTTGCTTTGACTTAATGGCTGATTTATCCAGTAGCATGGAGAAAGGGATTGCTTTAATAACACGCAAATAAAATAAATCTTTCATTTAGGATTTGGGATGACAAAACAAACCTCTAATTGTTATTTATGTTAATATAAATAATATAGATCCTCTGTTAATATCTTGCTCCATAGGAGCCATGTTGTCACATTTCAGGCAACACACTCAATATTACTAATTCTACTAATTGATACATTAGTGTAACGCTAACTTGGGCTAGGCAAAGCACAAATAGTTCAGGTCCAGCTAATGGTGTGAGCATGGGCTACATTGGACTCACACTTCAGGATCAGGGCTTTCGCTAAGTGGAAGTTTCCAGCAGATGGTGAAGTGTAACTACAACTCACAGGATATGTTGCTAATAAAAATAGGAAAAGATGGATGCCAGGAGAGTCTTATGATGAAACCAAAAGATAATTTATTTGTACAAGACAAATAACCCCAGGTTTACTCACATATGAGGATGGTATAACAAGTCAAAGATGAGGGTAGGTAGATAAGGATAATACAGCAATGTAGAGACTGTCACTCCCATATTGCATAGTAAATTGTACATCAATTCCCTCAGGCAATACACCTTTAAGTGGTCCAGATCCCTTCCAGTGGAGTGGTTAGGGAGAAGAAGTCTAGCCTAACACCCTGTATGCTGGGGTCCCTGCACTAAAGGCATGCAGGGAAGCCTTGTGGGAAGCTACTCCCTGTTACTTGATCCATGATGGAGCACATAGCTGCTCCTATATAAAGCTGACTATCTTACTCTTCTAAAGAGTCTATTAAATGAACTACCCTGTGCTTGCTAACCTCATTCACGGGGTTCCCTGGTCCCCGACTTGATCTCTAAAGGTACAGGTCCCTTTACGGCATATGGCTTTACTTGGCCTTGGTTTACCCAGGCTCAATGGGGCACATCCAGATGCTAAGGACACCAGCAGCCAAAGAGGAAGAGGCCACTACCTACACACACTATAAGGTAGTGTGGCAGGAAGTGGTCATGACACCTGTTGGCCAATAACTAGTGGTGTAAATACTTAAATGGATACATAGGCTTCTGCCTAGTAACCAAAGAATAAAGAAGGATAGGGGATTTAACTCTATAGGGGCATAGCTATCCTATAGGTCCCTACATTAGCTTCAGGCTATTAGCCTCAGATTTCGGTTATAACTTGTGTAGAACAGATTTAGGATCATATCTTTTATGATTGATTCATATAAAGGGAGATACATATATGGCACCTATTACTGAGAATGCTTGGGACCTGGAGTTTTCTGGGTAATGGTTTTTTCTGTAATTTGGATCAATCTTCATACCTAAACTCTACAGGTATGGGATCCAGAAGTCCATTGCCCAGCAAGCTCTGGAATATGGAATGCCGATCTCCCATTGACTACATTTTATCAAAATAATCCAAATTTGTAAAAAAAATTCCTGTAATAATAAAACAGTACATTGTGCTTTATCAAAACAAATGTATGATTGATCCTTAATTGAATCAAAACTAGCCTATTGGGTTTACTTAATGTTTACATGATTTTCTAGTAGACTTAAGGTATGAAGATCCAAATTATGGAAAGATCCCCTATCTGGAAAACCCCAGGTCCCAACCATTCTGGATAACAGGTTCCATACCTGTACTATTCCCAATAGGCTGGTTTTGCTAAATTATATTCAATAATTAATCAATGAATTATGTCTTCATTTGGATCAAATACAAGGTACTGTTTTATTATTACAGAGAAAAAGGAAATCAAAATATGGATTATATGGATAAAATTGACTATATAGGAAATAGACACCATTTAACTAATCAATGAACTATATCTTATAAGTGAGAAGGATCTTAGGGTTTTTATAGATAACAAGTTGTCTAATTCTGGGCAGTGTCATTCTTTAGCTACTAAAGCAAATAGGGTTCTGTCCTGCATAAAAAAGGGCATAAACCTCTTTATAGATCCCTAGTAAGACCTCATCTGGAGTATGCAGTGCAGTTTTGGACTCCAGTCCTTAGGAGGGATGTAAATGAGCTGGAGAGAGTGCAGAGACGTGCAACTAAACTGGTTAGAGGGATGGAAGACTTAAATTATGAGGGTAGACTGTCCAGGTTGGGGTTGTTTTCTCTGGAAATAAGGTGCTTGTGAGGGGACATGATTACACTTTACAAATACATTAGAGGACATTATAGACAAATATCAGGGGACCTTTTTACCCATAAAGAGGATCACCGCACCAGAGGCCACCCCTTCAGACTAGAAGAAAAGGACTTTCATTTGAAGCAGTGTAGGTGGTTCTTCACAGTCAGGACAGTGAGGTTGTGGAATGCACTGCCGGGTGATGTTGTGATGGCTCATTCTGTTGATGCTTTCAAAAGGGGCTTGGATGATTTTTTGGACAGACATAATATCAAAGGCTATTTTTATACTAAACTCTACAGTTAGTATAGCTATGGGCATATATGGTTTGTGTGAAAGAGTGGAGATGTGTGTGTATGGATGCTGGGTTTAAATTTGGAGGGGTTGAACTTGATGGACTTTGTCTTTTTTCAACCCAATTTAACTATGTAACTATGTAACTATCTTATTTTGGATCAAATACAAGGTACTGCTTTATTACAACAGAGAAAAAGGAAATCATAAAATATGGATTATTTGAATATAATGGTATTTATGGGAGATGGCCTTTCTGTAATTTCTGGATAACTGGTTTCCAGATAATGGATCACATACATGTATATCCAGATTTTGTATATTTTTATCAATTATTCAAGGTATTTTTTTTATCTAAAGTTCAGTGATCAATGTAAATATGGGTGAAAACTGAAGATAAACACAGTACATTCCTCCTTGACTGTGGGCACAGATAAGGAATAAGTATACTGGTAAAGAGAATTCTAGATTTTCAAGCTTTGGAAAAAATAAACAGGTAAAGATTCTCAAAGTGTCGCTTAAAAAGGCAGCCCTGCTACAAATAGAGTTAGTATATACTGCTCTTGTGCAGCTGTGAGGGCCCCCGAGGGTTCAGCTGCCTACAAATAAACAGGAGTGGTCTCGTTGTGTTTACAATATGGAAATGAATTGAAGAAAAGTTCTCACCAGGACATTTTTTAATATAGCGGGGTCTGGAATCACAAGAGGTGGAGCTGTCAACTCTCACTGGTTTTCTTTGAGAGTTACTCCTTTGGGCTCACAGATTTGCACCATTAACTGTCATTGAGAAAACAATAGGCTTTTACTGATAGGCCAGCACATATCAATTAGAGGTTATTGTATGTACAGAAAACACTCTGAATACTTAGGCGGGGGACAAGCATTTTTCCTTCTCCATAATACATAGCTATTCCACTTGCTTGCCAGAGATTAACACCTTGGTGTCTATATCTAAATACGTATTTGTTGTACCATAGAAAACCTTTCATGCTGCAAGTTTTGATGGAGACCCCCCAGATGAATGCTTATGTTGTACTATAGCGTCAACAGGAAGGCACAACCCAGAACATGTTTAAGCATTTAAGCAATGATTGCTACTAGTTGGTGGTAGAATAGGATGAAACGTGAATTATTTAGACTTTAAGGCTCAGTTCACATGAGCAGATTCAGGGAGATTAGTCGCCTCAACAACAAATCGCCTCTTCTTCGGGGCCACAATCTCCCTGAACTGTCTTCTCCCTGACCTCCACCCGCAAAAGTGAAAATCGCCTGCGGCAATTCACATGCGGCCGTTGTTTTCCTAAGTCACCTGAAGTTTCCTCGTGAGGCATCTTCGGAAAACGAAGCGCCGCGTGTGAATCATATATATATATATATATACAGTATATAATGGGACAGCACACAGTTTATCTGACTCTGATATTCCCTCTGATGTTAGTTTGTGCTCTTCAGTACTTCATTAATAACAGTATAACAGACTGAAATACAATCCACTGGAATGGCAATACCATTTGCAATGAAATGCAATGTGTTTGTATGACATATTATTTCCTGTTGAATATGTTAAAACAGCTTTCATTTTATAAACATAATGTTTTATAGTACAGGCATCCATTATCCTGAAACCCATTATCCAGAAAGTTCTGAATAATGGGATGTCATAATGTCATCTCCCATAGGCTCCACTTAAATCAAATAATTCCTGTATTTAAAAATAATATAATTTTTCTTTGTAATAATAAAACATATTATTGTGTTTTATTCTAACTAAGATATAATTATTGTAGACAAAACAACCTAATTGGGTTTATTTAATGTTAAAATTGTATTTTTGGTAGACTTAAGGTATTGACAGGGCCTCTTCTGTCATGAGGCAAGATGAGAACCTTGCCTCAGGCTGCAGCGAGGAGCCAGTTACAAGCAAGTTACATGCTGCCCCTTGTGAATTTAAGAGTCTAATTTCTGGGTTTTAACCCAGAATTTTAACTCCAGTAGTACAGAGAGTGCTGCCCCCATAAGTCCCCTCTCCTGTTTTAAATGCGGAGCAGGAGAGGGGAGTGGCAGCTGGGCTGCAGCCTCAGGCGGCAGCAGCCCTATCATTTCCCCTGGGAGATCCAAATTACAAAAAGATCCCGTATCTGGAAATCCCCAGGTCTTGGGCATTTTAGGTAACAGGTCTCATACCTTTATGTATTATTACGTGTACGTATTGTGCAGTACAGGGGATACTATATCTTAGACTTGCCTTTCAAAACTCCCATCATATTGTATGAATATCTACAGGAAAAAAAGACAGCTAAAACATGTACATCTGGTGGGGGAATATAATTGGTATTGGACTTCAACACCAAATTAAATTTGATTTGGAAAAATAATTGGTATTATGATATGAGCACAAGAGGTGTCCCATACCAATAAAATGCACCTTTTTGATTAATGCTGACAAGTCATTGTTGGTTGGAGGCATCCTCTTGGCTTTTTCCAAATGTAACATGTTCAGATGTAGAAAAAGAAGGTGAAAGATGACTCATAAACCATATATTATTTCCCTTGCTCTGGAAACCTCTTCTTGCTTTTGCCTTGGAGGCGAATTGTTTCTGAATATCTGCATAGCCTAAAACAGTTTTTTTGTTTTGAGATTGTATTTTAAAGTTGACTTCATTTTCTGGTCATTTTTGAAGTTTAGTTTTTGTCATTAATCAACTGCCCTTGGGTTCCTTTATGATCTGGACATTGTAGGAGAAAAATTTGCTCTACCGTGTAGCATTCAATTTGGTAGCTTTGATCTGGCGAACTAGGCAGTCGAATAAAAATTTAAAGGGGAAGAACTTCGAATGTTGAATAGTCGAATATTCGAATAGATTTTTATTTGAAGCATTTGAATCATTGGATACCATCGAATTTTCAAAATTCACTGGCCGAGGTGGCCTTTAAAAACATTCGAAAATTCAAATTCAAAACTTTTTGAAAATTGGATCGAACGTCGAATCCGAATTTAGTAAATCTGCCTCTTAGCACCTGCACTTTTTAACACATTTGATTCATTACTTTGTTTCAGTCATATTATTCAATTTATCCAGTCTATCCAGTGGTTTTAACAGTATTATCTCATAATTCATAAAAAAAGATACAAAACAAAGTTATTGCAATTCTTTTGCTAGAGAAAGGTGTTTTCCTGATTGCTTTTCACTTCCAGGCAGAGTAATGGTTGGACGGGAAGTCTCAATGTACGAATAGTTCAGTTCAGAGAATATTTCAGTGCAAGTTTTCTGCTTATGTTAAGGCTTAGCAGTATATTATTCCATATTGCTTTGTTAAGAACCTGTTGAGAAAAGCAGGTCAAATTTTGAAAAGCTGCAGTTGTTATTCTTTCTAACCAGCATCTGTAGAAAGTTTAAACCAGAGATTATAGGGCTCATTTGCAAAAACAATTGGAGTGTGCAAACTTTGGATCCAAATCATGTTTTTGCCTTCGATGTAAAAATGTTTTTCACCATTTCATTACAATAGAAAGTGCCCATTTTATTGTTTGCACTACAACTCTAACATATATTATTTAGTCATTTCATTAATAACAGTAAAAACAAATCAGCCATTATAAAATTATAAACTATGGGCAATGAGCTATTGCCTGTGGCCCCTTTAAATATTCAAATTTTGCACCAACTGCGATTACACGCCATATATGCACCAAATATCGTTTTGTGTGATATAAAGTCACCTTTAGATTTGTAAGTTCCTCTAACATATATATGAAGGTGAATATCTAGTTTAAATCCCACTGAACATATTGTATTGTATGACTTTATTTGTAAAGTGCTTTTAAGGAGCCTCAGCGCTGTACAGTGCATAAAAGTACAATATATAAAAGTATACACAGGGGAGACAAATCACATAATAAATATATACAGAATCATAGGACACAGAACTTACTGTAAGTGCTATGTTGTAAGAGACAATAGCAAAATGAAAGCGGCATATTTACAAAAACTCGACTATTTCTCACTTTATTAAAAAAAAATTTGACCAGTCCCTAATACCAGTGATCCCCAACCAGTAGCTCGTGAGCAACATGTTGCTCTCCAACCCCTTGGATGTTGCTCCCAGTGGCCTCAAAGCAGGAGTTTATTTTTGAATTCCAGGCTTGGAGGCAAGTTTTGGTTGCATAAAACCAGGTGCACTGCCAAACAGAGCCTCAATGTAGGTTGATAATCCATATAGGGGCTACCAAATGGCCAATCACAGTACTTATTTGGCAACCCAAGAAAGTTATTCATGCTCGTGTTGCTCCCCAACTCCTACTTCTGAATGTTGCTCCCGGGTTCAAAAGGTTGGGGATCCCTGCCTAATACCAATAAGCTCAAAACAGAGGGACTGTCTGCCATTAACAACTGGTTTTAGCACGGCAAATTTTAAAAACTATCACATCTCCTGCGCATCCCCAGTGTTTTTGAACAAATGTGGGTGTGGCTGGGCAGCATGCCGCTCCCTAAAATCCTGCCGCCCTAGGCCCGGGCCTAGGTGGCCTTTCCACAAATCCAGGCCTGTTTTCAGATTTTTAGCAGCTTAGAAGCATAATAAATCTCTAAAAATTTTAGGGATTTTGCCCTCTAAAAAATTTTGTTTTTTTTGCCCTTTAAAACTCAACCAGAAAAGGTTTGAGACTTGATATATAGAACCCTTAAGTGTAATGCCTGGTATTTGTGCGAAGTTGGGATACTGTATGGATCAGTGATTTCAGGACAGACCAAATTTGTAATTAGGAAAAGATATTTGGATAATGCTTATTAGGAAGCATGACCAGGGGTTTCTTATAGGTGGCTCACAATTAATAGGCTTTTAAATACTATTTTTTATGTCCCAGAAATTATCAAGATAGCTGCAAAAACCAGTGTCCATGAACCTTTGGACGGTTGCCATATTGCAGAAATCATTGGCAAATGTTCTCGTTATTATGGGTCCTGTATCACCGTGCATTTAGAGTAGCGTTAATACTAGGATAAAACTGAAGCATGTGAAACAGGATAGACTAAATACCTTTTTTAGTATTTAAAATTATTATTCAAAGCTTAAGAAATGTTATTTTTTTGTTTTTCATTCGTTTTAGATTATGTTAGATAACCAGTTATGGATACTCCTTTAGCCAGCCTTGATGGACTTGTTCTGAGGTATAGCAAGGTTACCAAAGTAAACCGATCTTCCAGAAAGGTTCAAAACACTTGGTGGCAGATTTACCAATGGTCGAATTTAGAAGTTAAAAAACTCTGAAATTCTACCATCAAATTCTTTTTAAAGGATTTTTTTTAAAAGAGATCTGTTTTCGATCAAACAGAAATTGTTCTAATTGTTCGAATGCATCGTTCGATTCGAACAATTCGAACAATTTTCAAAAAAATCCTTTGAATTCCTAGGACATAGAAAAAAATTTCAGGACAGGTTCCAGGAGGTCCCCCATAGGCTAAAATGGCACTTCGGCAGGTGGCAAAGTGTTGAATTGGAAGGATTTTAAAGAGACAGTACTTAGAAATTTGAATTTTCAATTTTTTTTTTAATTTGAATCGAATTTTGGGCTATTTGATAGTCGAAGTAGCCCAAAAGTACTTCACAATTCGATTTTTAAAATTTTGAATTTTAATTTGAAAATTCACCTCGACCCTTACTAAATATGCCACTTGGATCTTTCAGCAGTTCAGCAATAATATGTATAAATGGGGGTAGATGCATTCAATTTTAGTTTCTTTTATTGTCTGTTGACTACTCGGTTCTGGCTGCTTTTAAAGAATTGTGTTTAACTAATGAGCTTATAGTGTCTGACATGTGAGTAGCATTAAGCTATTTCAAGCTTAAAGGAGATCTAAGCCCATACTTTAAAAAACCATACCCTCTGTAAAACCCCCTCCCCTGCAGCCTACTTGCTACCCCGGGCAAATGCCACTGACTTTTTACTTACCACTCACGGCAGATTCAGGCATCTGAGTTCACAGCAGCCAGCTTCTTCTTTTTGGTAATCTTCATGTATTCAACTACGTTTCGGTGCATGCGCAGTTGGAGTAATTTCCCGGTTACCTTGGATACTGCTTCCAGTGGCCCAAAGCAGGTGCTTATTTTTGATTTCCTAGCTTAGCGTTGTGGTTGCTCCCCAATTCTTCTGACATTTGTGTGGCTCAACAGCAGCTCGAAGAGCATTAAAGCCATACATTTGTATTGTCAGCACCTTGGTCATGCACAGTACATCAAAGCATTGAAAGAATGCTGGCATTTCACAGATTGTGTCAGTTTGGTTTAAGTTGTAAAGACAATGAGCATAGTCTCACTTTGCAAATATTTTGTTTTAGGCTGGTGTATTACAGAGTGATCTTTGAGGAAATCAGCCATAGGGGGGAAAATCAATGCTGTCTTTAATTAGGACATCACCAGAGATGGAAAAACAGCTTGTCAGTGGAGTAAGTTTGCTTTTTTCTCTGATTCAGTTTAGTTATGACAAAGTTGGGCATTCATTTTTAATGTTGTGCACAGCTCTACTTGTATCTGCTCTTTACAGCATTGTCTTCTATGTGTGTAAAATTTATAGCTTGAGGCCAGTGAAGCGAAAACATTTGCAGATGTACAGAATTTCGTAGCGAATCCTTGTCAGGTGAAAAAATTTGTGCATCACTAATGGGTAGATTTTAAAGGTTGAATTTTTAATTTATGTTAATATTTTTTTTATTCTAATAAATTTGAATGTACTCACAACTCAAATGGGAGGTATATTCGATCGAATAGTAAGACCCAAAAATTTGAAACAAATTCAAATGTCAGAAAGGCAATTAAAATATAAAAATGGTTCAAAGGATGTCTGCCATTGACTGTGCATGCGCTGAAACTCACGGGGATCCCTGAACAGTGGAAAGGAGACACAGAGATTACCAAAGAAAATGGCTCAGTGAGTAAAAAGCTATGGGTATTTTCTTGGGGTAGCAAGAAAGCAGGGGGAGCGGGGCCTACAACGGGGAGGGGGGAGGGTTTTTCTTTTTTTAAGGAAGGGTTGAATTCTTCTTTAAAGGGCTTGAGTACAAAAAACCTAATATTCAAGAGATGGCTAGCCTCTTTCTTTGCTTAACTTGTTTCTATATGTATAGTTCTTATTGCTTTTAATGTTTGTGTAGTGTTTCAAGTTTGTCCACAGCATACTTCATATCTGCCTAACAAGAGCAAATGAAAACTTCATGGCAGCTCTAAATTAACATCATCGTCTGTCAACACATCACCATGGGGGGACCAGACATGTAAACAAAGTTGCCATGGATCCAGTATGTGTCATTTGTTAAAGCCAGAAACATGCATATTTTTAATTTCATCAAGCTTTGGTTTTTGTAGAAGATTGCCAGGCATTATATTTAAATAATTTCTTAAACAGATTTAAGGAAAGTCTTTACGTCTCTACACTGGGGTTCATGAAAGAGATAGTACATTGTACTGTGGGCACAAAGTTGGCAGATACTCAGCAATATTCAAAATCATGTACTTAACTGTTGTTCTTATCAGCCACCACCCTCATCAATAAAATACAAACCAAAAGCATGCCATTGTATAGCTGGGTTGCTACCATGCTTGATTTGCCATAAAATATCACATTTATTCTGGAGCTATGACTATATTGCTATCGATTTACTGTAAAGATTGTTGTATACTCTCATGTATTGTCTCCTACTGTACAAGCACCTTATTGCTCTAATTACTCCTGGTCTTATCTTCCCAGACATGCGTGTGTGTGGTGACTTTGCTCTGTGATAGCTTTAGTGATGGGGTAACTCTGAATGACACAACTCAATTTAAGAAAAATTTTTTTTATTGCTTTATGTCTGTTACCATTTCATCAAGGCAATGCCACATTCTGTATGATTAGCCTGAACTGCCTTTAATATCCTGTAGAAATTTGGTTTATGTCACTGTGATTGTTTTTTGTCAGACTTAAGGTGGTCATACATGGGCTGAAAAAAAGCTATTGATTTAATTCAGGGGTTCCGAACCTTTTTTGCCCGTGAGCCACATTTAAATCTAAAAAAGTTGGAGAGCAACATAATCATGCAAAATGTTCCTATGGGTGCAAAATATGAGATGTAATTGGTTATTGGTAGCCTCTATGTGGACTGGTAGCCTAAAGGAGGCTTTATTTGTAGTGATGGGCGAATCTCCTGCGATTAGGTTCGCCGAAAAATTCGCGAATCGGCGAAAAATTCGCGAAACGAGTCGCGGGACGATTTTGTCACGCGTCGCGTCAACTTTGACGCGTCGCGTCGTTTTCGTCGCGCCGTTTTCGTCGCGACTGATGCGCGACTCGTTTTCCGGCGAAATTTCGCTGGTGATTCGCGAATTTATTCGCCAGCGGCGAATCGCGGGAATTCGCCGCGAATTCGACCTAGGCGAATAAATTCGCCCATCACTATTTATTTGGCAGTACACCTGAACTAAAACTTGCATCTGAACCAATGATTCAAAAAATAAGCACCTGCTTTGAGGTCACCGGAAGCAACATTCAGGGGGTTGGGGAGCAACGTGTTGGGGATCAGTGATTTAACCTCTCCAAAACCTGCAGCACATTGGCCTTATTGGGCCCTTGTATGGTCCTACATGAGTTATAACTGGCTGTTAATCGACCAGATATATCTCAGGCAGGTTTGAAAGTTGTTGCTAACTAATTGGAACATTAATGCGATTTGATTTGTGATTAATGTGGCTTGAGCTGCATATGTGAGTGAATCTGTGCAGCTTAAAAAGAGGGAGGGTTTCCAGATGCCTGTCTCCTGCTTGTCCTGCCTCCGGCATCCGTTTTTTTTTAAAAATGAGATGTGGCTGCGATTGGCAAATTTTTAAAAATTATGCGAAGCGCTGCCGATTCGCCCATCACCAACTATATATTGCCATTTTTTTACACTGCAAAGCCTGCAAATGTGTGGTGTATTATCCTGCTGTTTTTTTTTTTTTACACTGTATAACGAAAATATGCCCCTTAGTAAGTTGTGATTATGAATGTTACTGGGAGACTGAGAACTAGGGATGTTTCCAACTATAGGATGGAGTCCATCATGTCTAAAGAACAACCTAGGTAGGTGCTGTTAAAATACCACTGCTTGACTGTGGTGTGTACTGCTTTAGATATGTTCAGGATTTGTTTTAAGACTCACATGTGACCACAAGGAAAAGGAAAAATAAATTGCTCCCTTATGCATTTTATTTTGTGCTTTCAGATATTTTGACTGGTTCTTTACCTGCTTTACTACTTACATAAAGCTCTCTCTCTATATATAATAATAATAATGCAATGTTTTTTAATATGTAAATTATAAGACATTTATAGCTAGCAGATCATATAAACATTAACAGATTGGTATTGCGCTTCCGTACAGTGCCTGGAAAAGTCAAGTGCTTAGTACGGTAGTATTATTTTATTATATGACAGTGTTTATGCTAGATCATTTTATGAGACTTTATAGCTTTACAATCTGGTTTTCTTAAGCAACGGCATTAGCAACACATTATTATGAGCATTACAGAATTGATATTCTTTTCGGCTTACAGTTTTACACTATTTAATTCCTAATCCATGGGTGGGACACTTTTGGCCCACCAGCTGTTCAAGAACTCCCATTATTCCACAACATAATATAAAAACTATGATTGTCATAAGATTTATTAAAAAATCTAAATGAAAAAAGTGCAAATGGAAAATTATGCTGAACGATGCTCTAAAAATATGAATAACTCAAAAAAACTCTAAACATGTAATGTCAAAAGTTCCTATTAAAAATAAATCTGAAAACCTCAAAGTCTGAATTGATTTAAAACCAATAAGATGAAGTTTTGTGGTTTTTAATTTAATGATTAATCAAAGTTTTAAAGAAAAATTAGAAAACATTTTTTTTGGAGAGTTGTGAAAAAAATTATAATTTGATTGTTGATATATGGACCCCAATGTGTAGCTGTGCTTTTGCTATCATGGAAATTATTGTTTTTTCAGATACAGGTTGAATTCTCCTTTAAGTGATTATGAACTGCTGGGTTTACATCTTTAGGTTCAGGAGCCATTTGGTATTCACAACCGCAGGTAAAAGCAGGGTTGCAAATAAATGGAAACATATTGGTGAGCAAGAAAGGCTTTTTGTGTCTAGAGATACATAATCATATGTCTATGTGTCTATGATTACATATCTCTAGATACGAAATGTGTCAGGACATTTATTTTTAACCTATGGAATAAAGATCAAGATTTGGTTTTTTGCAGGAGTGCGTGCTCATTCAAAGATTTCCTTGCAACTCACCCCAAGCTACAGGTTTGGGGTGTTGCACCCGGGCCACCTATCCTCATTGGTGAGTGTAAATAACGTTTATATTAAACAATAAAATTATCACTTTGCGCTAAGTCCTTCAGCGAGCCAGCAGCACTGACGGGTAAAAAGGATCCATGTGTCCTTTAGATAGTTAACAATATAAGTCCAATTGTCTGTGCGCTAATGGAAAAGGTGCCGGTAATAACGATACCTGTGAAGAGAAATGTGCTATATGGTGTAATAAAGTCTTTAAATACTTGCTACGAAGTAGAATTGAGGGTATTCACAATGTAAGTAGATGTTTAAGGCTTATCAGTATGTGGACCAATCTAAGAACACTTTGTCTCACCACCGTGATATCTGTGAAGAGAAAGCGTATATGGTGCAGCAACCTCAGGGGTTTATTGGTTTATATTGTTTGAATTAATTTGCTGAGAATGCTGAACACTTATAAGACGGAACTGGGCCACGCACCTATACCTGGTGAGCTTCGGTTTCTATAGAGCCTCATTTTATCTTGTTTATATTAGTGAACAGTCAGTCTCCTGTAGTTTCAGGAAAACTCAAAATAAATGTCTACTGAATTTCACTCTATTTGCTTTCATGTTGGAGTCCTCCTTTTAATACCCATACGGAGCCATTCCCATAGTTTTAAACCACTGAAATATGAATCTGACATTGTAGGGAGAAAAAATACTTGTATTCACTTTTTTTCTTTTCATCAGAGGGGAAAATTGTGTTTTTGTTATTATTCTTTCTTATTCTTTCTTATTATTCACAATGATTTATTTCATGTTTGAAAACACGCACAAAATAGTTTTCAAACAAGTGCAACATTCCTATCGACATCAGTCATAAGAATTTTTTACATACTATAACCCTAATTTGGTTACTGTCTCTTTAAATAGCAACGTACCCTTGGCAATCCAGGGGCCCTGAGTCCCTTTTGCGTATGAAAAATACTGGGAACTGGGAATTACAGTGCATTGCCTCCACCTAGGGAACACTGAGGAACACATCTCAGGGGGGATTCCACTAGGAATACTAAAACCCACACAGTTTGCAGATGAAACAAATATGAACTTTATATAAAACAGTAATAAAGAACTTGGGCAATCTAATACACAATTCACTCCTGCACTGGGGATATGTGGGACACTACCTAAATCACTATTAGGTACCTTGACTTGTTTCTCCACACAGTCCTTTTTATTATCAAAGTCCCAATCCTCCAGAAGGGATCAATAACCACACAGTTCAAATGAAATGTCACTTCCCCAGAGCTCTTATTCCTCAGGTAGCACTACCATTTCCCAAAAGTACCTCTCCCTTTGGAATTTGGCAGCTCTCCCACGTAGCAAGTGAATACCCAAGACCTGTCTTCAGTTTCGGGTCCCACACTTGTATCCTTTCCATTATCCTCTCTTGGGTCGCTCCCTCACCGGGGTGCTCTCAGAGGCAGTCACACTGGAGATTACAGGCAGCTCTGCAGCAAAATCAGTCTCACCAGTTGCACCTTTCTCCTTCTGAGTCTCTAGCACAAGTGTCCAAACTGTGGCCCGAGGGCCAAATGCGGCCCAGGATGGATATGAATGTGACCCAGTTTGAATAACTCAGCTCCCGAGGAGGGGGACTCTGCCCATTGCCCAGTTAGTAATAATAACATAATAATAAGTCTATTTAATATCCAGGTGTCCCTTATTCCAGTGTATAGCTGCATCTGGTTATCCAAATGGTATTGTAGTTCTTTTTTTTTGGTGTATTTTCTTTACTTTTACAAATCAAAAGTGTTTGTGTATTTCATTTGTGGCCCCCAGACAGTTTTTGTTTTTCCAATGTGGCCCTCGAAGCCAAAAGTTTGGACACCCCTGCATCTAGCAGCTTGGCAGGGAACAGGATGGGCTCAATCTGCACCTCCACAGATTCCACAGAGTTAACAGCTTCTCTGTATTTGACAGTCTTAAAGCTACTCGTGCTGACTCTATTCAGCTCTCCTGAAGACACTGTACTTTTGGCTCCAAAGTCAGGCACACCCCCTTTCACAAGGATGCAATGGGGTGCCCAGCCGATCGGGTCACTCTCCAGCCTGTAACTGGGCTGGATGATTTCACAGGCAGAAAAACAGGAAGGATTTCTCTAGTCCCCTGCAATACAAAAACATTTTTGCTAACTTGATCAATTGCAACAATTTTGACTGCAAGTTAAACCAAGCCAAGCAAATTCAAAGCAAATAAATATGCAAAAACTATTAGTACGCAAGTTAACATTTTCATAGTAGGGTAAAAAAAAATCAAGTTTAGGTAAAAGTACATTTCTACTACAATTTGCAGATGGAAATGTACCTTTGCTAAATATGCCGCCCCACAGACTGTGGGCATATAACAGCTCAAAGTAATATTTATATAACTGAAATGGAACAGGGTGCTGCCTCAGAATCAAGTCAAAATGTTACTTTACTTTTCTGGGGAGTTCTTCTCTAGCCTTACATTATAGTTTAATATAGAGGTTTAACTATCTGTGAGCCAGACAATGCATGATCCAGTAACTGAAATGTCAGTGGATGCATAAAATATTCGCTTGGTTCAGAGAGTGATGCAATGCACCTACTCAGGTGCCACAGCAACAGTTAAATGTAGTGATTCCTATAAAAAAAATTGTCTTTGCAAAGCCTAACATTTACTGGAATTATAATACACAGTTGTTTCGAAACCTCCTGACTGGGCCCCAGACATTCCAATTTATTCATTCAGCCCATGCTGTCTACATTGTGCATTCTGGAGTTCCCATTACACATCTTCACAGTGAGTGGCTCTGCGAGGCTTTCTGATACCCGTTGTCATGAATGGCCTGCTATCTCAAGATGATTCCCTGCTTTATTTAACCCTTTTTTCTTTCTCTCTCTCTCTCTCTCTCTCTCTCTCTCTTAGACACTGCAAAAAAAACAGCTTGTATACAAAGTCCATGTAATGCACTTTTAGCCTTTTAACCTAAAATTTCTTCATGAATTTTCTTCACCCGTGCATCTTTAGATTCACTTTCGTTATACTGCTTGATTGAAACCATTGTTAATTACACCATAAAAATATGCTTCTTGCATATGCAGTCATTTATAATTCTGATTTGTGTTACAGGCCAGCCTGTATTGTTTATATTCATTCAAAGCTGCGTGCTCTGGTTGTATAAAATGATTATGTCTTCATTTTCAACAGACTAGTAATCGAAGCAACTGACTTCCTTTCATCTCCCTGATTTCCAAGTGACACTAGGGGGCACTGCCTATCCTCTTTAGCTTTTCACATGAACGGTACCAGATTGTTACTATCATTGTTTTATTTGAAAATAAATCTACATGAAACTCTTGGAAAGCGGTTCGTTCATTCCATTTTATGTGTTAGTCGGATGCTGTAATGGAGCATTACCGGTGCAGGTAACATCAGCAGCACTTCTCAGAAGACAGTGGCAACACACTGCAGTACAGTATTTTCTGCACTAGAAATGTCATTCTTATCAAAGCCAGAAGGCCAAGTTAGTCTAGGGATGAAGCTTATATTCCTTGCCAGCTGTGCTTCTAGTCAGCATGTGGAGTACATTGCCAGAAAGTAAGCAGTGAGTGATTTAAAGAGTTCATGCTTAGTGGAATTTATTTAACCGCAGTTGAGAACAAATTCAGCCAAGTAACGGGATCATACCAAACCAATTCCCATAAATAGTGATTATTTGTCAAATTAAAATAGATATGTGCAATATATTGCGTGAAAGCAGATAAGTATATTTTTATACATGCAGATATATCCATGTATATATCCGTGTGTGTATCTATATACACACACAAACATACAGAAAAAGCTAAACATATGCTTTTTTTTATTTACTCATGTTTGTATTACAAGATATATGTTCATAAGGTTACATGTTTTATTCTGTCTGGGTGTTTTTGGAAGGCATTTAGTGGAGGCCATTTAATAATAAAAAAAATAATAATAATATACACTTATATCTTAATTATTTATGGTAGTGTAGTTAAAATATATTTTTATTGACAAGTTACTTAAGGTCACATAATAAGCATTTGAAATAAGACTGAGGTAAAATAAACTGTTTAGCTTTTGGTGAATAAATTAAGCACAACTTTATACAGTGGATTACAGTTCAGTTTGTATTAGTATTTGTATTATTGCAAAGTTCAAGCTTGAAAAGCATTTCACGTTTATAAAAGATAGCAATATCTTGAGATATTGTAAAGTTTTTTCTTACAAAAATGCAAAATATGCACGTTTACATAACACACTGTTCATACAACAATGTTTTCCCCCTTTCCATTAATTACTAATATAAATAAAAGTTCTTATGTTCATTCCATTCCTCAAAAAATTTGAAAATAAATCCTAAAAGTTAACATGGGGGTAGTGTCCTTAAATGGACAAGCAGAACCTCAAGATGTAATTGGATTTCTCTTTTTTTTTCAAACTCCCAATTGAGACATTTATGCAAAACATTAGATTGGAAGAGACAGGCTTTGAGCATAAACTACAGTAATCTGTCAGGCCTGTACTTGAAGCCCACTGCAGTCTTATCAGGCATAGCTTTAAAGATTTCATGGACATTTTACTTGCTGGAGCACCAGGCAAAGAACATTGGCAACATGCTGCAAGTCCTCCAGCATGTGAAGGGTCAAGTATGAATTCTTAATTGTTTCAATGTGAAATGGCTCTTTGTCATGCAGAGTCTCTTTGGCAGTGGGCAAACCACATAGCAAATGCTATAATATGGAATGCATTCAGTGTCCTCCAATTCTCAAATCTTTCGACTTGTGAGGCAAGACAAGGAAACGTTCTCTTTGTTGCCACAATACCTGCTACTAATGTAGAACGAGCAACTCTCAGAAAGGAGGAAACGAAGAATTCAAAGAGATTTAAACAGCGTATTCAGATTTTGCTTATAATTAGAGAAACTGAATATCATGCAGAAGATTTGTGTCCATTGTGCAAAATGTAATATTCCAATATATTTGTTGGAAGCTTCAAAACAATTGTTATAAAAAAAAAAAATTTCATTAAGGCCAATGCATTTGAAATTCTGTGTATAATCCTAGGGTATCAAACTGACCTTTAGTAATAGATCTGTCATTTAACAGGAGTAGTAATTGCCTTGTTATGCCTTATCAGTTCATAAACAAAACACTGATTAATCAATAAGGTACATTTTATGCCACATTCAACATTTTATCATTGGAAATGTTATGTTCAGCCGCTAACTGTCTGCAAGCAATCAGATGCTGGTACCCTTATAATAGGTTTTTCTCCTCTGAGCATTTTCTTTTGCTCTTAACCATCGAAAGTTCATTTCAGACTCTGAATTGCAGTAAATTTTTTTTAGACATTTTCTAGGTGTAAAACAGGAAAGGATAACATGAACCTTACACCATGACTCTGTACCTAATCGTTTATTTCCTCAAGCCAAAGAGAAAAGTGCTAATGTATGGGAGAGTTGTAGAACTTTCACATCTGAGGCGATGAATTAAAAGTAAAATACATAATTGGAAAAAAGAGTGATATTCAAATTGCCTTAATATTGTCTTTAAATGATTCTTTACAAAAAGTGTATTTAAGTTTCTTTCCTTTTTGGTTGTGTTTTATTTAAGACCCACAGCTGGATTGTATTAACACCCCTTCTATAAAAAACAAGTAGTCTACACTGTTATTATCATGCAATTTAAGAAATGTGTGCATTGTAAATGTTTTTGGCAGGATTGCCTTATCCAAAATGAATGTGCTGTAGCCTACTCAGATGAACTGGACTGACTTTCACATTTGGTGAAAGCATTACAGATAGGGAACTATTTTATCATTTTTTTATCAGCTAGAACTGTACTTGAATAGATTTGTGTTTTTTAATGAACATCAGTTTGTGTATAGATGTCGTTAATTTCAGTAGATGCATATGTGTCCATCGTATGAAATAAAGCCTTGATCTGTAACACTATTAAAAAGAATGTTCCGAATCTAGTATTTAAAAGTAAAATAAAGTTTTATAGGAAACTGTGTATAAGGAATGTAATTAAAAATGGGTGAAATTAATTTTTGCATTGATTAATTTTTGTGCATGAAAAGCTTTTACAAGTAAACTGGCCATTGTAATAATTTCAGAAACATGCATTTTTGCTTGCTCTCATTTTAAGCTTAATTGAATATATCCCTAAGCGCTTTACAAAAATTATTCCTGTAACTTCTCTGCATGGAATTAAATCGTAATTTAATTCAGCAACAGTAAAACTGGAGAGAAATAGTGCTATATGTTTGTTTTAGGTTTGTGCAGAAATTTGTTTTTAATATTCTTCAAATTAAAACAATAAGATTATTTCTTAAAATCACCGTTGTTTCTAATTGGATGGTGGTATTAACATAATTTATTTAGAAAATCTTTAATATTTAAAACATTTATATTCACTAGAAATATTTAGTTTTTTGATAAAGGGATATTGTGTAGCTATCATGGTAAAAAAAAATGCAAACTTCATGCTACAAACATTTAATGACAATTCAGATAGTGTGTTCATTAGTTAAATCAACAGTATCTTATTTTGTATTTGCAACACAGCCTCTTGACAATCTGCATTTCTGCTTTTAAGCCAAAACATAATGCACGAGATATAACAAATAACAAAAATCTCAAAATAAGCCCTGTTGAATCACATTTTAAAAATATAAATTTATTTTGAATGCTTTTATAAATGTTACCTGTTGGTTGTTGGTTTATGAATAAAA
>CM044432.1:162730335-162749892 GCA_024363595.1 Xenopus borealis
CTTTCAAATGGGGGTAACTGACCCCATCTTAAAACAAATGCTCTCTAAGGCTACACATATTTCTTTATTGCTACTTTTTATTATTTCTCTTTCTACTCAGGCCCTCTTCTATTCACATTCCAGTCTCTTGTTCAAATCAATGCATGGTTGCTAGGGTTGCTGGGACCCTTGCAACCAGACTGCTGAAATTGCAAACAAGAGCTGTTGAATAAAAAGCCAAAATAACTAAAAAACCATGAATAATAAAAAATGAAAACCAATAGCAAATTGTCTCAGGATTATCAATCTCTACATCATACTAAAAATGTAATTTATGTAAACAAGCATTTTAAGGTGTTCTTTATTATATATTCCATCTTTATTTTTGTTTGCTATTATTCTCTGTTGTTTGGAATTTATTTAATGCACCCTATGTTTCCTGGCCAATAGTTTACTAATTAATGGATCGTTGGATGTTGGACAGTGAACAAAAACTGTTTTCTTAAACGTTTCTTAATCAGATGTGGGTATCATGCATGCTATGTCAAGTGACTGAAAGGGTATGCTTAATGTGCCGGTCATGATTATTTTCTTCCAACACTATATTATTATATAAGGTTATTTATATATCTATCAAGTAAATCCCTTTATAAGAAATTAAGTTCAAATGTCAATGAAGATACTGAAATGGGTATCCTTTGCAATCATTGCTACACATTGAATAGCACTGAATAATCATACAAGGTTGACCTTATTTAAAGAAAAAATGAAACAATGGGGTTTGTTATCACAAAGTGAAATAGCTAATTTACTTCCATCATCAATCTATAATTTTAATCAAAACTATGTATGAGTCATAGAAATTCTGTTATGGCTGCTTGATAACATTAAAGTCAATGAAAACATCAGTAGCCTGCAAGATCAATATTTTTAATATGTGTGCGTTGCAATGCTGCAGATTTTAGCTAATGGATCGCACCCATATTGATTTCCATGGGAAATGTTAACCTAGTACTGAAATAATTTAAAAAAAGGAAGCATTATTGGTGTGGAATCTTAAAGAAGATATAAAAATTGGTTATTGACTAAATTGCTTGGGGTGAATGAACTTTGGGCGCATATGTAATAAACAGAATCACACTGAGTAGCACCTCAGTCACATTGTCCTAAATCAGTCAATAAGCTATTACAACAATGTAAATTGTGGTGAAAGTATCATGCTGTTCATATAAAAAAAATTTAGAGAGGTGTCCAGTGTGATTTCTTCTGATTACCATCTTGTATTTAAAAAAAAAACAGTGGTTGCAACCAAACAAAAGCAACATATTTGTGTTCATCGCCTATTCAGGCAGGGCTACAGAAATCACACACAAATATGTTACTGAAGATGGTTTTCTTTCAATTTACAGCTTTCCATTTTCATTGGATGTCTAGAAGCATATTTTAACAAAGTGTGATAATAGTGAAAACTAATTTTTTACCAAAAAGTCTAATACAAGTGAATAGAGGCATGAGTAATTCCTCTATGGTGAACTCTGTTTCAGATAAATATGTCCCACAGTCTATGACATGCATACACATTTTAAGCTATCCCTCTATGCCATTTTGGTCAACTCTGGATAACAGTTGAAGCAACAGTGACACCAAAAAATTAAAGTGCATCAAAGTAATTAAATTACAATATACTGCTGCCCTCCAGAAAGACTGCTATAGTTCATATAAACAAGCTACACTGTAGCCATGTGGGCAGCCATTCAAGCTGAAAAAAATATGAAAAGCATAGGTTATGTAGCAGGTAACAGATAAACCTGGTAAAACACTGTTCTGTTCTACAGAAAGTATCTGTTATCTGCTGTGTAACCGGTGCCTTTACTCCCTTTGTCCAACTTGAATAGCACTATTGTAAGATAGGAAACAGTATGCTAGCAGGTAAGAGCCTTAACCTAACATTTGGATCTCTATTGTTTTCATAAATTGTATTTTCACTATAAAAAATCTTGGGTTTATCATCACTCTTAAACAATAAAAATTCAAGATTATTAAGAATAGAAACCATGAAAAAATACAAAATTGTCCCATAGAAGTCAATAGAAGCTAATATAATTTGTGCTGATACTGTTAGACTTTTTTTTAGCCTTTAAGCCTTTTAGAGGGTTTTTTGGGATTTATTTGCAATAGTAATTGTTCAGAAATAGAATCTTAAGGATTTTAAAGGGATCCTGTCTGGGGAAAATTTTCTTTCTCAAAATGCATCAGTCAATAGTGCTGCTCCAGAACAACACTCAATAGTAAAACCCATGTCCCACTGCGTACTATTCAGTTACATTGAGAAGGAAAAACAACAGCCTACCAGAAAGCAGTTCCCTCCAAAAGTGCTGGCACAAGTCACATGACCGGGGCATCTGGGAAATTGACAAAATGGCTAGCCCCATGTCAGATTTCAAAACTGAATATAAAAAAATCTGTTTGCTCTTTTGAGAAATGGATTTCAGTGCAGAAGTCTACTGGAGCAGCGCTATTAAATGACGCGTTTTAAAAAAACACGTTTTTCCATGACAGTGTCCCTTTAAGCACATTGTTGAGCTTTCTTTTCATTCGACTTTTTTTATATTTGGATCTTTGAATATCTTTCACTGGATTCATGGTTTTGGAGAAATAGAGCTTAATTGTGCTTTCAATAAATGGGCCTCCATATTTCAGCTTCACATTTCTTAATAGACTCATTGAGTTGAAGGGGCGTCAAGGCTGAGAGACTAGGGATTTAGGAGAAAGCAGACACAGGGAAAAAAGACAAAACATGCATTTCTGATACTGGGGAACAGGTAAAGTCCAGTAGAGTGGTAATATCCAAGTTCTGGCAGAAGAGTCAAAAAAGGACATAGGGAAGGGAGAAACAATGATGCTCACAGAGAAGATTTAAGATGAGGGAACAAATTGGAATTAGTGGGGCCATAAAATATCTAAATTCCACCACACATACTCTGCATCCAGATGTAAGTTTGTGCTTCTGTGACAGTGGGCATTCATAGAGGTCAGATGCACCATTTTTGGCACATTCTCACAAACACTTAGCATTGTTCTTTTACATGAAAGCCAGGCAAAAATCAAGAACTAACCAGGTCTCATGCTTGGGAAGGAGTCACAATGTACTTTGTGCCTTGATCAATGAATAACAAATATAGCAACGATTGCAAGCAATTTTAAGGTGATGGAATTGTGTGTTCTGAGGAAGCAGCTGTAGTCCATCAGAAAGGGTTTTAAACTATCTGTTTGTCCAACACAACTGTTTGATCTATAATTAAATTCAGTTACCTTTGAATGAACCAACCTACTTTTCAGACTCTTTGTTACCATGAGCATGTCATCTAGGATTATTTCATGCATACTTTTTCATGGAAAATTAATTCAAAGGATTTTTAAGGACAAACTATTTTTAGTTAACTTAAAAATTGGAAATGGTTCTTTGTTGTTTCTATCACATGCACAAGTTTTAAGTTAATAAAAATGAAAATGAATCACACAATTATTTGCTAAATAGCTTAAGGAACCTAAGCAAATACAATTTTGTGATAAAGTTTTGTACAAAGAAAGGAACAAGCTCAGGACAATAAAGGATCCAATGTACACAAAGTTCGGAATTGAAGATGATGTAGCTTACACATGACTAGTGTTAAATTGGTATAGCCAAAAGTCTTATGTAGGGGGAAGTGTCAACACAATGTTTAGGTCTCTTTGAACTCCTGATGCCAACTGGAGAATCTGAACCAGAGGACTGTATACAGAGGGAGATGTATTATGTGGTGTAAAAAAAGAGAGCTCACCACTGGAAGATTCTGGTCCAGATGCGTTCATCCCTGAACCCTATGCTCATTTCACACCACCCTGTAAAAACTCATCAGCATCTATTAATTACCAGGTTTTAAGGGCAGAAACACACACAAAGATTCGGGTATATTTGGTCGCCCTAATTGGTCGTCTACTAATCTACCCAAAAATCTTCCCACCGGCGTCGAAGCTAAATCGCCGGCAGGTTGACACTTGGAGCACTTCCGAAGTCGCTCAAAGTTTCCTCGTGAGGCAACTTTGGGTGAAGTAGAGGCAATTTGTCGCAGGGTGACTAATCTTTCTGAATCTTCGTGTGTGTCTCCGCCCTAGTCACGCTTACCCGCTTTCTCCTCTGGCCTGGATGTAGCTGCCTCTAGTCTGTAGCTTAGGGAGTCACAATCTACTCTACACTCAAAAGCATTAGCCAAACAATAGGCTATGCTGTAACAAATGCTGGCTGTTTTCCACTTAGCTGATTCATTTGTCCATGAAAAAGGATCATTTATATGAAGTAATTTCAGGTCAGTCAGTCGTGTGTGTTGCATCTGACCATTGGTGATGTAAATAATTTAAAAATGGTGGGTTCTTGTTTCATATTAGATGTTGAATGGGTCAGGTGGAAACTCACATTGACTGAGCCAAGGATATTGACACTGTGTTGGTGTCTCTGATATTCAAGTAGTCAAAGATAAGCCAGACCTACCCTAACTTTCATTTGATAATACAGCTCTACACTTCCTAAAAGGTTTGGGCCCCCAAGTCTTAAATCTACTATAGGGATGCTCCCAGTAAATATTACTGGACATGTCTCACCACATGTGCAGTATGTTTTAGGATTAAAGGACAAGGAAAATCTTCTTGGTGGTGCCAAATGTTAAGAACCCCCAATTGATTGTATTTACTTACCTGAAACCCCGGGCCGTTGCTCCTATCAGCAGAAAACTGCACCGGCCTGGGGTTCTTCCAGCGAGCACTACGGAGCGATCCTTTTCCGGCTTCTTCTTTCTTCTCGCAGTTGCTCATGCACGGTAGGGCAAAAAGTCGAACTTTAACTAAAAAGTAGCCTATTTCATTCTACTTCACATGCGTTTGCCCCAGGAAATTTGAAGAAAAAATAAGCCAGGAGAGGATCGCTCTGTGGTACACGTTGTAAGAACCCCAGCCCGGAAAAGTTTTCTGTTAATAGCAGCACCAGCCCAGGGTTTCAGGTAATTCAATACAGTCACTTGGGGGAGCCTTACAATTGGCACCCACAAGTGAAAGAAGACTTTCCTTCTCCTTTAAGATTCTGATTTGCTTTTGCATCTCTTGGCGGGATTCTATATCTTATGCACAAGCCATCTATCTAGTAAAGTCATGTTTATTTACCATGTAATCTTTTTTCTTATATACTATAGTTACAATGATCAAAAAAAGCTATACAGAATATTTAGTTGAAAATACTTTTGTGAACCCCATGAAATGATCATTGAAATAGTTCCTGACACAGCACCAAGTCTCCCCAAGTCTGTTTATAAACAAATCCCATTGCTCAGTGAGTGCATATAAGTACTAATTGGAACTGCCACTGCTGGCTCTGCAGGAAACTAATTCTACCTTCTAATTGCCCTTCTGGTGAACAACTTCTAGGTTACATAAAGCTTTACTCTGTCTAATGTTTCAGCATGTCAGATTTATCAGCCTGAAAACAACATGGACTGATTAAACATCTTCCGTGGATAAAACAAATTTGTCACTGTCTTCCTTGCCGGTGAAGGCACCTTGTCTTGTGATTGTTTAGGCTGCAGCAGGGTCACGTGATTCCATCTTACATAGAAATCACATTATAATGCAAGTGACTGAATTGTTTTGTTACTATCTCAGCTACATGTAGGGCTATTGCCGCCATGCTGCTTTTTAATTTTCAAAAAATTTTCCCTACAGGTCGGGAATCTGTTGCATTCATATCTTTTTTTTCACAGTTTAGGGGAGGGAATGCTGTGTGGTGGTTGCTCTTTTTTGATGTCTGCCTGATATTTCCTTGCTGCTGAGAAGGATTCTTTGTCTGTCTTTCTCTGTATTATCATTTGTAAATTACACCCATATACTAATTCCTAGTTCCCCAATGAATAATGGTCTGCTTATCCACATCATGAAAGTATATATAAACTATCTATTAGTAAACACAGAAATAAGAACAGCATGTCAATTATATCATAGAAAAAAGTGCAAAATGTTTTAGCAGGGAATAAACGTGCACTCATATTTATAAAGAATCAAATTTGTGAGTTGTGTGAGGGTTTTTACACCTCAGATAAACTTGAATTTCGAATGTTTGCGTGTTTTTGGAAAAAATCCTAATGTCAAAAACTTGCATTAAAAATGACGGGATGAAAAACTCTAGTAATTGAGTTTATGTACCAAAACAACTCAAATCGATTGCATTTATGTCCTGAAACCTTGAATTTATCGAATTTTCAGATAAAAAAACAAAAAGTATAGAAAGAAAGAATAAAAGTGTACTGGAAACAAATAAAGCATTGTAAGAATATATGTAAACAAATGCAACCCATCAAGGCATTTTCCTTTCATAAATTGTTTTTTTGAAAAGAAGCCGACTATCTCTCCATTTGGCATAATGTCTTCTAAGGAGACCCTACAGCTTTTAAATGCTTTATGTGTATTGCTGTGTATGGCCTTGGGTTAGGAAATGCTGACATTTAGTTGGAGAGAAGCCACTCCTGTGATCCAAGGAAAGCAAGGTTGGCTACCCACAAGTTTGTGACGTGTATTATATACCGTACAGTTACCCTCAGCAGCAAACTATGTAGCTTTATAGGACTAAGAAAGTTAAGTCGCTGTCTGTGGCAATTTGTTTGGCACTATCAATTGACTTGAATTGCTTACCTCAATATTCCTCTTCTTTAAGAATTGAACCAGGGGTAGTTTTAATTTGGGCAAGTGGTTTCCATCTTCTCTAGGTCATGCTTGCCACAAAATGTGGTAAATGACAAGAAAACTTAAATCACTACATAAAAATTGCCAAAGGGAGCATTCTTTGGGGCAAATTGGCAAAAATGCACTGGCGATGGCTTTGCCACAATTTGCCGCACTTTGCCAGGCAAATTACACTACATAAGCCCAGGAAACCTTTAATAAATAAAATAAAGTTGTCCTATTGCCCTAAACATGTGCCTCCTGTATAGTTGAGTTGCCATGTTTTAGGAAATGTAGGGGGAGGGAAGGAGGGTAACCCCCAAAAAATTACGCTATTTCTCAGTCTATCACCCTAAAAAAAGTAAAAGACGCCAACATTTTTTTTGGGGCTTTTTCAAACTCCTATCTATTGTATTGAACAAAGTAAAGTCTAGCGCAAGAGCTAACGTTCAGTAAAATGGTCATCTTAGTGAATTAGTGTAGTTACGTCCCTTTTTCAGTGCGCATAAGGGTGCGAAGTTGCGCTAGTCTATCTACTTCGCTAATGAATTTTCGCCAGGGACACTGTTAGTAAATTGGCGAAGTTGCGAAATGACGTCACGCTGGCAAATAAGCTCTAGAATGAGACGCTTCGCACTTTAGTGAATTTGCCCCTTTGTCCTTTGAGGAAAATGCATTAAGAAAAATAAAACTTTCACTACCCTTTCAAAACACATAAGTTTGAGTTTACTGTATTTGATGCTGAGATTCCAGAGTAGTGTCATTCACATTCTTAAAATTAGCTTTTCACTTCCAACGCCCTTCAGCATTTTATCTCATTAGAAAAGCAATAGTAGTTAGTTTATTAGTATTAACCTTCATTAAAATGATGTTGTTTTTTGTGCCAGTGTATCCCCTAGATAGTTGGGGCTCTCAGACCTAACAACTAAATTCTTCTGTGCTTAGCAATGCTCTGACACAAGTGCATTTTGAAAGCTTGCATAAGAACTTGACTGAACGTGGCTGACGGCACATTCTAAGGATAGATTTACAAATTCCAAGATCTAAATGTGCATCATAAAGCATGGTATAATTCCTATAGATATACTTGTAGAAACATGTATAACAAAAATGTGTATATAATATAAAGTTTAAAAGAACCTCAATCATAATGTTTTTAAGGACACATTTGTACATATTTATTGTTATTTAAAGTTTATTGGATTTGTTTGTTTTATCTTAGCCACATTCCGTAAATTAGACAATGAATCTGGTTCTGTGGGTTTAACTGTAAACTAAGGCATGTTTGTTAGTTTGCTGGAAACAGGGGCCCTGCAATATTTAAAAGACAATTAAAGTCTAAAATAGAATAAGCCTAGAAATGCTGTATTTTGTATACTTAACTAAAACATGAATTTACTGCACCACAGGCCTAATCAAACAAATTATTTATGCTTTCAAAGTTGGGCACAGGGAGCTGTCATCTTGTAACTTTGTTAAACATCTTTGCAAGACCAAGACTACACACATGCTCAGTGTGGCCTGGGCCACAGGGATCTTCATCTTAGGGATCATCATAAATTATCATAACAGCACAAATAATATTTGCCAGAAGTCGATACAGCAAGACTGATTAATAATCTGAATATACAGACTGCACTGGGTCCTGTGTTTCATGTAATCTAATGTGGATTTTATAGTTTTTGTATTGTTTAATACAAACTTTCTCCGACTCTCCAGAACCAGTGGCTGCAGCAAAATAATTTTCCAAATAGAATCCCAGTTTATCTGTTTAAATCTGTCTCCATGATCTTTGTCCCTTGAGCTGGAGTTGGAAACATTAAAGGGGATGGAAAGGAAAAATAAAATCCAATACAAATCTCTACACAGTCGCCGACTGCTCTACAGGGAAACAAAGCTGCTGGAGTTCTGCATGGCGGGGAAGTAAGGCTGGGCTCCCCCTGCTGTTCATAAGTATTATTGTTTCCCTGCCCAGCAGTTAGGGACCGTCTGCCAATTCCTATAAACAGCAGTAAATAAAGGGAGAATTAAAAACAGTCAGGTTTCTTATAAAAATGGTACACATTTTTTAATTAAAGTATATTGGAGATAGATTTCTTTTGCACTAAAGAAAGTAAAATTGGGATTTTATTTTTTTGCCTTTCCTTGTCTTTTAAAGCAAACATACAACTACTGGGGGCCCAACATTCATGATGAAACCTTGGTTGATAATTATTTGATTTTAAAAGAGCTTACTTTCCTGTAGTAATGGGAGTACCCACACAGTTCTCCCATTATACCCAGTATACTAACATCATTCAAGCTGTGCTACGCATATGTTCCATTTCCCTTTTACCCTCTTGGGGTAGACCTACTCGGCCGACTTACCTGCGTTTTTGGTGGATCCGATGCTCTGCGTAAAAACGGATGAGAGAAGCAGGGTTGATCCAACGCGATATGATTGTGGGATGAAGACGCAGCTTGCTCTCATACAACAGTCATGTCGTACCGGAACAACCCTGTGACACATCCAACTTCCTATCATTTTACCTTGTACCTGTAGCATCAGACTTCTCGCATCCGTTTTTGCGCAGAGGGTTGGATACGCCGAAAATGCAGGTAAGTCTGCCGTGTAGTTCTACCCTTACATTTAAAGAGCCTTTACATAGAGTTGCCCCAAATCCAGGGCTTGGTTCAGATTCAGCCATACCACTGGATTTGGTTCAAAACAACAACAGATACAGAGAGTTTTGTATATAACAAAATCCATGGAATTTGAATGAATAGAAATGGGAACTGTACTTGTCTACTTTGGTTAATAATGACCCTCAGTTCTTCAGGGTCTCCAAAATATAAAGGAGAAACAAAAGGACACATGAATTCTTGTTGGAGGAATCTATAATTGAAATGATCACTTCTTGCTGGACTTAAACCCTATGCAAAACAAGCATTATTTTATCAATTGCTTCCCTTTTTTAAAATTTGTGCTCAATTACATTTCTGTGTAGATACTTAAATGTTTTTCTTCTACTGCCCAATATTAATATCTGTGAAATCATTTACAAAGAAGTGATAACACATGAAGCTTGTAGTGAAATCATAGTGGTAACACACACATATGTTTTTGACACACTGTATTTTGTCAAAATGATCGAAAATTTGTTCCACATGTGCTTTCATGACCCTTACGCCATGCATGTTGGTGTACAGCCTCTATCACGTTTCTCTAGTTTAGACGTATATACTGTAATTATATGCATAATGTAGCATATTATTGTCTGGATTTCCTGTTTAATCAGTACAGAGCTTCTTACAAGTGAAGCTGAAAAGGGCAAACAAAATTAAGGTTTTTTATGCCAAAATAAGTTTGATTTGCTAATCTCCCAGCATTCCAAAGTACACAAATTTGTTCCACCAAGTTTTCCGATGGCTTGCAGATGGGCAATGATTAATCAGAGAGGTGACTGTGAAGTAGTTTGCAATTAAACTGGAAAGCTCTGAAGCATGGTAATTGAATCAGAAAATTAGAGACACAGAGTAGTAATTGGCTATTTCTCATACAGCAGGTGCCAGGCCACTCATCTGTGGAACAAGGTATTTAAGGCACATTAGCAATAGTAAAAATACTTCTTGATATGGAACAGTTAGATTTTCTGCTCATTTTCACCATTGATGTCAAAAGATTATTTTAGACAACGGCTTGCAAGTCATGTTCATCAGAAGTGGGGATGGTGAATAGTGAGCAAGCCAAAAAATTCCAGACGTGAAGCATTTCAGTTTAATGCTTCTCTGCAATTTTGACCAATTTGGAACTGCTATTTATTTAAGAAATAAAATATACATTCTTTCATTTTCTGTAATCTCATATTATCCAAGTACTAGAAAATCCATCGCAGAAATGATAGCACACTAAATCTTTTTGTGCTAAAGAGGCCTTCAGATACTTCTCAATGCCTCTCAGGCTCAGTGGGGATTCATGAATGAGGGCTCAGGATATATTTTCTTTAGCTGAATATTATATTGTGGCATTAATAGAATGTAGTTAGAACTGCTGTGTTCATGATATGGATTGAAAACAGATTGATATCATCTCTCAGCTGGAGTCTAGGTCATCTAATTAGAGATTCTGCTTTTTTTTAGACAGTATATGCCTTGAATAGTTTTTGTCATGCCATGTGGAATTTTCAGAAATCATGTATGGTTTATGTAACAATAGGTACAAAGATATAAATTAAGGTCATACACATATCCCCAAGGTTGTTTTCCATACCAGCTTAGTTGCCCTTCTCTGGAACGTCTTCAGTTCAATAATGTCCCATATGAGATGCCCATTTATCAATTATTGACTGAAATTTTGCTTTCCTACTGCAGGTCCAGCTTTTTTATATTAAGCAAATTACTTCTGTGTCTTCATCATCTCAAAGCTGCTGAGAGCCAACCAGTGTGAACATCTGTGTTTGTGGAAATTTATCAGCCTACTTAGCTGAGAACACTCAAGAGCGGTTGAGAATGCTTGTGTTTCATCATTGTTCCCATGCCTAATGGGAAGCTTTTGCAATATGAGATACATTTTTACACTTAATATTTAAGTGACAAAGTAAATACCCAGGAATGAAAAAAAAAATCTGAGAAATGTTCTGCCATATTTTGTATGTGTGACGTGCTATGAAAAATCAAAAATTTTAGAATTTGCACTTTAAGGCAGGAGTCCTTGATTTTTTCTCAGTGGACATCTACAAGCCAGGAATATGTTTAGAACGTATGCATCACATTTAATTACTGTTGTTTATTGGGGATCCATCTTAATGGACCGAATTTAAGGTCGCAAACCATGGGTTATAAATCTCAGAGAATACTCTGTCTACGAAACATAATTTCTTGGGATCACCTCTTCCAAGCGAAACTTGTTGAATCTATATACCATGGGCAGTGAAGCTCCTTTGGTTTAGGGTGCATAATAATAGTATTATTTATATTTTCTTCATTTTGGAAGTCATCTGTACGTCTATTTATCTAAACATCGCTCCCTAATTATTGGGTGCTATTAGCTCCTAGGTTTGTCATTTTCTTGCTTGTTCATAGCATAATAAGTGTGACCACACAACTGTCTCTAACCTGCAACTGCTAACATACTTTGTATGCTGCTTGCTGGCTGCTCACTCACTCTTTTAGCTGGTGGTTCATAATGGAGACAAAATTCAGGTTAAAGCACTTTTAATCAAATACCTCCTTGATATAAACATAATACACCCCTATTTTAAAAGAAAAGCCTATTATGGGTCACCAAGGAGTTGCAAGACCATTATTTTATATTTTACGTTGGATGCCCATTATTTTTTTATAATGCATAAATTCCAATAAGCCATTTGGCACAGGTGACATCACTGATCACTGATAATAACTGACGACTTTACAAAGCTCCGTAAGGATATATTTTGACAGGTTATTGATGGCACTTAAAAACTGAAGAGCTGATGATAAATGTAAAAGGCTGAATGTGTTGTTACCAAATCTCTGAGCAAATTCTAACAAAGCAATTGAATGATACAAAAGAATGCTGAATAATATCACTCAGTAAGTAATCGTAGCGAATAGTGGATTTTAACCAAGTAAATTATAAATGGTAAACAGTGTGTAGGGGATATGTTATAACTGTGCCTCATTTAAATTAAGGCTGGGATTATGCGCCGCAGCACATTATAACCCCTTCATTAAGTTTTAAAGTCGCTTCTGTAATGTTTTATTAAAATCTCTTGGCAACTCATCCACAGAGAAGTGGAAAATGAAGTGTAAGATAGCACTAGGTGCCATTATGACGGCCAACTGTTGCATTTAGATTACTCAGTTTTTGTTTGCAAGTAATATCATGTTTTATTTATAAAGAAACATTTTCCGCACTGCTGAGATGAGTCATATAGGGACTTGTAAAAATACACTATTAAAAACAACATAGTGGCTTTTTTTTGTGAAATATGAATAACTCTAAAAACACAATGTTTTTGGATTGTTCCAAAAGCCTGAATTGATTAAAGGGAAACTAAAATGTAAAATAGAATAATGTTAGCAATGTGTTTTTTGTATACTAAATATAAACATGATTTACTGCACCACAAAGCCTAATCAAACAAATGATTTATGCTTCCAAATTTGGGCACAAGGGGCTGTCATCTTGTAACTTTGTTATACATCTTTGCACGATCAAAACAGCACAAGTCAATTAATATCTGCCATAGAAGCCGATACAGTAAGACTGATTTATAATCAGAATACACAGACTGCACTGGGTCTGTGGATACAAAAGTCAACGGCTGCTCTACAGAGAAACAAACAAAACTGTCAAGTTCTGGGAAGTAATTGGGGGGCTCCCCCCCTGCCGTTTGAAAGTATGATCCTTTCCCTGTAGAGCAGTTAGGGACCATCTGAAGTTTCCTATCTGCAGCTGTCAGCACAAGTAAAATGAAGGGAGAATTTCACTGCATACAGTCAGGTACACATTTTTTACATGAAGTATATTGGAGATAGGTTTCTTTTTCATTAAAGAAAGTAAAAATGGGATTTTATTTTTTTCCTTTACATGCCCTTTAATAAAGGTCCAATAGGATCAGAGCAGCTCCCACTGACTTCTATAGCACCTTGACAACTTTAAGCGGGTGAATTTATGTATTAGAGGTTCTGTGGTATTTACACTTAAAATAAAGAAAAAGTTAAAAGAAATATCGGAAACCTATTTGTAGAGGTTTGTGATGTGAAAAAGGAATTTGTATATTAGGAGTCTGGCTCCTTATTATCGGTTTTCCTACTTATAATAGATTTATTTTTGCTGGTGACTCCTGAAAACCTGAATTCAACATAAATTTAGATTAGTTGACTATGATATTCAAGGTTAGAGCCTATTAAATTCCATCTGTTTTTCTGATTGTGTGTATGACCACCCAATGAGATGCTTCTGAATGTTTATTCTAGTTTCTAAAGTGTCTAAAGCTATCATGGAGTTTGTGATATTCAGTGATGGGTGAATTTATTCGCCAGGCGCAAATTCGCGGCGAATAAATTTGCGAAATGCCAGCAAAAATTTGCTTGCCTAAAATTCGCTGGCGTAAAAAAAAAACAGTTGCGCGCAGAAAATGACGCGACACGCGTCAAAAAATGACACGCCGTGCTGAAAATGACGCGACACAACACAGGTCAAAGCTAGCCTCACGAAGAGGGCAGCAATAAAAAGACATTTAAATGAAAATTTTAAAATATTTTATACATTTGTATTAGTGATTTGAAATTCTGCTGCTTCTCTCTTGCTGCTGTAGATTGCAGCTGCTTGACTGATATCTAAACAGGGCATGTTTTTATGGACAGTATACCCAGCTGATTGCAGTTTGCTAATGTAAACAACCAAATGCAGCCTTAATTAAACAAAGTATTGAACAGATAAAATGTGTTTATTATAGGAGAGGGCCATGACTTATAGATATTTAAATGAATCTTTTTATGGTTCTCTTTTGTCTTGTTATAAGCTGATTATTAAACAGTCTGGATTCTGGGATTTCTGGGTTCCTCTTTCATTAAGTATTTGCAGCCGTGACTTCTTATTTATTCCATTATAGAATATAATGCATATTCCTTAAAATACTGCCATGTCATTATAAAATCTGGACAATTTTCCAAGTTAAATTCAGTTACATATTTGGGTTTGTTGGTTACATATCTGTGTTAAAGGCATAGTGTTCAAGGGCAAGTATAATATATTCTTAAGTAAGTGGCTTTAGTAAGTCAATTATTTTGTATTGATTTGTCATCTCTTAGAAGTGAGCTTAGCACACATTTAAACAGGCTTGAATTGACAGCTTTGTTTGTCTAATTACATTGTGTAATTGGCTACAGATAATCATATATTCTTCCGATGCTGTTGGAGGAGAAAAAAAAACTTTTTGAAGAAACCTTTATTGTAGTAATTAAATATATTATATTATGTTGATTATATGGTTAAAAAAGTCATAGTTGTTACACAGGAGGCAGTGCATCTTCTACTCATTCAAAGAACATATTAAATTTTGTATTAAGAAAAGAGGGAGAAAAGAGAAAAAACTAAAGAATTACTTAAGGGTTTTAAGGAAACCCGAACCTGGTTAGGGTGAGGGACTGAAAGGACTGAAAGGAGCAGCACGTGAAGTCTTCTGAAATCAGAAAGTATTTACTTGTCTCATGCCATACGCATAGCATTGCCTAGATACCAAAAATTACAATTTTAATTCTCCCATAAGGCATCATGGGTGGAGACATGCAAATCACACCTTTATGTCCCTTTGGCCAACTATGCATCCAGAACTGCTATTTTATAGCACAGATACAGCCTAATGGTTCAGAGCCATATATCCAAGCCTGTTTCTAACTCGTTAGATCTCATCAGTGCAAGATATTAGAACATATGGCTTCTGGGGAGTAGGACTTCTGAGAGCAGCAAAAAAGAAAACCTGGTTAGAGTGAGAAGGATCGAAAGGAAGGGTTTTAGCAACAGATGAAATGCAGAAAATGGAAGTTTAGTGATACCTTTTCTAGGCTAACTGAATAAGTAAAAATTGCAAGCTTTCAAAGCACACAGGCCCCTTCATCAGACAAAATACTCACCAGATAAAATCTTTCTAAAATATTATTTTTAATTATTTTAGTCTTTGCAATTATTTTAAATGTCAATTTTGTACCTGTATATAGTTTTGTATACTGTAGCTTATCATTTATTTTCTGCATTAAAGCTCCTGCCAGGGCAGATTAGATTTTCGACACAGGGTCTCTGTTCTATGTGTGTTTATTTCATGTGTGGTCCTTTTTATCTTTTTTTTAATTGACTGTATCCTTCACTAGTAAAATGTCAGCACATTGTATATACAAAGGGAATGACTGGTTTTATTGCAGGCTGTCAGCCTCTCAGCACTGAGGTGTTACTGGTTTGGCTAAAACTAATGGAGTAGGGTTTATGGGCAATCTGTAGAAAGGAGACCTTATCTTTTTTACTGCCGTGGTATACAACATTTAGGATGTCTCAGTAATAACAAAATTAAAGGTCTAACTAATTGTTTATTCTCTGGTACAAAGTGCTGATAAAGCATGCCATGTCCTTCTGCTGGTGCTATGCATACTCCCTTCTTGTAATTCACTTCTTAATGTCCTTTGTTTGACCACAAGTCTAAAACATTTACATGATCAATATCTGCTGCTTTAGGGAAAAAGTTTTTTGCTTTTGCTGACAAGTGTGAATATATATCGACCGCCTTATTTACTATTTTTATGCTGTTTCTCGGAAGTCGATAAGCTAGATCAAGAGCAAGCCTTTTTTTTTCGTGTCCCTGCTTGTAGCTCATTCTCAAGATCCAAGATCCATTTGTGATTAATCACAAATGCTCCAGGGGTCATGGAGAGCAAATGTGTTTGTGGAGTGTCAGCTGAGGCTGTCAGATAAATATCTTAAGCTCAGTCAGGGTTCATGCCCCAGCTTTAGGCTTTGCCAAATGTCTACCCCTTGTTGAAGAAGATAACAGCTACACCAGAGGCGACTGAGATGTTTGCTCACTGAAAGGGCTGACCTTGCCAGGTGGGTCTTAAATTAGGAGAAGTGAGTTGCATACTTAAATTCACCTTGTGGAAATTAAAACCTTTCCATATGTGTAATGTTTCTCAATTGTAATGTTTATTTTTAGTCATTATAAACCTGTTTAAATACATCTCTGATTAATTAGTGACTTGATATTACAGAAAATAATATAGGGTGGAGCAGTGGTGGGCAGCAGGGTGGCACTGAGGTTAGTTCTGCTATCTTGCAGTGCAGGGGTCCTAGTTTTGTTTACTAGCCACAGCACTACCTACAAGAAGTTTGTACATTCTAGGGAACTAAGTTTTTAAGCTCAGCTGGCAAGGCGACTCATGATAACAATATTTTGACATTTCTTTGGTGAAACATACAATTATTTTATAATAACTACACAGCTCCTTTACACAGTATGGAAAAGTATATAAAAGATATAAAGTGGAACTGCTAGGTAGAGTCCTGCACAGGTCAATTTTTTGGGATCCGTACCAGATCTGTACCTGCAATACGCAACCTGGACCTGCGACCCATGATCCGTAACCCGGACCCGCAATCTGCTGACCATCAAGAATCAGGAAGTGCTGTCATTGTAAACTGGAAATGACATCACCGGAAGTAGCCGTGATCCGAAAAAAAGGAGTAAAACAGGAAGTGCTGCCGTAAACCGGAAGTGACATCATCGGTGGTGGACATGCTCAGAATAAAGGTGGACATGCTCAGAATAAAGGAGTTTTTCCTTCTAAATGTAACTGAATGGAACACAGTGGGACATGGGTTTTTACTATTGACTGCTGTTCTTAGATCTACCAGGCAGCTGTTATCTTGTGTTAGGGAGCTGTTATCTGGTTACCTTCTCATTGTTCTGTTGTTAGGCTGCTGGGGGGGAAGGGAGGAAGTGATATCACTCCAACTTGCAATACAGCAGTAAAGAGTGATTGAAGTTTATCAGAGCACAAGTCACATGACTTGGGGCAGCTGGGAAATTGACAATATGTCTAGCCCCATGTCAGATTTCAAAATGAAATATAAAAAATATATTTGCTCTTTTCTGCTGGTGCAGTATCCCTTTAAGGATATACACTGTGCAATGTACAGACTTAAACATACTTGTATTTATCATAATTGAATAAGCATAAATATATCCATACAGTGCTTTGCAAAGTTTGATGATTAGTTCCTGTCCCAGTGGAGCTGATATTTTATGTTCTCTATGACATTCATAAAGCAAACACTGGGTTATGCAGCATGGGGTAAAATGTTAGTTCAACAATCAATCTTTTCAATTACCTGCATACCACTTCCAGGTCAGGCCTGGGTTACAGATTTTTTAAGTGCAGCATCTTTATTAGCCAATAAAGAATTGATGGGTTTCTTGACATCTAGTAAAAGCAAAATGGTCTGGTGATAGCATTCCATGACATTTTATTAAAGATGTTGCTATTGAAAGTCAAACAAATGTAAACTTTCATGTTATCTATTTACTAGCAACTGCAATAAAAGTGGTCACAGGTTGGTACAGAATCATCCAGTCTAATAACAAGAACTGTTACTGCATTGCCCTATATCCTTCCATAATCCTACTATGGACCTCATTGGATTTACACATTGGCCCATTTACTGGGTCTTTCCTTCTTAAGAACTTCATCTTCTAGAAAAAAACTAAATAAAAAAACTAAATAAGCAAAGTTGCTTGGTTGCCATAAAAATGGAATTGCTTTGACAGAATAGTGCAAAATTAATGGTTGTGAATTTTATTTGATGGTGTAAAATGATAAAAATCTAATGTTCCTAAAGTTTAGCTAAAGCAAATCCACACTTCAGTGAGTTGTACTACTAATGGGATCATAAATTAGAGAAAAGATGTTTTGGAATAACACCTACAATGTTGTAGTGCTGAAGGCAAAAAAACCTTGTGCTATCTGATGAATAAATAATAAGTGAATAAATAAATAACATATTTGCAGACTCTTGTTCAACATGTTATATACCCAAGAAATAGGTTTATAACTTCCTGCTTTGTTTCTTAAATAGTCCAAAACTGGTGTTATAACAAGAGACCTATGGACCCCTCTTATTTATAAAGCTCTGTTCACACCCAAAACTTAGTACAGGTATGGGGTTTATAATCTGGAATGCATTTGCCTTTGTTAAACAGCCATCAGTAATTGTTATCTCTTGCATGTTAAGGTGGCCATACACGGGCAGATAAAGCTTCCGACAAGCTTTAGACCAATTTGGCAGATTATCTGCCCATGTGTGGGGGCTTCCGAAAGGGGCTTCCCGATTGATATATGGCTGCTATATCCATCAGGAAGGTTTAATTTTTCTGCCAACTGCTCCCATTGCTCCTCATTGTAATCTGATTGTTCAGCCCTAGGGCTAAATGTTCAGATTACCCAATATAACCCTGCCATTAGTGGGCATATCGGCAAAAGACCCGCTCATTTGGTGATGTCACCAAACAAGCAGATCTTATAGTGTATGGCCAGCTTTACTTCAGGCTGGTGCTTTTGTTAGCAGACATTGTACTGGCAAAGGTACTTCTTCTTTTTTCTTGCCTGGGGCATTGCAGTTTTCTGATAACAGGAGGACCAGCCTCAGGGTATCAGGAGTGATAATCACTTTGGAACCTCGCCTCCCACCCCCAGTGATTATTGAGGCTTATCTCTCTTTTAAGCTTTCTAACATATTGTGTTGTGTTGCCTGGATATATTCTACCTATTGTTAATATAGTATTCTCTATATGAGAATTTGAATTACTGTATTTTGGAACTTTCTGGATAGTTGATTTTCTAGATAATAGATCCCATCCCTGTATTATATATTTGCAAATCATTACACATATACTGTATATCAGTGTATTTTGATATGTCTAATAATGCTACTGAACTAGCACCTTTAAATTGGTTCTATCGATTACTGGTTCCATGTGATTATTTGACTTGGCCTTACTAAGCAAGTACTACATTTCTTCCTATAATTACTATAAAGTGCTTATTACATACTCTTTCTAATGAAAACATATCTAATTGGGACACACTGTTTTAATAATTCAGATAATCCAGCAGTACAGACTGATGTATTTGTACCACAATAGATCCCCCAGTATTTTCCTATGCAGCATATATAAGGGGTTTTTTTTTAATTCATACTGTGTTCTTCCTATTTTTTTATGAAATTCATATCTTCTTCACTTTTTCCATTATAAAGCAAAAAAAGTCATTATTTTTTTTTTACCCCTTCTACCTAACCCTGACATTAGAAATGTTTGTTCTTTGTTT
>CM044432.1:162784252-162795287 GCA_024363595.1 Xenopus borealis
TCCCCCAAATCTCAGGGAACTTCCTGTTGTAATTTGCATCAGTTTTAGTGTACTGCACATGCATTCATCAATGAGCACTACTGAGCATTATATAAGGACACACAGACAGATACAAGGACAAACAGAAGGAAACATATGACGAAAGTGAACACAAAGGAACTCAGAATCACCAGTGTTCGTTGTCAATATATTGATGTCCAACTGAATAAAGAGATATCCTAATAAAGAATTGGTGATACTCTGTTGGTAACATGATTCCTGTGTTTTATACAGATTAAATCCTTATTAATATTTTTTGTAACAAGTATTTCCTTGCGTGGTTACCTTGTCTAAATTGGCAGCCTTTTACATTCTGATAGCTACTGATCACACTTTTTTTTAACCTACAAAAATAAACAAATATATGCGTGACACTGTGTATATATCTGAAATCTCATTCCCTTGAGTAGAGGCAATGCATTTCTTCTGGGCAGTGGCAGGTACAGATGTCAGCTTGAAGATTATTAACTTGATGATCACACAACTGGTATACTTGACCCATAGCAGAAAGCGCCGTCCATAAAATAACAAAGACGCGTCTCCTTCGCCTTTCTTTGTGCAAAAATGTTCATCAGTGCAAATCACCTAAAGGTCACCCTAATAAATACAGGGTCAGTACTCGGCACATCAATGTAAATGCAGGGTGGAAAGCTATTGTCTTTTTTTTTGTATCTTAATAGCTGAGAGAAGAAATGAGTGACTGGGCCAGTTAGAAACAAGGCTAGCAGAGGCTCTGGTGCCATTTCACACTATAAATGTATTTTTTTTAGTTAGCAAAGTCTCCAATTCACATTATCTTTGCAGCATCTGCAGTAATTACAAGTGATTCATTTTAGATCTACCCCATTCTGCCGGCTTGTGCATTGGCTTGTATCTTTGTTTCTTTTTAAATGCTTTAGTGATACTTTCAACGATTAAATGAAATGGTTTCCAACTTAATTTGCTTTGTCATATCAATACATTAGTAAGTGATTTGGATGTTCTAGATTGTTAGTGAGATACATAGCCTCTCACCCTAAGGTTACCAGTTCAAATCTGGCTCTTGGCAGGAATGACTGAAAATCTTTAGCATTTTCAAGTTGTTTGGTGACCCGAAGGGCATGGTCTTCCCCAAGCTATTCCCAATGGTCTTTATCCCGAAACCATTGCCACATTTAGAACCTTTATTGGCTGTGGATTAAGGACTATTAGAACTGAAGAACCTTCTCACCTAATAAAATGTCTCCTAGGATAATGGGAACAGGACTTTTTGTTTGGCTGAGGGTTGGAACGCTCGCTGTGCTTTAATGTTGACAATGTCACATGTAGAAAGAAAGCTGGGATTGACATTTGCCTTTTGTTGTTGTCTATTTGGCTTTTTTCCTGTTTCCAATGCACTTCAAGTGAGGACGTTTGCCTTGTAGTGATGGGCGAATTTATTAGCCAGGGGCGAATTCGCAGCGAATTCCCACGATTCGCCGCTGGCGAATAAATTTGCGAAATTGCGCCTGGCGAAAATTCGCCGAAAAAAGCGAGTCGCCGAAAATGACACGACAAAATCGTGCCGCGATTCGTTTCGCGAATTTTTCACCAATTCGCGAATTTCTCTGGAAATTCACAAATTTTTTGGCGAAGCGAAACTGCGGAGATTCGCCCATCACTATTGCCTTGAAGTGCAGTGAATCTGAAAGGACTAAAAATATAAGATATGTGGAATATTTCTGTTTGTGATCTATTAAATCACTGCATTTTGTGGTCTAGGCACTAGAGTCAGCTTTGGATCAATCCTTTTGATATGTTTTCCTAGTGAATGTGGATGAAGTTCCCAGTAGAGGTTGCTTTTTTGTGCAGTGTTATATGTCAAGCGCACTGTACAGCTCATTGATCTTGGGGCTACTTTTCTGTTCTTGTTGTAAATGCCAAAAACAAATACATAAAAGCCCTGTAATATTTAAGCCATTTAATGTTTGTGTAATGCAAATCACAGGTATGGGAACAGGTATCTGGAAACCTGTTATCCAGAAAGCTCAGAATTACGGAAAGGCCATCTTCCATAGACTCCATTTTATCCAAACAATCCAGAATTTTCTATGTAATAATAAAACAGTAGCTTGTACTTGATCCCAACTAAGATATAATCAATTCATATTGGAAGCAAAACCAGCCTATTGGGTTTATTTAATGTTTAAAGAATTTTATAGTAAACTATACGTATGAAGATGCAAATTAAAGAAAGATCCGTTATCTGGAAAACCCCAGGTCCAAAGCATTCTGCATAACAGGTTCCATACATTTGCTACTTCACCCGCGGTTCCAGAATGACACTTCTAGAATTATTTAGATTGCATTCAGATTAAGGCTAGTGACATGCTAAAATTCATGGAGATTTAGTCGCCCAGCAACAAATTGCATCTTCTTCAGGCGACTAATCACACTCAGATTTCGTTGGCAGGAAGGCTGTTTGAGATTAGTTGCCAAAAGAAAAGGCGGTTTGTCGCTGGGCAACTAAAGGTGGCCATACACGAAGAGATCCGCTCGTTTGGCGATGTTGACAAACGAGCGGATCTCTCCCCGATATGCCCACCTTGAGGTGGGCGATATCGGGCTGATCCGATCGTGGGCCCTAGGGCCCAACGTTCGGATCAGTATGGGCGGTCGGATCGCGGGACCGCATCAACGAACAGATGCGGCCGCGATCCGACGGGATTTTTAAACCTGCCGATCGACGTCTGGCCGACTTTCGGCCAGATATCGATCGGGAAAGCCCGTCGGAGGGCCCCCCACACGGGCAGATAAGCTGCCGACACAGTCTGTCGGCAGCTTTTATCTGCCCGTGTATGGCCACCTTAAATCTCCCTGAATCCTATAATTCGAAAAGTCAACGGGTGTCAAAATTATTTTACCTATGCGTCAACTTTTTTGTCGTCGCAAATTTTTTCAGCCACAAATTTTTGCACCAGTTTCATGAAAAAATTTGCAGGTGGTGAAATGCAGAAATGCACCGCAAATCCATGCCTGGGGAATAAATTCGCCAGTCACTACTCTGTCCTGACAGAGCTTCCAGAGAGGCTTCCATGGGATTTTAGAAAGGAATACCCAGATACTTTTTGGCCATATGATCAATATTTATATCATGTATCACTCATATTGTGTGTCCACACCATAGCTTGAGGTATACCTGAATAAAGCTCTGCTCATTTCTTGTGAATTTGTTCTTTTTATTTGTTAAGAAGGGTGCACAGATACATACTTTTTATCAATTTTGCTCAACTGTAATAGACTATTCTAGTACTTTATTACAGGGTTTACTTGTCCATTAATCTGGGTAGGTGGAAAATCATTTGGTGTTTGGTAAAAAAAAAAAAAAATTGCAATTGTAAAAGAGACAAGGTGCCCCAGAATAAACTGTATATAGTTAACCAAGACCCCCAGCTTTAGGGAGCGGCACACCAGAAAATTGGGAAATGAAGGAAGGCTGTCCGGCACTCAAAGGGATCCACAGGTCCAAAATATTCTACTTAAATATATATATATATATATATTTATTATTTAAATTAAAAAAGTATACTTGCATCTCCACCATCTTCATCCACCCTACGCGTTTCGTACCCACCAGGGCACCTAATCATGGGCTAAAAAGACAATACCAGTAAGAGTTGTGAGCATACTCTCCTCATATTGATATTCCTTTATAATATTTTAGCTTGGGCAGTGAGATGCTCGTATAAATCAAGACTGCACTTCTGAGGCACCAACTGTAGCTATAGTATTATTAGTATAGCTATAGTATTATTGCTACATATAAGAACAGTGAATTCCCTGGAATGACTTGTTGTGCTGACTACAGGGAGGAAACAACAAATCCATGTCATTTTTGTAAATGCATAATTCTCACATGTCAAGTAATCATTACAGGTAATATAAGAGAACTTTTTATTGGTTACAAACAGTAAGGAAAAACACATACTCAAAGGTGTTTACATCCTGAAGGATCTTCCTTGTTAATCCACCCCACTGTATATCTGGAGCTGTATAAAATGAGCGGAAAAGTTGAAACACAAAATATGCATGTTAACCATAAATGTGTATAGTCTAAAGCAGTGATCCCCAACCAGTTGTTTGAGAGAAATATGTTGCTCGCCAACCCCTTGGCTGCTGCTCCAAGTGGCCTCTAAGCAGGTGATTATTTCCTTTAATTCCAGGCTTGGAGACAAGTTTAGTTGCAAAAACCTATGTGTACTGCCAAACAGAGCCTCCTATAGGCTGCCAGTCCACATAGGGGCTTCTACATAGCCCAAAAAACACTACTTATTTGCCCACAGACTTTCTTATGTTGTATTGCTCCCCTGCTATTTTTACAATTGAATGCGGCTCACAGGGTAAAATAGGTTGGGGACCCCTGTTCTAATACATATACACACTAAAACACGGTCATTAAATACTAACAAACAGGTCTTTATTTAACTAAAGGATGTACAAGGAGAGGAAAGTGTACCTGTCTTTTTGTAAGGATTACTTTTTTATGGCTATTAAAGAGTTCTTGAAAAAATGAAGATACTGAGGTTAGGTATGATAACGAAAGAAAGCTTGAGTAGTAAAACTGTTCAAGTATCACTGCTGTACGTGCTTATCAAAGCAATTTATGGGGTAGATGGAAAAATTGTTCTATGCAAAGCAACGGGATCATGTTAGCATTGTACTAGGCCACATACTATAGATAAATATCTGGCCATAGGAAGACCAAGACCTGTCTAGTAGCACAAGCATAAAAGAAGTCTTAGGCATCAGTGGGAAGAGCTTGAGGACACGGGAGGTTCTGCCTGGGAATGACATAAAGAGAAAGAATATGATTGTTGGGAAGATGTGGGATGTTGTCTGGAACAATTGGATTTAATTAGTACAAATGGGAATGTGGTACTTCTCTTGTGGACATTCCAGAGTGGAAGCATCTCCTTTATACGATACAAGGGTCTGTGTGAATGTCTTTCAAAGAACATAAGTGGGTTATAAGGAATCTGCAAATTATTTGGGTTAGGAATTGCTAGTGGCTGTACTGCTAGGCATGCAAACACAACTCCAACTTATTCAAAAGCAATAACATGAAGGCCAGTGCCCCCTTCCAATGTTTCCCACTCTACCATAACGACCTAGATACAAATTCATACTGAATACAAATACAAGTTCTGTCTCTGTGTTCAGACTTGTGAATTTCACCAGAAACCAGAAAATGTATCTGGCAATGGATATTAGGCACAAACATGTTAGAGCAGGCTTTCTGGTGGGTGAAAACATCATTCACAAACATTGCTACTTTCCCCAATGTTAAGCATCAGGTCTACCATTGGCTTCCACACAACTTCAAGTCCAACCCCACAACCACATAGAAACCATATTTTGCAAGATTAAATTTCGTTGAAAGAAGAATCTTTATTCTATGAATAAGTGGCCACTCTAGGCACAAAACGCGTCAGGCTTATATATGTCCTAATAAAGATTTTTTCATTTTATTATATGTTTTTGGCTTCCACTTTACTCTTGGATGATCTCTTCCTATATTTGAATGCTTCAGCAAGCCCCTGGACTGTGGGTTAACCTTGGTAAGAGACCATTCTGTAAGTTATTCTTTTTGTTTTGACTTTCCATTCTTTATTGTTTATTTTGTAGCTTTTGATTCAGGACAAGAAACTGGGCAACACACCATTATCTATGCGGTGTTTAATACACATCATGCTATTTGATACTTATCATTTAAATTGAGGAAATCAGCAATATGATCTCATTCCTCTTTGTTTTAAGTGATGGGCAGACAGGAACCAGTGCCATAGTCATTTTTGACCTCAATGGCTGTGTCTTCTTCAGTGCATTGTGGCCACATTTCTCCCCTCTCCACCTTGAACTTGGCTGCGGTAACGTCTTCATTGTTGTTCTTACCAGATCGTGATACTGTCACAAAATCGTTGCTAGGCAACAAATGTGGCTACCAAGTTGGAGTGAGTAGCTGAAGGGGAAGTGTTGCGCCATTGTAGGGTAACCATAGCAATGACCTACTATTATGAAAAAAAAAAAAAAGAATTAACGTTAAGTATGAAAAGTATGTAACGATTTGTATTGAGACATAATGCTTTGACTGCTTTGTGTGTACTATATCATCTCTTCTCTCTGTTTCTAAGTAGTCATCGCTGAGACATAGGCAGCCCATGATGGACATCTTGAGGCTCTCACTGCAAGAGACGAGTAATCATTGTGCCCAACCATTTCCCATTGAGCGGCCATCATGCTCTCATAAAGGGTTCCTGCAAATTAGCTGTGATTTCTGTGTGCACAAGATGAATAACTTAAGGCTGCATTTCTAGCAGCACATTGAAACCACTCAGACTGGGTGCTGTTTGCAGATGATTAAGGCGCTCAGACACATGCCTTGCAGACCTATGACCTATCCCCCCTTTGAATAAATTTGCTGTGGCAGATGAAGCAGGTGGTGAGCTTCTCTTTCAGCGTTATGCCAGTTCTCCCAGTTTATGCATCTATAATTTAACTCCTTTAGTGGCCACAGGCTTTGTCAGAAGAGAAGGAGTTAAAGCGATAGACGTCTTGCACCAAATACAAAGAAGATCTGCAAAATTCTCCTGTGCGGCTCTAAACTTGTGGGGAAAAAAACTAATGTGAATTCTCCTTCTGAGAAGAGAGATAATAGCCGGGCTTGTTAGCAAATGAGACATACAGAAGCCGGCTCTGATTTGCTGGTGAGTAGTGTTCACAAACCAGATGCCATTTAGTGTGTGCAGTCATACACATAGCCGTATGGTGTGTGAAGGTTTCTTTTGCAATGTGCCATTTATAAAAGTGTTAGTTACCGAGTGGAGAAAGAGCAGAATGTACGTGCGTGGGCTATTTGCACAGGGTATTCATTTGTGTCTGTGCAATCAACAGTTTTGCTGAACAGCTGTATAGCATTCTACATTTCTAAACACACCCCACACATATACTGTCAAGCCACAAGACTCTCCTACATCTGTATTTCTACTCATTTGTATCTCTGATCTGCACTGGGGATACGCAGCAGAAATGTCTACACATTGCAAATACTTTGTTCTCAGGAATGTCTCTTTTTTTTTTTTTGGCCTTTTGTGGAAAGAAAAATTTGTTAGAGAAAATAATCCCTAATCCTGTAATCAAATTCCTCAAAGTTCAAATGCACCGAATCCCCTATTTTGGATTTGGCCGAACTACCGAATCCTTCGAGAAAGATTTGGCCGTATACCAAATCTGAATTTGCATATGCAAATTAGGGGTTGGACGGAGAAAACATGTTTTACTTTCTTGTCACGTGATTTCTCTCTCTGTCCCTAATTTGCACATGTATTCGGCCGGGCAGAAGGATTCAGCCTAATCTGAATCCTGCTGAAAAAGACCAAATCCTGGCTGAATCCCAAACCGAATCCTGGACACTGGTGTATCCCTAGTTCAAATGGCTAGTTATCCTTTTTCTTTTCTTCCCACGCCACTGTATACTGTGTCTCGTACAGTTCACTCTTATCTATGTAAAAGGTTTTTTTAAATCAGTGGGAATTCATGTATTTTCTGACGTATCTGCCAAAGCAATGAATATTTCTTGACAGTTTAGCCTTCTGTTGCACCACTTCCATGTGCAGGTTCTGCAGCACCAGATATATACATTTTCTCTGTCTGTACATTGGAGTGCAGTCATTTCCCATATAATGATTGAGGCCTTGATAAAAAAAAACAACTATGTATAGAAAGCTGCCATTTGTTAAAGGGGAACTATCGCGAAAATTTTAATTTAATATAGCTTCATCATACTGAAATAAGAAACTTTCTAAATACAATCAAATTAAGAATTCTTTACCATTTCTGAAATAATAAAGTTTATGTTCACTATTCCTCTCTCAGCATTAGTTTCTCTTCATTCTCTCTTCATGCAGCAGTTGGGTGTCAAATATTCATTGACAGTTAGATCCAATATATCTTATAGGGGGCTCCTTTTGCCTTTTGCCGAGAAGATGTACAAGAGCTCAATCTATTCAAATCCCAAGACTATGTCTCTCTGCATGCAGAATTTGTGCAAAAGGCAGTTATTTTGTTAGATTTTGTTTGTACTGGAATCAGCTGAGTGAGTTCTAATCAGGGTCGGACTGGGAAGCCTGGGGCCCACCGGGGCTGTTACTTTGGTGCCCCAGCAGCAAAGATCCTTCAGGCCCCTCTGACCAACAACCCCCCCTTTTTTACTGCTATCGGTGGCAACCAGGGGTCAGAAGGGGGTTCAGGAAGCAGCGCTAATAGGCCCAATTCAACCCTGTCAAGGTTTGCCTTGGTTCAGTTACCAAACTGCTAACTACCCAAGACACACAAATTGTGTCACAACAGGACGAGGAGGTTACGGCAGAGACAGAGCACGCTGGCATCACACACACTGACAGTATCCGTAAATTTGTCCACTCCCTTAAAGCAGGATGTGCCACTGTTTAGAGGGAGGGTAGATGGGCAGGCTGGCAAACGGGCGGGTGGGCCCACTGGTACTCACAGCTGGCTCTGCACCACCACTGTAATTTGAGGGCCTTGGACTTACCAATGCTGGGGCCCACTGGGACTTTACCCGGTGCCCCGCCAGGCCAGTCCATCCATAGCTCTAATACCAAATAATCCAAATAATCCAAATTTTTTAAAATGTAACAGTAGTTTGTACTTGATCCAAACTGAGATATAATTAATCCTAGTAGTTGTAAAGGAGAATTCAACCATAAATTTAAAAAAACCCTACCCTCCCTCCACCAAGACCCCCTCCATCCTCCGCCCAGTCTAAGTGTTAGCCCGGGCAAATGTCCCTAACATCTTACTTCGGACTTCACAGGCGCCATCTTCAGCCTCTTCGGTATTCTTCTGAATGAGACCAGTGATTCAGCAATTTTCGGGAGTTTCGGCGCATGCGCAGTTATTGCAAAACAGAAAATTGGTCCATCTGCGCATGTACCAATCTCATTCTGAAGATTTACAGAAGTGACTGAAGATGGCGTCCGTGAAGTCTGATGCCTGAATCTACACCTAGGGGTAAGTGAAACATTAGAGGCAGTTTCCTGGGTAACACTTAGGCTGGGGGGAAGGAGGGAGGGGGTTCTTGGTGCGGATGGGTTTTTTTAAATTTAGGGTTGAATTCTCCTTTAAGGTATAAAGATACAAATTACAGAAAGATCTGTTATCTGGAAAAATCCAGGTCGCAAACATTCTGTATAACTAGTCCTATACCTGTACAATAATACTAATATTGGACACTTTTATTAATTTTAACACTTACACTGTGTTTTTCCATAACTATATGCTGTTATATGTGTCTAATAATGTTTTTAAAAGAGCTTACTATATAGGAGAGTGCTCATTGGCACACAAGGGGTTAAAGACATGGCATGGCTTTCTTATAAAGCATGGGACCCAGTAGCCACAGCTTCCTCACCACCTCTTTTTCACATTTCCTCCTCTCAGGAACTGAGCGCCATGAGTTGACCTCTTGGAAGTGTTTCCAGTCCATCTTCAAGTTCCTGGAGGAAGCCTTTGAAGCAGAGAACACAAAGATCAAGCCAACACCTACCAGACACTCTAACAGAATAAAGCATGAAGATCTGTAAAATGCAGCCTGGGGGTGGGGGCAACTGGGATCCTCCTCGTTTGTTTTTCCACTTTCTCATCTGTCATTAGATTGTTTTCTTCCCAGAGCACAGGGTCATGAGGTATACACTTAAATATCGTTTTGCATTATTTCTAGATGAGCGCAGCTGTCAAAGCAATATGGGGTCACTGGTTGTGCTTCCTATAGACTGCTGCTTGGATTTTCTGCCGCCCATCAGAGCACAGATTAAGGCTGACAGTCGCACTGGGCTGTACTGCATGGTACAAGCCTAATTGCCCTTCCATAGCCCTGCACTGAGCTGATGCCATAGTAGCTTTGCTTCTCCAGTGCCCGCATGTTTTAACTCAATGTTTATCCTGCTTATCCCCTCCTGCTCCAAGCAGGGCTCAATGTCTTCACAATATAGTAAAGAAGAGGGAGTTTAACCTTAATTACCCCCGTTCATCATCTTCTCTCTTTCACAAGCACGATTACTTTGTAATTTGCTTTTACATTTTATATTAAAGACTTCATGTGCAGATGGGGGGTGGGGTGAAGGCTCATTTTTACTCTTTTGCTAATGGAGAAATTGCCTTGTATTGTCATTCCTGTTCACCCAGGAAGGAGATCAGAGCCCCATGAGCATTATTTTTCTTTTATTTATTAAAACTCATGGGCATCTTGCAACCAAAAAGCTGTGCATTGCCGTACCATCCAGCAGTGAAAATGTTAATGTTTTGGATCCAGGTTGGAACACTTTAACCCGTTAGCAGTCTCATCCCAGTGCATACTCATCCTATTTTGGGGTTGCTTTATTCAACCGTACTTATACGGTTAACCCTATTTTATTGCAAAAGAAAAGGTATATTTTAAGATAGGCGAAACAATGGTGGATATTAAGGCATAGATTGATATATTAGGTGATAGAACAATAAAAACACTTCTGGTTTTGGCTTGGGAGTTGCAAGGGTTTTTCTGGCACCCAAGCAGTTAAACCAGCTTAAATCATATCAATGTTGCTTAGCCACTGAAAAAAAGGACTCGGGCCCATGTTAATAACACTATAAATATTTCATTATTTGTATTTGTACCTCCTCTGGTTTAAGGCCACTGACCTCCGTTTCCATGGGAAGTCAACCTTTTAAACAGAAAATCGTTTTTGGACCTATTTTTCTTAAAAAAAAAATGTAATCTTTAATATCTTTAACCCTGTTCTTTTACAAACTGGATTATTATTATTTTAACTCTGAAACACTGTGAAGCCAATTTGGTGTTAAGTCTATTCCAGTAATGATCCAGACAGAAATTGTAAAGCTTGTTCCAAATGGATATACACGGCAGCTTCTAATGTCTGCCTCTCTTTAAGGGCCCTTACACACGGGCGATTTGGACCTGCAC
>CM044432.1:162799768-162811642 GCA_024363595.1 Xenopus borealis
TATGTCTCTCTAGGTTTGGCCAATCTCTTTCTCTCTATTTAGCTCAATTTCTTCTAAACCCTGTGTATTTTTTCTTTACCTTTTATTATTTGAACGTCTCAAATATCCCACCTCTCTCTATCATTCATGATCTGTCTCATTCTTTCTCGCATTCTCTGCCTCTCAATTGCTGTTTGTGCTCACTCTCTCTCACAAGGCCTCTCTGCTTCTGTCTCTTCATTGGTACCGTGGCCAGTAGGCAGCCCTCACTCACTCACACGATTTTCTTTTTTATAAAATCTGCTCTACAATCAAAGCGAAAGCAAATAATAAAGGAAAAAGTTTCTCTCAATTTTCTGTCTGAAGGTAAAACTAAATTAGGTGGATATTGTTGCGGTCCCCACAGGGAAATCTGCACAGAAAATTTAGTAGAAAGGTTGTGTATGTGAGCCTTTGTTTTGCTTGGAGCTGTTAAGGGATTTCTCTGGCATTGGAGCTGTCCCTCACTCCTACCCCCTACACTCCAGCGTGAATATATTATGCCACCTAATCTAGTAGCGGGGGCAGCTTCCTTGCAGAGGGGACGTGTGTTCTGCAATCAGAACTGGCTGAGGTTCTGAAAGGGAAATTTCGGCTGCTTCTCCAGTGAGATATGAAGCCCCAAGAGTGGCTCGGTTTGAAGGCTGCTAATTCTTCTTCTGTCTCTGATTGTGAAATATTCAAATCCGTCTTCAGTTCTTTCCCAGGCCAATTTAAAAGCGTAAATGGGATAATAAATACGGTTACTACTGCATTTTTTTGTTGCTAACATAATCCATTTAGAAAGTTGACACTTTTTTTTTCTTGCATATTTTTACCCCTTACCTCAATAATGTGCTCACAAGTAAAAATGACTGCAAAGTTAGGCTAGCAGTTTAAGCATTTTAGCCCAGTGCTAACCAGCTGTAAAACAGATAAATAAATCTCTGAGGTTTAATGAGATTGAACCATATTAGAATGGTCACTTCCTCAGAACATTATTGATAATGTGTCTATATAAAACAGAAAGCATGCTGACTATAACTACATGGACTGGCTTGCAGAGTTGGCTATTATATATGAACACAGACACACTCAGGGTGCAAGGTTGGGCCTGGTAGTAGTTATAATCTGAAAACTCCATGTACAGTACCCAGCACTGGCCAAGGACTTACAACTACCTGCCAGCAATTACTGTTGCTTTGTTAACAAAATTCAGAATAATACTACTATTGCGCCACACTCCATAGGAATCAATGGCCCGTTTTCTGCTGGTAAACACGGCTCCGTTTGCTTCAATAATTGTTCCATGGACAGCAGTGAGGTGAATGTTTCCAGTGTGCAATTGTTTTACCTCTCTGCTTATACAGACAAACACATGAGCCAACTGTCCTGTATGTATCAGCAGAAACCCATCAAGGTATGGAGGGTTGCAGTTTTATAGAAAAGCAACTCCAATCACTGAATATCCCAGAGTCATTGGCATATCACAACCTGTATTAGCTTCTTATTGATCACCTGATCTTTATTTTAAATAAAATTATTTTATCCCTCTATTTGAGGCTCATGTTTAGCAGTTATTTAGCATATTTAGCAGTTAAAGATTTTATCTGCACTAAATCTACTGGAGACAAACTCATTTTCCTGTCTTTGTGTGGCCACAACCACTTGCGATCTTTGGGGTTTTTTGTTCGCATTTTCATTGATGGTGTTTGTGAGCATTTCACTAGATCACTGACAGCTCTTTATTTGCATAATTATATGCTCTGCTCTGAAGGGAAGACTAACCCACCAAATTTCATGGGTCACTGGGCTGCGACAATTCATGTTTTATCACATCTGCTGAGCGAAATCTAAGGGGATAGATGGACTTTATTACCAAGTTTGATTTCCCCTTAGCTGAAATAAAGATTGGGATCTGATGTGCGAACACTTTTTAAACTCATTCTTGTTGAAGAAAATTTAGTGTAAGAGGGGAAAAAACATTAAAAATAGGAAATAAATGAAGTAAGATAAGACTAGTATACTTTTTATTTCCTGACACTGCACAAAGCAATGGAATTAGGCTGACTCATTGGAAAATTCAAGTATATTAATTTAGCAACTTAGGAGTAAGACAGAAAATGTGTCTATATACACCTGTGTATAGGTTTACATTTACAGGTATGGGATCTGTTATCTGGAAACCCATTATCCAGAAAGCTCCATATTACGTAATGGCCCTCTCCTACAGATTTTATCAAATTATCCAGATTTTTAAAAATGATTTCCTTTTTCTCTGTAATAATAAAACAGTAGATTGTACCAATTAAGATATAATCAATCCTTATTGGGAGCAAAAGCAGCCTATTGGGTTTATGTAATGTTTACATGATTTTTTAGTAGACTTTATAGAATTTAATGTATACAAGCATGGGATCATTTATCCAGAATGCTTGGGACCTGGGATTTCCAAATAACGGATCTTTCCAAAGTGTGGATCTTCATACCTTAAGGGCAGAGACACACGTGAAGATTCTGGGAGATTTAGTTGTTTACTCGAGAGGCAACTTCGGGCGACTTAAGAAAATGAAGCGCTCTGAGAGTGATTTAGATTCTAGCCAGTGGGAACGCTTTTCGAGGAGATTAGTCACACGAAGAAGAGGCAATTAGTTGCCGGACGACTAAATCTCCCTGAATTTTTGCATGTCTCTGCCCTTAAGGTACAAAGATCCACATTATGGAAAGATCTATTATCTGGAAAACCACAGGTCCCAAGCATTCTGGATAAACGATCCCATGCTTGTATACATTAAATTCTGACGCCCATATCCAGGCAAATCCATATTAAGGAATAAAAGAAAAATATTCTACTGCAACCACAAAGAAGAATAAAATAATGGCTTATCAGTAGAACCCAGTAGAACCATGAACCACTTGATTAAAAGATAACTAACTGGGAATAAGGTGAATCTCTGTGGCAAATAAGTGATGGTTCTATTTAGATGAATATTACAGTAGGTTACACATCCCAGTATGTAGCAGACACAGTTTGGAGGAGATTAGAGCAGCCAGCACAATTATACTTTGTAACAGTCAGTTGGATAATAGCTGCTCATATTTTATCAGAAAAAAGTGCAAGACAAGTGATGTATCCCCCAGTTTATGTCAGCAGCCTAGCTTAACAACTGAAATGATTTGCAACTTGACTTGATACTTTCCATCTAACAGCCAAAAGCAAATACAACACTCCTTGTAACAGAACAGCAACCCCCACAGATTTTTCAAATAAAAAAGTCTGACCAAACCAGAATCCACAATGAGACTTTATTTATTATTTAAATATGATATTTATTAATATTTAATAATATTAGAATTGATCAATATAATTTATGGGGGACAAACTTGATAAAAACGAGCAAAAACCAAATCCCTGATACCTGATTTTCGCTTGATTTTATCTGGCTTATTCCCAAAAAGCCCGAATTTTTCAGATTTTTGTCCAAAATAGTCCGATTTTCGGGCTAATTCCAGAGCAAACCACAGAAATTTCCAGATAGAATAAGGACTTCTCTCACTGACTTTTGTACAACCTCAGCAGGTCTGAGATGCTGCATTTTCAAATTGTGACTTATTGCAGCATCTGGCTTTAATAAGTCTGCAAACATTTTAGTTTTTTTCCCCACTACAAAATTCCGATTTTATAGTAAAAAAAACTAATTGTTTGTGTTTTTTCCAATTCAGACTTTTTTTTAAATGCCCCCCTTTATGCAGGTGCAATTTTATTTTAAATATAAACGCTATAAAATAGTTTTATGAAATGAATTATACAGATATTTTATAGGAATCGTCAACTGACAACTCTGTAGGTGCTGAGCTAGAATTTTCAGAATGAATGCCCATGGATGCTGGACACTAGAGTTTCAAAGCAGAAAGGGAACCAAGCAGTGAGAAATCTTGTTGAGCATAGTTTAGAATCTCTATTATTTACTCTACTATACAATCAAAAGAAAAGCATGGACTATAAATACTTTCTATAGATCTGCATGTCCTATGGCTAAAGCACCTTATTTAGAGAAAAGCCCTAATCATTCCTTCTTTAATCAGTGTCTCTCCTTGTACGTGTCCCTCTCCCTCTGTGGCAGTAGCTATAAAAAAGGGGAGCTGTTACGATCAGTTATTTAGAAGTTTGCTTGAATTGCCAAACCTTACACCAGATTAGCAATTACAGAAAATGGCAAGTACTTCTGAGGACATTTGTTTGTCAGCAATTATGCAGGTCCTTTGTGGCAACATTTAAATATTGTGATACATTTGTAAACTCCTTAGCCCTTTCAGAAAAAAAAAAACATGAGAAAGCTCCCATAATCCTATGCACATATATTAAATGTAAATGTTCATATGCCTGTCTAGAACTCCAAGGAGCTATTGCTACACTTGGGACTTCACTTCCTTAATAAAAAGAGCTTTCTTTCTTTATGCCTTCGAGAATATTATAAATATAATATAAATATATATAGGGTAGAATAAAATTCTGAAGAAAAAAAAAAGCACGAGGAATGAAGAAGCCACAAGCAAGAACCAGCTGCAAATCTGAGGGATATGATAAAAAATCTAGCACATTTGGTGCTACTGCCTGATGGGGGGCTTTGTCCTTTTTCCACTGATCCTTATGTTGTTGTGTTGAACGACCCGGACTGTAGTGCAAAGCACCTCTGTGTTTCAGCATCTCTTTCCCATTTATATAAATCTAGGATCAATGGTTTCAGTGTAAGCAGATGAAATGCGTAGTAGCTGGTTATATATTAGTCTATACATCACCATGGACAGCACCTACTATTTGTACTAAACCTGCTGCAAATTTTACATTTCTATCATTTTCTGAACTGACCTGAACTAGGGTTTTCTGTCCCATATGTGCTGCATTACATTTGCCCTGAGCTACCTCTGGCTGAGCCCATAAGTCTGTACTGTATGTCTGATAATCAAGCTTTTTCAAGGCTGTAGTCAATCTAGACAGCTTGTTAATTGCAGCCTCTAGGTCCTTCAGAACTAAGTCCAATGTTTGCTAAATATCCTGACAACACATCAGGAGCAGTAGTGAGGGGAATTCACATTGTCCAACCTGTCCCTGCTAGAAGGGCACACAAACCCCTGTGCAAGTCTGAAAGGATGGGACGTTGTATGGAATTACTGAATATCCATGTACCTTCATCTGCAGCACTTACTTCTTTTCATTTGCTCTTATGTTTTACTTTAATTACAATGCCCTTAACATAAGTCACAGATACATATTTATATTTCTGTACAGAGACCCTTGTTATTAGTTTAGTGTTAAAAGTCACTCAATTGCAATCAATTCAATTCTGAGGTTTTGTTTGCATTTTAATAAAAAAGTGAATGCTTTAAAAAAAAAAAATGATATTTATTTGTACTTAAATATTTACAAAATTTTCTGCAATTTCCTGGTTCAGGATATGACCAACTGCTTAACAAAAAGAGAAATGTTGTTGTATTATTATACAGATATTAAAATACAAATGATTATAAGTATTATTTTTTACAGCACTGATTACAGAACTCGTGACATCTATATTTTAATTTCCATCAGGATTTGTTGTTATGATTCATATGATTATTATTACTGGTGCTGTCGTTATAACTGATATTGCATTAATATTTTAATGATTATTCCTGTTTTGGGTGGTGGGTTACTCAAGGAGCTGAAATAATCTATTAAAGAAAATCAATAATCAAGCATTTTCCATTTGCCTTTTTTCATAACCTACTTCATGGGTTAAATGATTAAATGATTATTATTATTGTATAGAAAATCTATTCTTGTGATCAGAGACAGAAATTTTTGGTAACTACACCAAGACCTTCAAAATCATAAATGGAAAAGATTTGATTTATCTGATTTGAATTTACAGTGTTAAAAAATCAAAAACATGAAATTCAGCTATTCTTGGCAGTTAATTCAATGACATTAATTATTATGTCATTGCTTTAGTGTTAATATGTGTTTTGAATGTTTCAGTCTCTATAGAATTAAAAAAAGAAATAAACCCAAACGTTTTGGGGAAGAGATTTTGTAAGAAATTCATTTGTAATTATCAGCTATAAAGGGAAACAACATAGAGAAATGGGAAGTTTGGTACAATTTGTGCTTGTTCTCTTTGAAGTTAATCTAGATAAGAGAAAACACCAATTAAAATAACACTGGACAGAACCAACAGAATCCTATAAGGATTGTATAAGTGTAATGTGGCTGGACCGTTGGAGCTTGCAAGAAGATTAAGGAATTTACCAGAGGATGGATTTCTATCAGAGTATAACTGTTCATATATTTAAGTATATATGTGTCAATTACTGTTTAACAAGTGTATTTTATGTTGCCACATAAAACTAATTTCAAAATAAACAGAACATGAATATAATAGAGGACCAGCTTTCCCATATTTTTCGCTACAAGGTCCTTTCCCACATGGCCTGTTTTGTGCACCTATTTATACACAGCGAATGCATATTACTGAAGAAACAAGTTTTGTTACAGCAATTATGACTTGAAATATGCTAAATGCAACATAAAATGTTTGGGTATAGGTTATCATGTGAAATAAAGCCATAGAAACAGTAAGAGTTACCTGACGGGAATTTGGTGAATTTCTATGGCACATGAATGCTGCCGGGATAATATTATGTCAATATAATACTGGGGCTGATTTCAGAACCCAGTGCCTGGGACCTCATATGCAGAGCACCCTTATAGTGGGATAAAAACTGTCCATGTTAATTATAGCAAGATTCTATTCTAAGCTGGGAAGTGCAGCAGTTATATGACAACTGAGACTCTGTATGTGTGTGTGTGTCGGGGTGGGGGGGGGACAATTTATAGATAAAGTGCTTTTAAGGAAATAACAGTTTGCTCCATTATTATTTTACAGAAAAATAATTTTAGTGTAGCAATTTCCAAATCGTCAAGGGCAATACATCCTGGCTCCTTATCCCTTAGCTCTGTCCCATTAGCACTAAAGAGAGCTAAATTCTCTTATAGAATCTTTATAACAACAAACATCCAAAAGCAAGTGCGCCTTTCCAGGAAATCATAAACTTTTACATAAAGCCAGTTGCAGACAAGAAAGTTATCATATTTAAACAAAACTTTAGCACTCTAACGGTTAGGGGACTGGTGGATTTTATAAAGATAATCATGCAGGAATTTGAGTTTTCTGGGATACAGAGTAGCTGATTATGAGCTGCTATCATTTCAGTATGCTTATGGCAATATCTCATTATCAACATGAAAAAAAGGTATGTTTATGGAGATATTGCCTTCAGGTCTCTAAGTTGTACTGCTTGCTCATAACTACAACCCTCAAGATGTTTCTTTACTGGTTAATAGAATATCAAACAATTAATATAAGGAAATGTTGCTCGTATATCTGCTAGTCTTATGGCTCCTCTTTTACCAGTACCTTCTTAAAATTCTTTGTTGAGTTTGTGTCTTGTCCCCTTAGGATATTAGGATAGAATCAATAGATATGAACACAGTTATTATTTCTTGTTTGGACATTTGCTTGAATTGCTAAATACTAAACTAGCGAGCACTTCTGGGACCATTTGTTTGTTTTTGATTATTATGCAGATCCATTGCTGCAACATTTTAATCTGGTAACTGGTTTGTGAATTCCTTATCCCTCTGTAAATTGATGGAACTCTTCAAACTCATTTAAGGTTAATCTGTCCCATTATAATTTGGTTCCAAAATGACATTTATTTTGTTTCATAAAACTTAATTGATAAGCAAAGCAAACTTTAATATTTATCTATTTGCCCACAAAAATATAAAAACAGTGGAACATATATCTATTATAATTATGAACACAGTTATGGGAGCTGGTCTCCAGAATTTTCGGTACCTGGAGTCTTCGATATAAGGGATGGTTCCATAATTTTGATCTCCATACATTAACTCTACTAAAGAAATAATTGAAACATAAATTAAACCCAAGCAGATGGGTTTGCTTCCAGTAAGTATTAATTATTTCTTAGCTTAGGTACAGGTACAAGGCACTTTTTTTTATTAAATATAATTTTTGAAAATGTGAATTATTTGAGTACAATTGAGTCCATGGAAATTGGCCATCCTGTAAATGGGAGATTTTGATAATGGGTTTCTGCATAATGCATCCCATGCCTGTACTATACCTATATACTCTGCATGTTTATACACTGCTGTCTATCTATTTGTAGTCTCTCTCATCAGCTATACGGTCATCTATATATACATAGTACATAGCCCATAAAGGAAAAAATTTCAATTTAAGAAGACATTGGCTGCATGTATAGAGCACCATGGACAGCACTCTGATCCATGCATCCATATACACTATAGAGAGTTGGAGAGCAACACAAGCATGAAAAAGTCCATGTGGATGTCAAATAAGAGCTCTGATTGGCTTTTTGGTAACCCCTATATGGACTGGTAGCCTACAGGAGAGAATGTTTGGCAGGACATCTGTTTTTTATGCAACCAAAACTTGCCTCTAAGCCCTTAATTCAAAAATCAGCACCTGCTTTGAGGCCACTGGGAGCAACATCCAACGGGTTGGATAGCAACATGTTGCTCGCGAGCTACTGGTTGGGGATCACTGATCTATACAGTCATCTATATATCCAGAGTACATAGCCCATAAAGGAAAAAATTCAGTTGAAGTAGACATTGGCTGCATGTATAGAGCACCATGGACAGCACCCTGAGATATATATATATATATAGATATATATATATGCATCCACATACACTATACGAGTAGTCCCTCTCGCTAATTCTATAAATATATATATATATACATATAATCCATATAATCCATATGAGCTTTGCCACCACATCAAATTTTGTACTGGAAATGCAGCAAAATCTATCAGCAGTGAAATAATTTGCATTATTTTCTGAACCCAGAAAACCCAGTGAATCGTGTCCTAGTGACACTGTGCTGGAATGCATATTCTTAGGTAGGAGTGAAATAAGTGCATTGCCCCAACTCCCCCTCACTGATCCTACAGGTTTAACTTGTGCTGTGCCCTATACACCTGAGGTGCTGAGAACAGTCCACTAAAAAGTGCTGTGGTCTATCTCAACAGCTCATTAATTGCAGTCCCCAGGGTCCATTGCTGAATATCCTGACAGAATATTCTCAACAGCAGCATTAGATTCACTTAGACCAACCTGTCTATAGCAGAGGGCAGGATAAGGCTGTTGTGTCTGTCTAACAGGGCAGAATGTAATATTGAATTTATACATCCCAATTTCCCATCATTTGCAGCATTTACTTGTCTTTGCTTGTCCGAATACTTGATAATTCTAATAGCCTTGAAAGAATAATCTCTTGCTTATTATGGGATTGTACAAGTTGCTACATCAGGTTGTTTCACCAAAAAAAAGTCTGCTTTAATATGATCTGCAAAAGACAGATTGTGATATATTGCAAACCTGTTGAGTGTTATTAGCTCCAAAATATGAATATGCGTGAAAGATTTAATCTACCCACAAGTACATACATTGCAGCAAATTATATTGTTATGTGTATTTTAGAAATATGCATTTTCCTTTTTGAATTGAAAAAATATTGACGTCTGTATTCTTTTTAGGAAAAATTACTGCATGATACCCTTTTGGTGCTATTAAAAGTGAACGCAATATTTTCTGAGCTTTATTGCAGGGCATTCAACATAGATTTAATGAAAAACAATTACAATACTGATTATTATCTAATATATTAATTTATATTTCTATTGATATTTTGATGGTTGTTCTGATTATTTGTAGTATCTACCAAAATGTGATAAATATATAAAACTAGAAGTTAAACATATAAAGGTATAAGATCTTCAGTTCTAATTCTTTTCCCCTTTTAGTAAAGAACTATATTTTTATAAAGGGTTAAATGATAATCATGTACTAAAATAAAATAACATTTCTGTGATGAGATTTTATAATCATGAACTAAGATTTTACTACAGTGAATCCAGAGCAAAAAAAAGGATTTGTTTTCCAATAAAATAGATGGTATTTTACTCATCTAGATTAAATGTTTTGAAAACATATTTAATTAAGTGATATTGCAGTAATTAAAAAAAATTTAACTCTGTGTTAAGTTTTGTTCTGAATTTTAACTTGTATCTTTTTTAGGGAAATACAGGTTTCATTTTAATTACAAACTAATTTTTCAACTGATAATTAAAACCGGAAAATGAGGAATTTATACATATTTTGTGCTTAAAATAAAGTGTATTTAAATGTTCTTCTTCTTCAACATCTGCATTGATTTTCTGATTCTGCATATGAATAAACTTACAATAACAGAGGCTTGAGAGTTCTCTTTTTGCTTTATACAAAGATTTAAGACCCGTTGCAGATTGCAGAGCTTGCAAGAAAGCCTTTGCAAGATTATTTAACGAGTTGCAGAAGTGTACGTTTTGTTATATTTTATATTTAGTTTTCAGTAATTGATGTTATTATTTTCTATTTGTATTGCCATTTCTAATGTTGCCTTGTGAATTGAATTCATAATAGTATTACAATCCTTATATTAAATATACAAAACCAAATTAAAATGAAATGACAGTGTCTTTGTAAAGGCGCAAAAGTGCACTCATCATTATTAATTTATCAAATATGTAGTGAATTGAAAATGAAAGTTTTAAAAATCCAAATATTCTGATCCAGTCCCATCACTGTACAGGCAGTATTCGAGTTTCTTGCTGGTAACATGTTTTTGCTTCCCTTTATCTTGTGTTCGTCTGTTTCACGTTCTCCACTGTCCGGTTTGTGAGTTAGAGAAATAAAAAGTGTGGCATTTGATTGTTTAAATTGTGGCTATGGAGTTCTCAGATATCAAAGAAACAGTAGAGACATTTATGAGTTTGAGGTTAATACTTTTTTCCTATGTCTTCCTTTGTTTTGTTGTTGTTTGTTTTTTTTGCTTGGTTAGAATAATGTTTATGGCATTGCCTCTGGCTAATACTAAACTCAGCTATACCTAGACTTTGCAAGGTTCTCTATTGCATAACCCTGATCAGTTGTTTAACATGATCTTGTTAGGAAAACATTCACACTGTACAGCCTGCACCTATATTATGGTATCAATAAGAAGCACTTCCCATATATATATATATATATATATATATATATATATATATATAGTAGAACCCCCATTTTACGTTTTTCAGGGGACCAGAAAAAAATGGTGTAAAATGAGGGATAACTTAAAATCAGGGAAATGTATTATTATGCATAATATATAGGTGGGACCACAAAACAACAATGTAAAATGAGGAAAAACTTAAAATCAGGGGATGTAAAATGGGGGTTCTACTGTATATATATATATATACGTAGCATATATTTGTTATATGTCTATGCAGTGCATTTATACAATACAGTAATAGTACAGACAAGGGAATTAACTAAATAATAACAAATAAATATACACAGTTATATGTACCAGAGACAGAACTTTATATAGGAGAAATGCCAGGACAGGTATAGGTGCCAACAGTCAGGGCAGGATAATGCTATGATGTGCCAGCTGGGTAGAATCTTGTACATATTACATTCAGCCTCTTTGTAGTATATATTAAATTAGAGAACTAAACGGAAGGTCCTTTCATTTCATTCTGTGGAACCCATGTTTATCTTAATAACCTACAATGTATCTTTCTACCTTCATGATAAAAAAAAAATGTCTACTGGATTTGGGTGTAGAGTGAAGAAAAAACCATCATCCAAATTCAATAAATGGCATTTAGAAATAGAATGCATCAGCCACAGCACTGCTTCTCAACGAAAAAACCACAAGGGAGCCCGTTACTTAATGAGTTGTGGGTGGAGAC
>CM044432.1:162832835-162843071 GCA_024363595.1 Xenopus borealis
CTTGCTTAGCGACATGCACTATCCCACATATGCAGACTATTTCATGTAACAGGATGTGTATCAGCTTCAAAAAGGAACTAAAATGATTTGAAAGCTGGCTATGATTATAAAGGTATCACCTTCATATCACTTTGTTACTTTGTATTTCAAAAGAGTTGCCCTGTAACATGAAACAGGATGGTCAGATGTCTGCTGTGCTATAGTAGGCCTCAGGCCCAGACTGGCAATCTGTGGGTCCTGGCAAATGCCAGACGGGCTGCTATAAGGTGCCATAGAAAGTCAGTATTTAGTGGGCTGGTGGGGACTGTTTGGGCCTCTGTGTGCCCCTCAGCTGGTGGCTAAACTCCCTGCAGTTTGCCTAATGCTTGCTGCCTGTATTTATCCACCACACTAGAGTGGCCTCTTCCATGCTGGTTACTTCAAAAGCCCCGTTTCCATGTCACGAAAAATCCCTTAAAGGGTGGTTCACCTCTATTATGTTTTAGAATGGCCAATTCTAAGCAACTTTTCAGTTGGTTTTCATTATTTTTTATTGTTTTATAGTTATTTGCCCTTTTCTTCTGAATTTTTGCAGCTTTTAAACTTCCCTTCTAAAAAAAACAAATGCTCTGTAAGTCTACAAATGTTTGTTACTTTTTATTACTGATCCTTCACTTCAGTCCATCTCCTATTTATATTCCAGTCTCTTCTTCAATGCATGGTTGCTAGGGTAATTTGGACTGAAGATACCAGATTGCAAAATGAGGAGCTGCATAATAAAAAGCTAAATAACTCAAAAATAATAAAACTTGAAAGCCAATTGCAAATTGTCTCAGAATATCACTCTCTACATCATTCGAAAAGTTATCTCAAAGGTGAACAACCCTTTTAATAATGCCAGTTCTTCATGTACTCGCTTCAGCGTTTAAAAACAATATACACCCAGAAATCAAAGGGTTAGCAGTCTTTCTGTATCCTGAATTACACTCCCACATTTATTTTAGCAATTCCCAAAATTAACTCTCTGATAAAATCTGGTATATTATATAGGGTAAAAAAATCCTTCCTCCCCACATTTACCCTTCTGATGCTCCTGCCCAGAAGAGCCCAACCTGAGTCAGTCAAGTCATATCTGACTATATTAACCCACTCATGTCCCAAACCACTGGAAGACAATACAGTTTATGATAAATATATACAATAGAACCCACATTTTATATTTTTCAGGGCACCAGTAAAAATGGTTTACAATCCAGGAAACTGTAAAATCAGGGAAATGTATTATACATAATATATAGGTGGGACCACAAAACAATGTAAAATGATGGAAAACTTTAAAGGGATACTGTCTGGGATTTTTTTTCTTCCAAAATGCATCAGTTAATAGTGCTGGTCCAGCAGAATTTAGCACTGAAATTATTTTCAGTTGTAACCCAATAATCTGCGTCCCTGATCAATGTCATTTTCTCAGCGGTTATCAGCCTGTTTGTGTTGCCAGAGTAAGTGGCCGCAGGACTACTTAACCCGAGTGCCCTCCCTTTGGCACTGGGAAGGTTAAGGTCGCCCAGAAATTTTTAATCACTTTTGTGTCTGCGATGGGAAGTTTATTTGCATTTCTCAGTATATTTATCTGCCTTCTGCATAGGTACACCACAAACGACAAGTTCATATCCAGACACTGAGTCCTGGGAGAAGCTCGTCGGTCTGTTGAAGGTTAAACAGGAAAACCCTCAATTTTTTGTTGGGAATTGTTGTAGAAATGGCATATAGGGCTCCTGTTAAAGAAAAAAAAAAGATAGAATATAAAACAGAAGGGGAATTTTGAAAAGGGTGGGTGAGGGTGACATATTTCCGTGTGGTTGCAGCTTGAGCAGCTTTGAAATTGCCCTATTTATCAAAGTCAAAATAGAATTCAGTCATCCAGGGGAGGCTAATCCATGAATCAGCTGGCTAACCTTGCAGTCTGGGCCACACCTAAATACTGGGGAAGTCAAATGTATAGTCTCTCTCTCTCTCATCTATCTATCTATCTATCTATCTATCTATCTATCTATCTATCTATCTATCTATCTATCTCTCTATCTAATATATCTCTATCTATCTATCTATCTATCTCTCTATCTAATATATCTCTATCTATCTATCTATCTATCTATCTATCTATCTATCTATCTATCTAATCTATCTAAAATATCTCTATCTATCTATCTCCCCTCTATCTAAATATTGATTATCTATCAATCATCTAAGTATCTACTTTCAATTAGAGTGCACATTTTGGATACACATATATCAGCACATGTACAGTTCACATGGACTGAACGAATGCTGTTTTACATTTTAACCATGAAAATTTGTTATCCTTTCAGTTCCCATTATCGTCCACATAATAGACTGCGAGCCCCTCTCCACAAATCTCTTGCCCTCGTTTTTAGTTGCTGATGCCCAAAGCTGCAGACTCCTCCAGGGCGGGTGCTAGATAATACATTTCCTAAAGAGTCACTGAAGGCAACAAGACTAACTCAGCTCTTCACCTTTAAACAACTTTTAAACAACTTTTAGTATAATGTAGAGAGTCATATTCTGAGACAATTTGCAATGATTTTGATTCTTTATTATTTCTGGGTTTTTTTTTTATTCAGCAGTTCTCCAGTTTGCAATGTCAGACATCTGGTTGCTAGGGTCTAATTTATTCTAGAAACTATGCATTCATTTTAAAAAGAGGCGCTAATATGAATAAAAGAGGGCCTGAATAGAAAAAAAACGAGCAATTAAAATTAGCAATCGGAATACATTGTAGCCTTACAGAGAATTTGTTTTTAGAAGGGGTCAGTGACCCCCATTTGAAAGCTGGAAAGAGTCAGAGGAAGAATTCGAACACAAATATCTATTAAAAATAAATAATAAAGACCGATTGAAAAGCTGTTTAGAATTGGCCATTCTGTAACATACTAAAAGTATACTTGAAGGTGAACCACCGTTTCCCAAACCCGTTGCTGTTCTAGAATCCAGAGAAAACTGTTTGGGAAGTTATTAGGTTTTCTCTGTACATTATCTATCTATTCGAATATTTATAGGTCAATTGGAAATTCCATAAGAATAACAATAATAATAATTATTAGTATTATTATAAGTATTATGGTTGATAATAATAATTTATAAAAAAAAAAAATGGAATCTCCTAGTTGTGTTGGGGTGGAGGTAGATATTTTATTAATAGGTGAGAAAGAACTCCCTAGCAGGATGGTGCCCATGAAACATGAATGCTCTGGGAGCAGTAGCAGGGAGAGCCACAGGAGTACAGATCAGTCTTTACCTTGAGAGAAGCCCATTATGGAAGCCAAGTTTAAATGAAAATTGCGTGTGTGGCGGATAGATGGAAGGAGGGAATGCTCATAATGAGACCTATAGGACCCACACTCAGGCTGGGAGAAAGACACTTTTATATTAATAGATTGGGAATAGGGCTTTACATGGAGAGCTGGGAGGAAATAATGTCCTCTCCTCTAACAGCAGAAAATAGGGTCAGATCAGAAGGCCCATTGATAGCCACTCAGAGCTGTAATAAGCCAATCTTTCTTATTCAATCCAATTGCACATTCTATTACTATCTCTTACAATACACCCCCACAAGAAGCCAAAAGCCAGAATATAATTTCCCCTTCACATTTTCTCCCCCCGCCCCTTCCCAAAGAAACCCCGACTAAACAAGAAATGGAAAAAGCACAGAGACAATCAGTCCCAATGATAGAATGGATTAAATTGATGAAAATGGGGAAGAATTTGAGGCAGCCACAATTTGTATGATCCTGGTAGAGTAGAAGCTGCTACTGTAGCCCAATTGCACAGCACCACCAATGGGGCAACTTGTTGGCTGTCGTAGAAACCGAAACCAATTCTTTTGCTAAAGTCTTTTATTTTGTTTAAATTCTTACTTCAATTTTAATTCTTGAAGAACTTCGACAACATATATATATCGCACTCATTATTTATAAGAAGCAAAGGGTTATATCAAAAATGTTTTGTATAGAATTACAGGAGACTTGGTTTGGAACCAGAAAAATACAAAACAGATATAGATACATAGACACAGGACGAGGTTTTTGTTTCTTTCTGGTTTATAATTATTGGGAAAAGCACCCCTATATTCATAACTCTGTGTTTGTGTTGTTCTTTATCCGCATTCATTGCTTTCAAGTGGACATAAAAAAAGAAAATAAAAGCTAATATATATATATATATATATATATATATATATATAACAACATGGCCAGGAAATGTTCCTGGTGAGTAGTCAGTGCTTGTGTCTGAATGGGGTTTATTTATTAGCCGGTCCTTTCCATTCTGTACAGACCAATCCATATCGGTTCATAGTACATCCAAGTGACTCGCTTTATATTAGATTTCCCACGGTCCTTTTTCCTGCAGAGTCCTCCAGATAGAATGGATATGTATTTAAAAAAAAGTAATTTTGAATTAATTCTGCATCATCAGAGCTGTGTGGCCAAGTGAGGTCCAAGTGTGAGTCCCAAGGCGGCTCCCTAGGAGCACTGGATGGGCATGTAAGGCCAATTGAAACTACTTCCAGATAATAACATGTCTCTTATAAGAGTCTCTATTGGGGTTTTACCTACCAAACGCACGAAGAAGAGTTGCTCGATGACTGACGAGGAGACTGTGCGCAAGGATGGGAGCCTTAGAAGTAGTTTGCCGAATCTGCTGGGCTGGTTGGGGTATTGGCTCCTAACATACTCCTCCAGGGCGCACTGCGACTTTTCCTGCAGGCTCTCAATGTGCGCAGCGTCTGACAGGCCACAGGCATCTACACAAGGGCCACAGGTGAGGAAAGACAAACAGGGCACAGAATTAATATGGTATTAGGGCCTGACAATCACAAGCAACACATTGCCACTCTCACACTAGTGTAAGTCACCAGGACAGTTAGAAAATAATAATATGGAATCACTGGGCACAGGGCATTGCATTGAGTAGAGCAGATGGACTTCTTCCTCACACTATGTATGCCCCCCTCCCATATTCTGGAATTGTGACCCCCCAACATGCACAAAGAATTACCCAGCTACTTATGGAATAATTACTAGCACTAAGTAATGTCAAGTCTAATTCTTATGACACATGCTTTATCTACCCGCACATGCTACACACGCTAGTACTGTGTGACCACTAACCTGACACCCAGGGCTCATCTGATACTATGGGGAATACAAGAAACAAGAAAGGCAATTCTCAAATACAGCTCCTGTCAACTGTCAGCCTCAAACAGAAGCACGACCATTAGTTTACTATTCTACTTATTCATTATGTGTTATAGGGTGCCTGGTACTGTAATGAGTCTAGAATGGTACTGGCATTACAATTACACGGTCTAACATTCACATTTATAAAGGGCAGTGGCGTAACTACTCGTTGGTGGGTGCTGGTGCAGAATTGCCCCCCTATTGGGCTCTCCCCCTATGAATTGCACACTGGAGTTCTCCTAGCCTCTCCTGCGGACCCTGGTGCAATTGCACCCCCTGCTCCCCTGGTAGTTCCAAACACTTTTTTCAGTTCAGTTGTTTTTGGGTTGTTCACCATCTTTTATGTTTTACATCTTCCCAAAATGTAAGTTTAAAGTTTAATGTTTGTGTCTCCCAGCAGGTACTGACTGGGAATCAAAATAGGCCCTGGCATTCCAAGTACACAGAAGCCCAAATAGTCATCCACCAGCCCACTAGTGACTGTCTATGTGTCTTTGTGCAGCCCCTCTGGCATTTGCCAGAACCCACAGATTGCCAGTCCAGGCCTGTCTCCCAGTGTTTCAGTCTGGCAGCTCAGTGATCCAGGACAGGTCTGGACTGGTAATCTGTGGGTTCTGGCAAATGCCAGAGGGCTGCACAAAAATACATAGACAGTCACTAGTGGGCTGGTGGATGACTATTTGGGCCTATTTTGATTCCCAGTCCAGACCTGATCCAGGATCATTTTGAATGGTTACAATTTGCTACATTTAGAGTATATATTTAGTTAATACAATGAATTGAGCCATTTGTCAACAGTATCCGTGGAATATTAGCAACTATTGTATCAATGCTAACAGCTGTCTGTAATGAAACTCATGGATTCTGCTCAGCAGGGACAAAGATAACAAATATATCAACTAAATGTATCAATTTAAACAGTCAGCGCCCCCCCCCCCCTTCCAGAGCTGAAATGCTGCCCTTCAAGAACAGGAAAAACAGTCACAAATAGAAAGTGATTGGAAAAAGTATTTTTTTCCAGTGAACTACCTGAAGCCAACTGAACAGAATAAGGTTTTTGAAGTTGAACAACCCCTTTAAGAATGAACAAAAGGGGCCCCAGAAAGAGTCCTTTTTGCTCAAAGCCCACTGGTATAGTGACTGAAAGTGTAAATGAAAGACTTTCAAGCACTGAATACCTGACACCACACATTCATTTATCTACATCTGGCTAGAAAAGTGTTAGCCTGAAAGTGCCTAACACAGTCTGGCCTGACCAGTTCACTTTTGGTTTGTCTCCTTAAAGGAACAGTAACATTAAAAAAATGAAAGTGTTTTAAAGTAAAGAAAATATCATGTAGTTATACCCTGCACTTTTAAAACTGATCTGTTTGCTTCAGAAACACTACTATAGTTCATATAAACAAGCTGCTAAGTAGCTTTGGCGGAAATTGAAAAAACGGCATTATGTTCTACAGAGCTTATCTGCTGTGTAACTTGAGATTGATGTTACTGGTCCTTTAATAAACAAGTCACATAACAGTAGAAAGGGAAGAGCTCCCTAAAGGTGCATTATAGGGCCTCAATGACACTAACTGGTACCATTGCCACTACACAAATGAGTACCCTTACACTCAAACATCTGCTGCTGACCACCTTACATAAAAAGGTATCATTAAAGGAACAGTAAACACCAAAAAATTAAAGTGTTTTAAAGTAATAACAATATTATGTACTGTTGCCCTGCACTGTTAAACTATGTTTGCTTCAGAAACTCTACTATAGTTCAGCTGCTGTGTAGCAATGGCAGAGATTCAAAAAAGGCACAGGTTAAATAGTAGATAACAGATAACATCATTATTTTCTACAGAGCTTATCTGCTATCTGCTGTGCAACCTGAGCCTTTTTCTCCTTTGAATAGCTGCCCCCATTGCTACACAACAGCGTATTTATATAAACAATAGCAACGTTTCTGAAGCAAACTCACCAGTTTTACCAGTACAGGGCAACACTGCTTTATATTTTTATTACTTTCAAAAATTAATGTTTTGATGTTACTGTTCCTTAGAGAGACCTGACTAAAAGCCCAGGGAATCAGTATCCCAAAGAGACCACAAACCAGTGTACTCCCGTTAGGAGCAGCAGAGTACATGACTGCATAGGAACTGATTTTCCCACTACTTACTATTGGCTCTACCAATGACACCCAAGCATATAAAAGTCACAGTGACGTGAAAGCCAACCCACCCAAAGGAATAGTGCAATTACACAGGAGTCCTACCGAGCAATAAACAGGAGGGGAATCTCCAGACAAGCACCCAATCTCCCCAAGCACCAGGCTGCCTGCACCTTACTGTACACATACACTCTTGTGCCTCTACCCCTTCCCCTTTTCCCAGTTGAACTATTAATAGACACACATAGACAGGACACCACATTCTCCCTGCGTTTTGTTTAAATCAAATAGCTGCATTTGTTCCTTCACTGTGTGTTCCTTCTCTGTAGGGCCCCTCAGTCTCATGCCTGTCACTATATACAGTATGGCTCATGCGCACTGGGGACCTGCTCTGTTCTCCATTCTATCTCATGTATCTGTGCTCTGTTATTTCATTGCATTCTAGACAAGGCATGAATACAGCATATGCAAAATATGCATCTGGAGGCACCCACTGTCTGTCACTTTATGGACCATTCACCTCTATACTCCTAGTATGGATCATGTGGCACCTACACATCTCATGCTTTAAGTCTAGACTAGAGTATAATAATCATACACCAAGGGACTAGGCAAATCTTGTATTCTGTAAAATGGGTTGTACTATTCCCATCAAGAGAGAGAGGGGGGAATGCAAACCTGATTGTAATGGTTTCTGGGTAAGGATGAGGACGACCCACTGTGAATTCTGACAGATACATGATCCCTGCATCTGCCAGAACAGAAACAAATCTATATAAGTGTGTTGGAGGAGGAAATGCTCATGATTATTTGCTTGCCTCACAGGATTATAAAACCTTTCATTTTTAAATATCAGATACGAAATGTATAATTTGTATCTTAAGCATAGAGGCTGTTTGATCTCGTCACTGATATTAAAGTATGATTAGTGATATCCACGTTTCCTCCTTCCCATTTGCCCTACTAACTTGCTTAAAACTGCTATAGACCCCTGACTGCTGAGCAGCTGGGCATAACACAATGCCTCCCACAAGTGCTGGACCAGGCCCGGACTGGCAATCTGTGGGTTCTGGCAAATGCCAGAGTGGCTGCGATAATGTGCCATAGAAAGTCAGTATTTAGTGGGCTGGTGGGGGCTGTTTGGGCCTCTGTGTACCTGAAATGCCAGGGCCTATTTTAATTCTCAGTCCGGACCTGTGCTGGACTCAAACTTATGGGATTTGTAGTAAAACAACATCAAAGGCCATAGGTTGTCAGTATCTGCACTGCGTAACTGGGCGCATTTATGTATTATGTCTCATTTACAGCAGCCTCAATGAGTAGATATACGAATTGCAAAGGGAAGCTTTCAACCTGCATGGACCTTTATTTCTCTGAGTGTTACAACTTAACATCGTGCAAATTGGACATTGTTTGAAGTTTATACAATAAAATAATAATAATGATAATAAAAAGAAATGTGATAATATCGCAATCATAGCTCAAGAAACCTTTAGCAATCCACCCGGCAACACCAATCTGAGAAATACAGTGCAGGGCACAGTTCTCACGTATGCACTACAAGTGGGTTTCACGTGGGTTAACCTGCTAGATGTTACATGACTTGTGACATCGTATGAGCCATGGAATGGAACATTCCCCCAGGATGTATTTCCCTCCTGCCTGCTCCACTTCTTCCCCTTTAACTGTGCCTGGCTCAGGAGGATAGGGTTAAACGCATATTTGTGGTAGAGAAATTAATCATTTTACAGTGGGAAACATGGTTCATGACCTCAAGTTTGGATGTGATCCAGAATTAAAAAAAATATATATTTTCCGGAGTTTAAATGTAAAATAAAAATAGACATAAAGTGGGTGCTCAGTGCCAGGTTGAAATGCCTTTCACTACTAAACTCGTTTGTTCATTATGTATAAATTATGATTTCCAGTTGCGTTTTCATCCCTTCGACAATTTTTTAATGTTCAAGGTCCCTTTTTTTTCAGCGAATTCCCAGCTGATTAGTAATCACAAGTTTGCTCAGAAGTTGTGTGTGAGTTTGTGTGTGTGTGAGAGTGTGTGTGAGTGCTCGGGGTGGGGGAGAATGTGGTATTATGTAGATTAAAATAAACGTTGTAACTGGGGATTATTTTTTTTAGCCATATTAAAATACATTGTACGAGTTCCAAAAACCAACACATACCCTTTAATGTATCCCCATGTAAGCAGGTGAAAAGAATTACGTTACGAAATTCGCGTTTAGCCACAGTATTAATAGTGTGGTGAGGAAGTACTGAAAACTTAAAAGCCCTTAAATTATTAAACTATGGACGCTGACAGTGGTATTTCCATGTATAATAATTTAAGGGCTTTTAAGTTTTCAGTACTTCCTCACCACACTATTAATACTGTGGCTAAACGCGAATTTCGTAACGTAATTCTTTTCACTTGCTTACATGGGGATACATTAAAGGGTATTTGTGTTGGTTTTTGGAACTCGTACAATGTATTTTAATATGGCTAAAAAAAATCCCCAGTTACAACGTTTATTTTAATCTACATAATACCACAGACTCGCAATAATTCACACCTCTATTAGATTTCTGCAACGATTCAAGATTTGTTTTCAGTTGTTTGTCCAAATGCTGTCGCCAGATTTTCTCATTTCTTTTAATCTGCTCTGAATATGTCTTTATATCTTTAAATACTATATGATGCATGCCCCAGCCATGTGCTTTGAACTCCAGAGCACTGAGGGGGCAGAAGAGCTTACACACTGGGTTTGATCACAGTGTATATATCAGCTCCCTTTGCATAAAGAAATGATCTTATATTCAGATCCATATTAATTGCCCCACAATCCTGCG
>CM044432.1:162863922-162874468 GCA_024363595.1 Xenopus borealis
CTCAGCATTCAGCTTAGATTCAAAAGCGACAGTTATGACCCATGTGGTCCTCCCTCAATTCACTGATTGGTTACTGCCTGGTAACCAGGGTAACCAGTCAGTGTAAGCAAAAGAGAGCTGAAAAGCAAGAAGTAGTGTTCTGTTCTGTTCTGTTAGACTTACAGTCACTCCAGCCTTTATACATTACATTTTTGCCTAGCTAACTATATTGAAAACATTTTTTATTTTGCACAGCCTATCTATTTACCCAGTTTTTACTTTTATACTGAACAATTCCTTAAAGGGGGGAGTATAGTAAAGCAAATAACCACACATCCTAAAGTTTGCTTGTAGCAATATTTCTAAATAATACAACATACATATATACAATGTATAAATACCATCCATATATCCAAGTGATACACATAGAATAAAGGTAAACACATATGTAGCAGTACATACTGAGGGACTGAGTTTCCCTGTATTATTTTATGCATATACAGGGCCGCCATTAGAAATCACGGGCCCCCGAACCCAGATCCCGCCCACTACGCAGACATCAGCACTAAAAAAGGTAACCCCCCCACACACAAGTTATAAAAAGCTATTGATGGTCAGGCCCTTTTTTTTAAGTTAGATAAAAAACTGTGGCACCAGGGCCCCCATAAAAGTTTTTTTTTTTCAATTTGTGGTCAGGGCTCCCCCTACAAGTTAAAATAAATAATTGGTCACCAGGCCGTCCTATAAGTGAAAAAGAATTGGCACCAGGGCCCCCATAAAAGGTTTTTTAAAAAAACAATCGCAGGAAAACTCGGTGGGCCAGACCCCCCAATCCCACTTTGAAAATAAACATTTCCTGACATGCGGCGCTGGGTGTGCCAAGCAACGACATCAGCGTGTGTGCTCCTGGCAGCGCTGCAATAGGTGAGGAGGTAAGGAGGGGAGGCTAGGCCGGAAAGGAGGAGGGGGGGCAGAAGGGAGAAGGTGTGGGGGCCCTGGATGGACATCCCGGTGGGTTCAGGGCCCCCCAATCCAACCCTGGGAACTGCAATAGGTGAGTACACCAATGTCTGGTGCAAAAAAAGCCCTCGGCTTCTGACCTCCACTCATATTCAGGGACCTGATGCCCCCTTCCTCAATGTAAAGTTTATGACACACAGAGCCAACTATCTTCATAAAAAGCACATGAGTAATAACTCTGTAACTCATTCCCATTATTATAAAAAGAAGCAATTTGAGACAATACCTGTCGTGTCAAATGAAGTCTTGCTCAAAGTCCCCTATCTTCAAGCAATAGGTAGTCTTAGGGAATCCTACTTTGCATTGACCTTGGTATATTCATCTGAGTTTGTAATAACTGGTTTTAGAGATTATTGCCCATTCACAAATCTTTAATATTTTATGCTGATAGCTAGTGATGGGCAAATTTATTCGCCAGGGCCGAATTCGCGGCGAATTCTCGCGATTCGCCGCTGGCGAATAAATTCGCGAATCACCAGCGAAATTTCGCCAAAAAAAGACGTGCCGAAAATTACGCGACGCGCGTCAAAAGCGTCCCGCGACTCGTTTCATGAATTTTTCGCCGATTCTTTAGGCGAAGCGAATCGCGGGAGATTCGCCCATCACTACTGATAGCAGGCTAACACTGCCAATGCATTCTAGCACTGCAGATACACTAACAGGGGTGATAAAAAGTAATGAGTAATGGGCAATGAGTGCAAATTAAAATTGCTTTGAAAAGTTATCCTCAGCCCTTCCCTTCTTAACCCTCCTCCATGCTCTGTGTTCAGCGTGTGAGCTTGGTTTTCATGTCAGTCTTGAGCATGGAGGAGGGCTGAGGAGGGAGGGGCTGAGGGCTAAAGAGGGAGGATCGAGTGAGGGGAGAGATTGAACCACAGCAGGGACGGAGGTGTCACACTGCAGCCTCTTGTATCAGTGAGTAGAGGCAAGTCTGCATTTCTTTGTTAGGAGAGCACACGCAGCCGGAGCGGACACCTCTGCAGGCCCCCCGTCAGGCCTGGGCCCAGGACACTTGTTCCCCCTGATGGTGGCCCTGTGCATATTTACCCTATATTACTTAGGGATATGTACCAGGTCTAGTAAACTATAGCAACAAATCAACAAATAGCATTTATTGGTGGTAGTTAACTAGAAAGAAAAATGATAAACCAGGAAATAACTAAAAATGTATTTAATCAAAGTCAAACAAGAAAACAAAAAGCAAAAGTGCAACTGGAATATAAAAAAAAAAGAATCAAGAAAGCAATAAGAAGAGACCAACAAATTTGGATAGATGAACAAGCACAAAGAGCAGAGGAGTCTGAGCTAAAAGAGATAAAGGAGCTCTATAGTATCACTAGTAAACTATCAAACAAAAATTTTAGAAGATCCAAACCAGTAAAAGATAAACATGGGCAAATACTAACAACATAGGTAGAACAACTGGAAAGATGGAGAGAACACTTTTCAGAAATATTGTCTCAAGGCGAGAACCAAAATGCAGATAAAATATATGGAAATTAAACCATAGAAGAAGACTCAACAATAAATATATCACCTCCAACATGTTCAGAAGTAAAAATCACACTGGAAGAGATCAAGGAAGGCAAGGTGCCAGGAGTGGACAATATTGCTCCAGAAAATTCTAAAAACAGATGTTGAAACAACTGATTTATCACATACCTAGGATTTATCACATCCTATTTTGGTGAAGATATTGTCACGGTCAGCACCCAAACCAGAACAGATGCCAAGCACCTTGATCTCAGCTCGTGCTTCACCAGTAATGTGACCACCTTTGGCCACCAGGCCAAGGTCGAAACCAGGAATCTTTGCAGAAGGATCAGGCAGAATCAGGAGTCAGACAGGCAAGGTCAAACCAGAAGATCAGATCAGAATGGTCAGGCAGGCAGGGTCGGAGTACAGAATGGAGAATAGTCAGGTCACAAGCCGAGGTCAGGGGGAGACAAGGGCCATCAGGGGGGGACAGGGGGGACAAGTGTCCTGGGCCCGGGGCACGAAGAGGCAGTGCTACTTTTCTCCAAGAGCTGGGCCCCCCTTCCGAGCGCCACCGAAGCCATCCTGCTGCCTCTACGCTGTATGCGGAAGTGCTGAAGACAGTCAAAGTCCTGAAGCGATGGAAATACCCGATGTCACGAAAGGAGCCAACACTGAAGTCCTGTAGCTGCAGAAATACCCGATGTCACAAAAACAGCTATAATGGAAGTCCTGAAGCTGTGAGTTCAATCCTACTGACACCAATGTGGGTTTTCTTTTTAATGCCCTGGCCACCAATGTTTAATTGTAATACTTTATTGCCCCCTGCTACCAATTAAAGAAACAAATTATGGGGCCCCGATTTATTTTAACTTGTAAGGGAGGCCCTGGCGCCAAGTTTTTAAAAAAAAATATTCTCTGGGGCCTGGCGCAAAAGTTTTTTTTTTTAAATATTCTTTGGGGCCCCATTTTTATGTGGAGTGGGCAGGATCAGGGGTGGGGTTCGGATGCCAGTGTGGGCGGGGCCCAGGGGGCCCATAAAAATTTGTTGTGCGGGCACCGTGAGCCCTGTGGGGGGGTTATTTGCTAAAGCCCAAATGCTAAAAAATTGAAAACTATAAAATCCAAATATTTAGTTAAAAAAAAATTGAATTTTTCAATATTTTTATACCCTGAGAATGCAAAAAGTTTGGAAATACTCAATCTTCAACATTGAAATCAATGGCAGAGGTCCTATTTGCAAGTTGATATTGATATGCTGTTTTGAAATCTGGAATATTATAATTGGCAATCCCACCAGAGAGTGGAGAAGCCACATGCTGCTTTTCACTGATTGAAGAAAACACTAAACTTATTTTAATTCCTTTTACTTTTTGAAGTAAACACTAAAAGCACTTTGTTTAACATAATTAGAATTTTATTTTGGAGATATCACCTTGTAGAAATCACTATAGCACTTTATAACACATACTAAATACCTGTGCATAGACTTTCTATGGTTCAAGGCACACATAGATTAGTGTTGTAAAACTGTGGTGACTGCACTGAATATTACCAGTATTGCACTAGGTTCTGTTATTTGTTTTTTTCCATAGCCTGTGGCACTGCGCTATAGTTGTATCTTGATTTGATGATCCAGTGGAGAAACTGTGAAAAAGCAAAGGAAAACATTCTGAGGGTTTACTTTTCCTTTAAATCTTGCAAATATTTGTACTTTTTTTTTCTTTTCATTTGTAACCCTCAAAAAATGTAGGTCTCTACAAAAAGATATTGCATAAAACAGCTCATATGAAAAACCCTGCTTCATGTAAATAAAACATTTTCATAACAATATACATTTTTTGTAGCATGTGCCATTGGGTCATCCTAATGAAAAAATAAGCTCCCTGGGATTGTAGGATTCACGGTGCACACAAACATACCAAACATACCAAACAAACCAAACATGTTAGGCCACATGAGCCAATTAACAGACAGAGTTTTGTTCTGTGTTTTGCTTCCACACTTCTTGCTGTTAAAGTCAATTAGCATTTTTTCTTATAGCGACTTTTTTGTTCAAAGCATTTAAGTCAATGGGAACTTTTCTGATGGGCATTTTTCTCTGCGACTTTTTTGTTTTGGCGAACTTTTCTGCGTCTAATTTTTGCCACAGTTTCGTGAAGAAAATTTGCAGATGGCGAAATGCGGAATTTTGCCATGAATCCATTGCAGGCGAAAAAATTTGCTCATCACTATTGTCACAGCTCAGTAAATGTTTAGGAATTACTAAGGAAATCTGCCTAAATTTGGCCAGTACATACTATTAAGATTAGTGATGGGCGAATCTATCCCGTTTCGCTGAAAAATGGTTGAATTTCCTGCGAAATTCGCGAAAAATTCACGAAATGAGTCACGTCACGTCATTTACGACACGCGTCTCGTTTTTTGTGAAGCCAGCGAATTTTCGGCAGGCGAATTTTCGCTGGCGTTCCGCGGGAATTCACTGCGAATTCGAGCCTGGTGGATAAATTCGCCCATCACTAATTAAGATATAAAATAAATCTCTTTCACACTTCTCACCACTTTGTAGGTGGTGGGAAATGGTGATTTTCAGTGTTGTGTGAAAGTTGTATCAAATTAAATATGAAACTCATTTGGATTGTTAGTAGGTGAAAGTGTTCATTAACATCACCGCATCCATTGATATTATCCAGAGCTACATGTAGAAAGACTGCAGAACACATTGTGTATGAGATCACCTTGCTTACTGGGAAAAGACAAATAGAAACGACTTGTTTGCACATTGTAGGGAAATTAATCTGTAAACTGAACTGACATAGGGGCCAATACTTAATTTGTCAGCAGTGTATAAATAAAGCATAATAACTAACAACTTGCAGGAATAAAAAAAAAATCCCCATAGGCTGTGTAGTTTAAACAATGCTTTTTACACTCACCACAGATGTGACCCTTCTCTCTGCACAGTTCACTTTCTCCTTTGTGCTTTAGACAGATGGGAATCGTTCTGTTGCCCAGGCTGTGAACCCTGCTTCCCTGTCTCTGGCTGCCACATTCCCTTGTCTATTAGAACAGAGTAGTGATGGGCGAATCTGTGGCGTTTCATTTTTTCACGAATTTCTAGAGAAATCCTCTAAATGGCAAAAGATTAGTAAAACGCCACCACGTCTCACCACGTCTCCGATTTTTTCAATTCAAATTGAATTTTGGGCTATTCGATAGTCGAAGTTTCCCAAATTACTTTAAAATTCGATTTTTTTTTTGAATTTCCACTTTGACCCTTAGGGGCAGATTTACTAAGGGCTGAATTTTAGAAGTAAAAAAACTGCGAAATTCGACCCTCTAAGTATTTTTAAAGGGCATTTTTGATCCAAAATGGACCTATTTCAATCGAATAGGTCCATTTTCGATCAAATAAAAAATAGTTAAAATTTTCACTTCGACCTTTAGTAAATGTGCCCCTTAGTAAATGTGCCCCTTAGTAAATGTGCCCCTAAGGTAATTTTGGGCTACTTCGACTTTCGAATAGCCCAAAATTCAATTCGAACTGAAAAAATTTGAAAATTCAAATTTCAAAGTACCAGCCCTTTAAAAATCCTTCGACTTCGACTAATTACCAGCTTAAAGCTGCTGAATCGCCATTTTAGCCTATGGGGGAACTCATAGAACCTGTGCTGAAAATTTTTCTAAGCTCTAAGAATTTGAAGGATTTTGTGGAGAATCGTTAGAATCATTCGATCCAATCAAATGTTTTGAACGATTCGAATGATTTTTATTCAATTGAAAACTGACCTATTCGGTGCATTTTTGATTGAAAAAATTTGACCCTTAGTTAATCTGCCCCAAAATGTATTAGTTTTGAACAGTTTAAGGAGTTGGCAACACCCCCCCACCCCCCGAGCTGCTTAAGAATGACATAAAAAGGTGAAAAAATAAAAATCAACCCCACTCCCAATTGTAAGGCCAGAAGGCTCCGAAGTAGTGAGGACCAAGGAGGGAACTCCAATCCGAGGAAAGTTCGTGGTAATAAAGGGACAAGAGAGAGAGTAACCAAAGTCCAAGCAAATAATCAGTCCAGGCAGCGAAGGTTCCGAAGTCCGAAGTTCAGGCAAAGGTCATACACAGGAATCAATAGTAAAGAACAACACACCCAGGAACAAGGAAACTTGACCTATAATCGGGCACCAGTCTAGCGTCCAGAGCTTCCTTAAATAGGCCCCAATTGGCGCCAAAACGGACGCTGGCATGATGACGTCAAGACGCACGGACGCGCGCCGACTTTGACGCTCGCCGACTTTGACACTCGCCGACTTTGACGAGCGCCGACTTCGACGCCGGCAGGGATTAACAGGCACCCTTACACCAATGACCTGTATGATCATTTAAGTTTGGGGCCCCTAAATAACTGCTTTCACATTTTAGCCAGTGGGGTGATTATTCTAAAAAAAATGGAATGACCCACAATCCAGTTTAATTAATTTATGGGCTCATGAGGCAGTTCAGAGTTGTGTTCTACAGGTAAAACTTATATACAGAGTGATTCTCCCATAAAAGTTTTGGCATGACACATAGCAAGCAGGGTACAATTTCAGTACTACATCACCCCCACAGGAACAGGTGTACTGGAAGTTTTCCCCTCAGTGTGACAAATCAGAATGAACAAATCCACTATTACAATGGCCTAGGCAGAGAAGATGGCAGGGGAGAACATATCTATGTTGTGTTCAACACTATCCTACCTATTCTTTGGGGAGAGCAATCATCTTGGTTCCATGCATGGCCTGATAGACTGCTAATCTGGTCAAGAGCCCTGTGATAGTTGCAGAAAAAACTGGAACACTTTCCCCCTTTGATAAAAATACTTTCCTAACTGTGCACAGGTCAGCAACTCCTTATTATAAACAATTTCCTTACATGCTACCTGCTTGGCTGTCATCAAAATATAGCATCATGGCTCAAGTATCTTAAAAAACCTCATTCACTTCTGTTCTACTTCAGCAGAAAGTAAAAACCTCATCAAACATTTGTGGATTTGGCCTTACTGATAAATTATACATCTATTACAGTAACATGTTGATTTCATTAAAGTGGACCTGTCACCCAGTCATAAAAATCTGTATAATAAAAGTCCTTTTCAAATTAAACATGAAATCCAGATTCTTTTTTTATTTAAGTATTCATAGCTGTTGTAAACTCATTTAAAAATCTCAGCTGTCAATCAAATATTGACTGCCCCTCCTCTATGCATTAGGCATAGAGGCGGGACAGGCAAATACTTTAACTTTCCATTCAGCACTTACTAATAGATGCACTGCACTGCCCACCTCCCCCCTCTCTCTTTACCATTTAATTATGTAGCCAGTGCATTGGGATGGACATCCAGTCCCCCATTCTGGTGCACAAACAAGATTCTGAGATGATTCAAGTCTTGCCTTAATGTCCATGTCCTCAAAATGGCTCCTGCCTGCTTGCTATAATTATGAATTCCCAGACTGAAGGAAACAAAATCCAAATAATTTTTATAGTGTAATTAGAGTTCATTTTTCTTGTCTAATGTGATAAAATAGGATTTGGAATAATTGTTTTGGGTGACGGGTCCCCTTTAAAGTGATTCGCTTTTAGCTAGGCTAATTCACATATGTAAATACCTCTAGATTTGGGATTACATTGTTTTATTTTTCTGCTTGGCTTCTTTTTGTACAGAGTCTGTGCAAGTTATATCTTCAAAATGAATGAACTGGCTGGGATGTGATGTAATGTTTATTGCATTATTATGTTATGTTGTATAATTATGTATTATTATAAATATTATTATTATCATGACTACTATATTACTACTATCATTACTACTACTACTACTATAGGTATGGTACCTATTATCCAGAATACTCAGGACCTGGGGTTTTCCAGATATGGATCTTTCTGTAATTTGGATCTTAATACAAGTATGCGTAAAATTATTTTAAACATTAATGGGCTTTTTTTTTTTTAATAAAAAAATATATATTTTCCTGAATTAATGATATCACTGGCCAAATCACAAACCATTAGAATTCAAGTAATTGCTTCATTTGTGGAAAAGTATGATATTTGTACCACTTAGATGGGTCGTTTACTCAGGTTAGAGGATTTCTGTTGGCAAACAATAATATTTCTGTATGCATTGCTTATATGACGATATCAATGGGTGTCACTGCAATTTGTCAGACATTTAGTGCCTTTCGACTCATGGCAAGAACATCACCCGATTTGTTATTTCTACTACTTTATTTAATCTGAATAGTTAGTGCTAGGTCGGATAATGGAGGATCATTTGACATATTCGAAAATAATATCTGTTTGTCTATCTCCAGCTTAAGTCCTCTTATCTGATGGCATCTATGGATGAAGATCAGTGACTCCTAATGCTGGAGCCATAGGTGGGAATTAACAAAAGTATCTGTAATTACACAGTTCCTAAAGTGTCGGTCGCCAATTTGTAAAAAAGTATAAATACATACATACATAACAAATCTTGTACATCCAAAACCTATAAACATAATAGTTTTTTCTGACAATTCCTAACAAAAATCTGAAATCCTCTAAAAGTCCAAATTGATTAAAAACAGTGCAGTAAGATCAGTGCAGCTCACATTGACTTCTATAGGACTTACTCTAGTGACTGTTCAGTGGTTTAAATGATGATTTAAAGATGAATGGGAGAGATCAGAAATGAATGATGAGTAATAAAAATAATAATATTAAAAAATCTAACTCATCAAGCAATCAGATAGCATTTACACTTTCCAGGTTTGCAATTTGCTAATATTCATATTAATCAGTGTATGATCTGCCTAAATTATCAGAGAAGTGTTTTCCGTACATGGAGACAAAAAATAAATCTTGCAATAACATAATCATGCTTTCCATAAACCATGCGAGTAAAAAAAGCTTTGAACATTAATTGTAAAGTTATACAGTCTATTTCAATTTTGAATTTGTTACAGGCTCTGCAGTATTTTTTGTTTAGAGGGAAAGTCTATTCATGAGGAGAGCATTTAGGGGACATCAGTCGCATGGAAGCACCACTAAGGTTTGGGTATTTATTAGAGCTCTTGTAAATGTAACATCTGCAGCTTTACAGGGTTATCTTGCTGGCGGAGAAAGCTGAAATAATGGGGATATTGGTTTGATGTTCTGTTTTCTCTTATGTCTATGAATATTTACTTTTCTGTGCTTTTTCTAGTAGGGGGAATCCTCTGCATGATCACCGGCCTTTTAATAGGCGAAGGCAGCAATACCACTGTATTTTTCTCCTGTTCTTCCACACAATGAATTCCTTTACGTAGATAGGTAAGTGCCATACACTGAGGGGGTTATTTATTAAGGCCAGAATATTTGTGGTCAGAGTTTTAAATGGGAAAACACCAGTGTTTCATGCTGAGGTCATGTAGAAGTCAATGGCAGATGTCCTTTTACAACTGGAAGATATCGAAATCTACTCTGGGTTTTGTACGAGAATCTGAAAGGTTTGTGGTTTTTAGGCGATATTCTGATAATCAGAGTTTTCAGGGTCAAATCTGTAAAAACTGTGTATTTCTAATTTTTTTAATTTATCTTTTTTTTATAGTCTTTTGCCTCAGTGAATTTTTTGAAATTGTTTTATTGTTAAATAAGGTAAAATTGTTGATGGGAGTTTGGTCAAAGTAATAATAAGCAAAATAATGAAAAATAATGAGAAACATTTGGGTTTTAGTAAATAACCCCATGAGTGTCTTGGGGGAAGTACCCCAAATATTAAGAAAGCTTGCAAGAAAGCTGCCCCCATAATGCTAAAAATCTAGTGCACAATAATGGCATACAGCTATATACTCATATCAAACCCTTAGGCTAATGTGGCATTTTGCCATCAGGTTACTCCATCTGATGGAGAAGTTTCTAACACTGCACCTACACAGAGTACTTACTACCTTCACGTCTAATTCACTTGATAGAGAAATGCCTGAAAACTCCAGTACTGGTGCTTTCTAAGCTGAACAAATAACTGAAATTTATACAACTGATTGTTTGTCTACTTACCAGTAACTCCTGGGAA
>CM044432.1:162905450-162921932 GCA_024363595.1 Xenopus borealis
ATGAGAAAGCCTTGCATTATGTGCAGTATTTCTGTTGAATCCTCCCTACCTGAACTGCTCCAGTTTGCCAACAAAATTTGGGCTATTTTCCTCATTTGTGCACTAAAAAAACAGGTTAGCAGGATTGCATGTGATTTAAAACCCAGACCATGTGCAGTTGAAGTTAAATCCAGGTCAGCTTTAACCGTGTATGATTAGTGTCAATGATCTCTTACAATAAAAGATTCAATGCTGTTATATGGTGTCCTTCAACCCTCTACTCTACTCTGCGTGTTCTTAACAAGCTAAGGAAAATGGGACAGATTTTTGGGGCAAACTGATGCTGTTTGGTGTGGGGAGGGTTCTTCAGAAATACTACCATTTATATTTTTGTTCTCCTTTAAAATCTATTATTTTGGGTCACAAAGCTAAGTCTCAAATTTGAGTTCCCTAGAAATGTGATTAAGGAACCCTGCTGTAGTTTCTGTGACTTGGGTTGGAATAATTTATAAATGAGATTAATATAAAGTATAAAAGAGGTTAAATTCAGAAGTTTCTATCTTGGTAAGCCAGAGAATGGCGAGGAGCTTGATTGGGGCACAAGCCATGGCTCAGTTTTCTAAGCAGCCTCTCAATAAGTTATTGTTGATAGTAAAACAAATTCTCCCAAGAATTCAATTCATACTCCACCAGGCTCAAAGGTGAGAAGGCAGAGGTGAAAGGTGATAAAGAACGTCTGCCCTTTCTGCATTGTTTCAGTCCTAAATTGCAACCATGAAGCTGAGAGGCTGACAAGTTTCTTTGAAAAGTATTTATTGTTGTGATTACTTGTAATGACTGATTTTGCATACATTTCCATCACTATTTTAATGTTATTCTAAACACTGTGAGGGGTCAGCTAAATTACTAAATTACCTCTCTCTTGAGAGCTTTCTTAATGGTGTCCCTTTAATGAAATCCTATTGATGGAAAAAGAACAACAGATTTTGTCAATTTACAGATCACTTACTTGAAATAACAGACAGGATGTTTGAACAATAAGCAGTTACACATTCCACCCCCATTAAATTGATCATATTAATTCATAATTCACCATCAAGTTCATTTACAACCAGATTTCATGTATTTGATTTAATAGAACTTTCTTGTGTCAACATAAACCACATTTTCAATGTAGCCTTTAATGATAGGTAGTGAAGATCAGGGAATCTACGGATAAGCCAGGCAGTAGCCAATTGTTATGTGAAGAATAAAAAGCAGGCTCACCTCATCAATGACATTTGTACAGTATTTCATTGGCAGTTACAGCCCCCCCCCTCATATACAGTAATCCTGGAACAAAGAGTTTACCATTACAACCCTTGACATAACATCTCATTAAATTGGAATGAACCATACAAATTAAGAAGTAACTTAGTAAAATTAAAAAAAAAAACATTTATTGTCTTTATTGTCCTTGAGTGTGTCTCTCAAATAAAAAAAAAATGACTAGGAAGCCTGACATATTTCAGAAAGGGCCTGTTGAGCCAGCTACTGTAATATTAACTTGATGTGCACTTTTCCTTATGAGCTGCATATAGCATGGTATTTTCATTTTTAAAATACTTTATTTTCATGTTTAGTGGTTTTTAGCCAAGTTGTTAAAGGAACAGTAGCACTAAAAAATTTAAAGTGAAATGACAATTTAATGTACTGTTGTTCTGCACTGGTGTGTTTGCTTCAGGAATTCTACTATAGTTTATATAAACAAGTTGCTGTATAGCCATGGGGGCAGCTATTCAAAGCTGAAAATGGAGAAAAGGCTACACAGCAGATAACAGATATGATATGTAGCATGTGAAGGGGTCTTCTAAACGTAACTGTTATCTACTGTGTATCCTCTGCTTCAATGTCTGTCCCATGGCTACACAGCAGCTTGTTTAGATAAACTATAGTAGTACTTAACTGTTATCTACTGTGTATGCTGTGCCCACATGTCTACACAACAGCTTGTTCTTATAAACTATAGTTGTGTTTCTAAAGTATACACACCCATTTTAATTTCAACAAATAATTCTCATTTTATGGTGTAACTAGCTTTTATTTAGAGCTCCTATTGTTGAAGTTTAGTCAATATGATTAGAATTGGGCAGTACTTAAACAACTGTACAAAGGCCAGTAGCTTATATATCTAGTTTATAGAAAATGGTGTGATCATTAGTAATGGGCGAATCTGTGGTATTTCGCGTCACCGAATAATTTGTGAATTTCCAGCAAAATTCGCAAAATGGCGAAAAACCAGTTGCATGTCTCAAAATAATGTCACGCGTAATTTGTCGCAAACACACATTTGATTTGCAATGTTATTTTTTTTGACACCCAATGCAATCCATCTTCTATGGGTGTTTTGTTTATCACCTTTTTTCAGCTTTGGGGCTTCCAATAAAATATTTTCTCTTACTTTCAAGCTTTGTAGACTGATGATAAATGAATATGGCATCTTTTACTTTGTGTCTGAATGTGCTGAATTGCATTGGAGTCAATGAGAAGACCAATTCACACACACATTTCACTTAGTATTCTGCTACACACATGCCCTGCATTGTTAGAGAGGACTCCTATCTTTTCAAATGACGCCCATTTTTGACGTGCGTACGACGCACAAGTAACAAGGCACATGCACGAGTTTGGTGCAGAAGAAATTGGATAACCTTTTGTTAATAGTAGCAACAGCAGTAGTTTTTGAATCAACTATATTTGAACAGAAGAATTAAATGAGGCAAGCCTCAAACAGAAGATATTTGCCAAATTATGAGCCAGTAGTAGCAACAGCAGCAGCAGTAGAATTGGAATCAATTATATTAGAACAGAAGAATTAAATGAGGCAGGCCTCAAACAGAAGCCATTTGCCAAATGATGAGGCAATATTAGCAACAGCCGTAGTTTTTGAATCAACTATATTAGAACAGAAGAATTAAATGAGACAGGCCTCAAACAGAATACATTTGCCAAATAAAGAGGCAATAGTAGCAGCAGTAGTTTTTGAATAAACTATATTAGAACAGAAGACATTTGCCAAATAATGAGGCAATAGTAGCAACAGCAGTAGTTTTTGAATCAACTATATTAGGACCATGAGAATTAAATGAAGCAGGCCTCAAACAGAATACATTTCCCAAATGATGAGGCAATAGTAGCAGCAGCAGCAGTAGTAGTATTGGAAGCAACTATATTAGAACAAAAGAATTAAATGAGGCAGGCCTCAAACAGAAGACGTTTGCCAAATGATGAGGCAATGTTAGAAGCAAGATTTTTAGAAGCCATGTTAGGCCTCAACCAGAAGAAATTTACCAAATAAGCGGCAATATTAGAAGCAACATTTTTAAAAGCCTCAACTACAAAAAAAGTTCTGACAATTTAGCAGTAGTATCTGCAATAGCAGCAGGAGCTTTGATAGCCCCCCACCAAATGCAGCACAGTAGCAGTCCTACTTGGGCTAGCAGCAGGCTACAGCAGCAAGAGCAGCAGGTGCAGACAGATGGGGAATAGGCAATACAACTGAGGAGGAGAGTATGGGCAGCAATTTAGAGAGGAGGCTACATCTGTGAAGAGGAGAAGGAAGAGGAGGAGGAGTGGAGGTTAGTCTCTGCTGTCTGCAGTGGGCACTTGGATATCCCTGCCTTTCCAGGCCTCATTCATTTTTAATTAATGTCAGCATATCCACACTGCCAGTGGATAGCCATGTCCGCTTCTCAGTGACACCAAGCCAGCACCTCCAGAGCATTCTGTGCCAGTTCTGGACACTGGTCAAGCCTCTATACCCAAAATTGCATAGGGTCATCATCAGGGCGAATGGCATTCTGCACGCTGACTGACCCCATGTAGTCAGCCACCATAAGCTCCACCCGATGCTGGTGGTGGCTTTGGGTACTGACTGGGCCTGCTGCTGCCCGTTGAGGCTCAAAAAGCTCTTCCACACAACCATGAGATCTCCGCCTTTGCTGCTGCTGCTAGGCCCCCGTCTCTGCTGGGTGTGTGGAGTAGGGGAGGCCTGAGATGTGTCAGACTGGGGGAAGGCCTCCACTAGTTTTGAGCACAGTGCCCTCCTCAATTGACCCACCCTCCTCTCTCTCTCTGGCTGGGTACATGGAACTCCCCCAAATTTCCCTTGTACCGTAGGTCAAGCAAATAATCAATCACAGTCTTTGATGGAACAGACCCAGGGATCGCTCCGGAGGGCAGCCATGTAAAAGTCATCTGGCTCGACGTGCCCCTGCTCTGTACCCTCCCAGCCGTGGACAATAGCTGGTGTTGTTGGGTGGCATGTGCTCTGCTCCCCATGCTGTGCAGGCACCCAGTCCTCCTCTCCCTCATCCTCCTCAGCGGGCACCATTTCCTACTCATCCTGCCTCCCAGCCCCTTCTGCCTGCCTACAGGGCCTACTCTCCTCCTCCTCAGGCACATCACCCTCCTCTAGCAGGCCATCCACTGTGCCCTAGAAGAGGAACCCCAGGGTTATCACATCGCTAACACACGCATTGCCCTGCTAACAAAGCGTGTGGCCTGCTCAAAGGAGGCAAGTACTCGGCAGAGCTGCCTCATCTGCTGCCACTGCTCTGCACTAAAGTACCCTAAATCTGCCCCCTTTGTACACCTGGCACTGTGGTCCAGCAGGTAATTGCTGATTGCCCAGTGCTGCTCTATGAGGTGCTCCACCATGTGCAGGGTGGAATTCCACAGCGTCAGCAGGTCCAGATGAGCTGGTCAGGTGGCAGATTATGCTGCCACTGCATCCGTGCCAAAGATGCGCTGGCGGTGGGGGACCTACGAAAATGGGCACATACCCTACGTACCTTCTCCAGTATGTCACCCAACCCTTGGTAGCTCTTGAGGAAGAGCTGCACCACAAGGTTGAGGACATGTGCAAAGCAAGGCACGTGGGTCAGGCGGCCTAAGCGGATGGTGGCCAGCAGGTTGCGACCATTGTTGCAATAATGTTACCTGTTTGGAGCTGGCGGGGAGTGAATGACCTCTGCACCTGAGTCTGAAAGGGTACGCTTCAAGGGGTGGCTCATCCGTAGCAGAGGAGGAGTAGGAAGTGGGCATGTGGGGTTTGCCCTGTACCCCATGGGGAGGCACTTGTAGCATGAGGGGAGCACTCCTGCTTGCACCCTGCCCAGCACTCGTCAGGGTGATCCAGTGTGCAGTGTACAACATGTACCACCCCTGCCCATGTCTGCTGGTCCACGTGTCAGTGATGAAGTGCACCCTGCCGCCGACAGCATTCTCCACCACCTGCTGGTGGAGGGCAGGGACGGCCTTCCTGGCAAAATAATGGGGCTGGGGATCCACCAGTTAGGGGCAGCACAAGCCATGAGTTGTCTGAAGGGGGTTGCTTCGGCTAGCTGATAGGGCAGCAGCTGCACTGCCAGAAGTTTTGCCAGGGAGGCATTGAGCCTCTGCACTTGGGGGTGGCTGGGGGAGAGAGGCATCTTGTGGGTGAGGAACTGGGGGAGGGAAAGCTGGCGGGACAGGGGCCGAATTGAGGAAGCTGCAGAAAAGGCTGAGCTCCACAGTCTGTGACTGTGAGCCTCAGAATCCTCTTCCCTTGTTCCCTTGCTGCAGGGTCTGGGGAGCCAGAGGAATGGGAGGAGGTGGACAGGAAGCACCACTGCCCCCCGGTGCCCGGCCACTTTGGTGCTGCTCCCACATCATCCTGTGATGACGTTTCATATGGGAACTTAAAGCCAACATTCCCATATGTGACCCTGCCTGCCCCCTTTGAACCTGGCACACTGCTACCGTCTGGTCCTCTGCCTGGCATGTGAAAAATGCCCACACTGCTGAAGTGCGGGCCACTGCCTTTCCTGCTCTGGAGGGCTGGGGATGGTCCCCACCCGTACGCCCATAGGCTTTGGACCGAGGTGCAGTGCTGCCCTGTTGCCTGCCCCCCCCCAGCAGTGGTTGGTGGAGCTGGCTCTTCATCCTCATAATCATCAACAACACACAGTTCCCTCCCTGAACTGCTGCTGTTATCCTCCTGAGCCAGCTCCCAGGGTCTTTCCCTGTCATCTTCCTCCCCCAGACCAGACCCTGCCTCATACATGACATCCATTCCCACATCCAGCATGCTGGTGTCTGACCCCACACCAGCAGCCTGCTGTCCTGTCATTAGGGGACCCTGCCCAATATACCCTACTGATCTGAGCTGTGACATGACCTCCTTCTCCTCCTCATCAGATATGAATGCCCCCTCCATTCCTGCCTGATCAAAAATATCCTGGGCCCAAGTCCACCTCAGGATCAAATAATAGGAGGGATGGAGTGTCGCCCAGCTCTGAGCTAGCAGGTGATGCCTCCTCCTGCCACTCACTGGTGCCGGTACAGACAAGGTAGCCTGGGTCAGCCAGTCTACCACCGCCTCTGCCTGTGAGCATATGGGCAGTGGCAAAAAAACTGGCACAGTCCTACGTGTGCCAGTTGCCCCACTTGCTGGTGCTGCACTACAGTGCCCAGACTGGGCATGGTACATGGGCTGGCCTGTTGTGGGGTTGGATGCCCATGGCCAGCACCACTGCCACTTCCTCTCCCAACCCTCCCTATCCCACCCCGCCCCAGGTTGCTTACTGAGTGGTTCTGGGACTGCTAGTCCAGCTCTAGTTTTTTTAGTTTTCCTGGGCATCTCAGGTGGATAATAATATAAATATATAACTATAAATAAATATATATATATCTATATATATATATATATGTAGTATGTGACCTTTCAGGGCAAACTGGATATTACAGCTTAGGATAAGACGCATCATACTGATCCACAGAAAGGCAATCCCTGTTAGTATGCCTTGGACTGAAAGCATAAGATAAGAATAGCTTATTTGAAGATAGGCATGCATGCAGAAGAAAGAAGAGCTGCTAGTCCATCATCTATATACATAACATACCAGACTGCTCATTACAGAATACTGTTTGCAGACTAGCTTTATATTGCAGATTGTCATGCTAGATATTATACAAAAATCCACATGCGCTTTGTGAGATCTGTAAAAAATGTTAGTGCTTTACAAGTACAGTCTAAAAATAATGCCCATTAAAAGACAGAGCACAGACAGTAACTCTATGTGATTACAAATATTTGAGTTGCTAATGAACAGGATATGAGCATTTACAATGTTAACCGCATGGCTAATAAACTGTGCACAGGGCACACATTAATGGGAATAACACACTTCAATTATCAGGCATATTTGTTTTGCTTAAGATGCTAATAAATGAGCACTTATGTGTGCAAAGATGTGGTTTTAGGTTAAACTCTACAATCACACTCCCTAGCAGCCGTCAGCAGAGAGAATCTGATGAAGGAAATGCATAATCAGATAAATGTGGGGAAAGTTTGGAGTAGGATTGCTAAGGGGTAATAGGAGATATTGCTGGTGTGTTCCTAACTCCATTGTTGTTTTCTTTCAGTAAAACTTCTATCAGCTGGGGAGAGCTCTACTGTTCTTTGAAGTTGGCTCCTGTTACTGTGAAATCAGTTTCCATACTCCCAAAGCTCCACTCTGCAATGCCAGCACAAACATACATCACCCAGCTGCACTTTCCACAGTTCCCAAGCAGAAACATTTAATATCCATTTGTTTGAAGACATCTATTTACTAACAGTGGAGTTGAAGCTTGGATTAAAATTGCTATATTTTGTATTTAAGAAAAATTGCATTTTGGATGTTTTTTCTTTGCGAGACCAGTTTTCCAACTATTTTCTTAACCATATTTTAATTTTACCCCAACTCCTTGTCCTGCATAAACCATTATGTCCTACAGAAACATATTGGCCGTTGTTTCAATATTTGATTGAAAACAATTTAAGATATTGCTGAACAATTTCTTTGGGGTGCAATTTTGTTTCACGTTTTAATGAACTGCTCGCAAAGTCACATTTGGGACCACAAAAAAAAATCACGAGTTTCTGAAAAGTCTGAAAATTTTTTTATCGGGTATTAGTAATTTACATGAAAAAGGAGTATAAAATATAATTGGGGGAAAGTGATAAAAGTCGGTAACTGAAAAACTGTTTGAAATGCGAAAAGTTATGCCTATACACAAACAAAATTTTTTTCTGTGTGAATTTAATATAGCTTTTCCGAACCCAGAAACTGTTTAGTGACCACTTCGTCAATGGAAGAAAGTTTGCGAATTTTATAGTTTGCGACAATGTGCAATCAATTAAATAAAACTTCTTACTGAAAAAGGTTTTATGTTTGCTCCAAAAGATTACAACACCTTCAAGCACTTCTTAAGAATGCACAATTAAAATTCGCAGTGCGCAATAAAAATTCGCAATGCAATAACAGTTTAAGGAACAATATTACATTGCGAGATGTGGATTTTTATTCTTATTGGTGTGAATTGTTTTGCTCTTTGCCACTTTGATTACATTCCTCCCATTGTTTTATAGATGCAACATCACAGGAAGAAACTTGGGATGTAAAAGAAAAGGAAATGCTACTTTATAAGCACCATAGTGTTAGGGGTGCAACAAATAAGTTTGAGATAGAGCTGAAAAACTGTTAAATTGCCGTTCAAAAAAATCACCAGACCAGTGTTAATCTGATTGTGATTTAACATGGTGCAAACTAGAGGTTCAAAATTGCACCCCTTATTATCCATACACAGATCACTTATGCCTGTCTTATTGAAAGGTGGAACCTTTACTTCCACCTAAAGAATATGGCCTAGTTTACCCTAGTACATGTACAGGGCTTCCAAGCACCTTCAGCCCATATCCAGTTTGTTTGTTGTGAATGATGTGCAAGCTAGTAGTATTCCAGTAGAAATGTGTGTGGTGCCTACTTTTGGCCAGATGTCGATCGGGGAAGCCCGTTGTAGGGCCCCACTCACGGGCAGATAAACTACCGACTCTGTCGGCAGCTTTTATTGGCCTGTGTATGGCCACCTTTAATCCTCACAAGCCCAAACGTAACCAGAGCCAGGTACAAAGTCAATATAACAAGATACTGCGTTCCTGTTTTCTGCACTCTGCACATTTCTCCATTTTGCTAAATTGATGTGTGATATTGTTTTTCATTTGTTCCGCAACTGTTAAGTTGGGCTGAACACTGTTTTCAAATGTTTTTTATTTTCAGCTTTCTACTTGTAGACAGCTCTTCTACTCATATGACAGATATAAAATTCTATGCAATCAGTGAAGGAAATGGTTTAATAGTAAGGGATGAAAACTGGAGCATATGAATTCACTCCACATCTTCACACATCCCTCTGTTTTTCAAACCTAGCAACACACTGAGACAAAAACTGGTACACCCAAAGGATGCAACTAGTGATGGGCGAATATGGGGCGTTTCGCTTTGCCAAATACATACAATGCTGTGCTAACATCTGTACTCCGGCGGTTTCAGAACTATTCACACATCCATTCATGCAAGTCTCACAAGTAATACTTGCTTTCTAGGAGTTGCATGACACATTGGTAATCCTATCACAGTAACTACACAGAATCAACACCTCTGTGATACGTCATTGTGCTTATATTGTTGGAAGAGTCTTTATGCCCAGAACTCCCCTACACCAGTCAATTGAACTGAAGAAGCTGCTCGGGTGAGCAGTGAAACGTCTTCATAAAAATTTCTCAGCAAGTCCAGTTGTTTTGAGTTACTTGTGCTAGATATACCATGACTTGGATGACTGAGAATCATCATAGTCAAATCTGTCCTGGATTTGGTGCAACCGTATTATTTATAAATATATCACTGTGATTCGAAGAAAGTGGTTTCACCTTCATGTGCAGAGATGTAGGAAAGTATGATCCCTCCCTAAAATGTTTGTACTATAAACTGTTTTCTAAAAGAAGCCAATGTCAGAAAACACAGGATTAAAGTGATAATTATATTATCTACTATATTGCTTTTTAGGCACTTGATTTTCCTTTTCATCAATGTGGAGATAACCCCCCCCCTTTGTATATACAGTATAAAAAAAAGCCCAAGATGAATAGGTGAGCAGTCAAATTAAGTGTCCTGAACAAACGTTACTTTGGTGGACCCACTGACTGCAGAGATTTTAACAGTTTGACTGCCAAAGATCATAATTCTACAGCACAGGGACCCGACTGCTGACACAAAATCATTTGCACACATGTTGATCGACATGAAGCTGGCCTAGAGCGATTACACAATGACAGGCCAAGTGTGCTATTCATATGGATGCTAATAAAGAAATACACAGACCAGTATTGAAATGGCTGTGATTTAACATGTCATTGGTGGAGTTTTTCTGAAATTCCCTATAGTGGCTGATCTGTGCAACCGATGAACAGTTAAATCAGATCTTTGAATGGAAGGAGGTAAAATCTCCTTCTTTGACTGATGGTTTAGCTAGTGTGTAACCAATATCATTAGGCTGAACCTTGTGAAAAAACCATGTTAGCTTTTGATTATGACTGACAAGTTTTCTTGTTCATTTTAGAGCAAATTTTGGTGTAATGATTGTAGTAAAAAGCTCTCTCCTACAAGCAAATACGCATGTAAGGTATTGTATTCATTTGCACCCTTTCCTGTCAGTTGGTAGTGCGCGTGTGGGGTGTTTATAATCCATTATAATCTAGGAAAAAAACTAAAATACAAGGGGGGTGTGGGAGCACTCCAAGGCTAAGTAAAAATCTGTTTAAATACAATGGAAGTTCAACTGATCTGTCCAATAAGGCCCTGTACAGAAAAAGCTAAAGGGAAGGGAATGATACACAAGGTATGGGAGTGGGCAAGATCAGAAGATAGAGATGAAGTAATGTAAGGTGTATTGCATTGAGTAGTTAACAGTGAGGGTAGGCTTCTCTAAAAAAGTGGGTTTTTAGAGATTTCTTGACAGCTGAAAGATTGGGAGAAAGTCGGACGGACCGTGGGAGAGAATTCCAGAGGAGGGGTGCAGCTCTTGCAAAGTCTTGAATGCAAGCATGTGAGTAGCAGGTCAGTAGAGGAGCGTAGTAAGCGGTTGGGTGAGTATATGGAGATTAGTTCCGTTTTGGAGAGGTTTAATTTAAGGTAGCGTTGTGACATCCAAGTAGAGATAGCAGACAGGCAGGAGGAGACACGAGTTAGGAGTTCTGGGTTGAGATCAGGAGAGGAGAGATAGATCTGAGTATTGTCAGCATAGAGGTGGTAATGGAAACCATATGAGCTGATTAATTTGCCGAGGGAGGAAGTATATAGAGAAAATAATAAAAATAAAAAATTACAAGTGGCAGCTCAGTCACAGTGTAAAAATTACGGCTTGTGTTAGTTTATATCATGCGTGCCACTTTGTTTATGGAAGGTACAGCCTATTATATTTATATTCATAAATATATGTTTTAGTTCACATCTGTTGAAAGTCACGCATTTAAGAATCTGTTCAGAAGTCCTGTGACAAGTTCATGGTTGCAAGAAAAGAAATTTGAACATTTTTGTGTAACAAGCAGATCATAGTGACACTGCCTTTCTTATTAGGGTGTCTTTTCTGCTTAACATAAATAAAGCAGAAGCTTTGGAGTAACGAGCTGTCAGAAGCTCCAGCTGGAGGAATAATTAGCTGTTAGGAGCTCCGCTGGTAGAAACTAACCCTGTTGGACAGGCCTGGACTGAGAGTCAAAATAGGCCCTGGCATTTCAGTTACACAGAGGCCCAATGAGCCCACATAGAGGCCCAAACAGCCCCCACCAGCCCACTAAATACTGACTTTCTATGGGACCTTATAGCAGCCCATCTGGCATTTGCCCTAACCCACATATTGCCAGTCCGGGCCTGCTGTTGGATCAGACATGGGTCCAGGCCAAACATAGCATAGAGTACAGTCATGAAAAACTTACAAGAATAAATGTATCAAGTGCTGGTATTTCTTTAAAATCTGTCATCATCCAGTATGTGCTGTGTTTCTGTTGTATTTTTAAATGACATCAGGATTGTGATGTGACAAAACTGTCCGTGAACAAATTTATTCTCCAGGTGTGAATTTGCGGCAAATTTCCTGCGTTTTGCTGCCGGCTAATAAATTAGTGAATCACCAGCAATTTGCCAATGAAAATTCGCCAAGGTCAAAAAAATCAGAAGCTGGCGACAGTCTTTTTTGCAAGAACGAACGCCGGAATAAAAAATGAGACGCCAGCGCAGTTTTGCAAATTTTTCGTCAGAAAGGGACAAATTTGCCCATCACTAGCCCTGATTACAAGAATAGAATTGGGGGCAGAGATAATTTGTCCCAATATGTTCTATGAGTGCCAGACTCTATCACTAAGGACAGACATGGGAAAAACAAACAAACTCCTTGCAGATAGTGCTATAAGTTAAAAAATGTCTTAACTTTAAAAATGAGCATAATAAGAATATAAGGTGATTCCAATTAATTCCATTTTTCATCCTATTTATAAAAAAATTATTAGGGGTTCATTGTGATCTAGTTTTGGTTTAGTGCTAAAATGCCATGACAGATGCAAAAAAATGTTTCAAAGAAACAAATGATCAGAAAGTAGAAAAAAAATCTTATTGACTTCTTTGGTGTTTCTACAGGTTTTAGGTGGCAATATATTTTATGATTGTGGTTTGAAAAATCTCAAAGTGGGAGAAAACCTTAATTGTGACTTTTCACCATAAGACTATAGAGAATATTATACTTACATTTTTCCAGATTGCAGCAACAAATAATATATAGCTGTAAATAACAGATTCATTAACCCAGCAACTTTGGCTTCTCCCAAATTAGTAACCCCTAGCAACCCTGACCCAAATAATTTCCACTGTTCTTTCGCTCACACAGTACTGCCAAGTATAGAGTTACCCCCTCTTTATCTGAGAAGTAAAAATCTGTCATTTAGTCATGTTTTTATTTTTTAATTTTCAATAAAGTGAGTTCATTAATTAGTGTTATTTTATATATAATTCAGTGGCATCTTCATAAAAACCTGGATGTGTGTAAAATTAAGTCATTATGCATGAAATTTAATAGCACAAAGAGGCAAAGTACTTTTCTTTCATTTTAATGAGCAGTCTTATGCCTCACCACATTATTTGCACTTGATAAATAGAGTGGTAAAAGCAGGACCCCTGCTACTAAATTTACTGGAGAAACATTGTTTAAAAACTAATTTATTGCGGTTTAGCAAAATGACCTTAATATGTCCTTCTATGGTGTCTACAAAATTTACTTTAATTACTATAATAAATTTTTGCTTTCTTGAACTTTTATTGTCTATAAAGCTTCAGGTTACAAAAAACTGAAGATAGCATAGAAGAATTCACATTTTAAGAGATTTGTTTTTTCTTTTATATACTGTAGGTACGGGATCTATTATCCAGCATTCTTGGGATTTTCCAGTAGGAGGTCTTACACCATGCCTTAAGACTAATAAAACATTATAACATAGATTTATATTTACTTGATTACCATTGAATAGTCAATAGTAGACCATCTCAGTGAAGAGACATGGATACTGTACCTATGAAAAGAAATTCATTCACAATTAAGCAATACATAACTCTGATTCCATACTCAGTTGGAGGTTTCATGTTGACATTTAATTAAGGTCATTTGTTTGAGCTCCCAAAATTCCTGGAAAAACATATCAAAATTAAAACTAGGAGAAAACTTGAGATGACCAGGGCTCTTTTCTAATATTTTATTTAGAAATGCCTTGTAATGCCTTGTAATATGTATTACAGAATGTAGATTTTATAATAGGTGAAATACGTTTTTACATCAACCCTCTATAACAAATATATTTAGGTCAATGATTTAATTGATACAATTTTGATTTATTCCTGCGATAAATGTGTTCAGGCTTTTACATATATACATTTGTTAAAAATGTTCCAGACTGTGCTATTAACATAACCATATGATAGAGATCCATTACTGAGAGTGAATTATAATTTGCTTAAGGTTAATGACACAATATTGGAATACATTACTTTATATATAGCATGTATACACCTGAAGTATTCAGCAGAAAAGAATACATTTCACTTGCATTTCTGTATAGAGAAATTAACAGAGATTTAATGACATTCCTATATCAGTATTAGTGCTGTAAGTACGGTATATAATAAAATGCATGTGCATGATTTCTTCTGGGTATAATATTGATATTTGAAAGTGTATGTCCAAGTAGTATCCAGTGATGCAGCATATCTTTTTGACATACCAAAAAAAACCTTAGCTTACCACTGCATTTGTTATAATAAATGTATTGATGTTTCAGGAGATGCTTTCTAGGGGTACTGGCACCTCCTTAGTAGCTCTTTAAAGGCATACTGTCATGGCAAAACATGTTTTTTTCAAAACGTATCAGGTAATAGTGCTGCTCCAGTAGACTTCTGCACTGAAACCAATTTTTTTATACTCAGTTTTGAAATATGACACGGGGCTAGACATTTTGTCATTTTCCCAGCTGCCTCGCTCATGTTACTTGTGCCAGCACTTTAGGAGGGAACTGCTTTGTGGCAGGGTGCTGTTTTTCCTTCTCAATGTAAATGAATAGTACGCAGTGGGACATGGGTTTTTACTATTGAGTGTTGTTCTTAAATCTACCAGGCAACTGTGTTAGGGAGATTTTATCTGGTTACCTTCCCATTGTTCTGATGTTATGCTGATGGGGGGGAAAAGGGAGGGGGTGATATCACTCCAACTTGCAGTAAAGAGTGATTGAAGTTTATCAGAGCACAAGTCACATGACTTGGGGCAGCTGGGAAATTGACAATATGTCTAGCTAAATGTCAGATTTCAAAATCAAACATAAAAAAAACAGTTTGCTCTTTTGAGAAATAGATTTCAATGCAGAAATCTGCTGGGTCAGCATTATTAACTGATGCATTTTGAAAAAAACATTTTTGCCATGACAGTATCCCTTTAAGAGAGTACACTTCTATCCTCAGTCTTAGAGAGACCCACGTAGAGAGACCACTCAATACCACTTATTTGGGAGTTTAAGTAGTCTTTCTCAGGAATTCTCTGTCTCTACAACTTTCTGCAAAGGGTCCAGCTGGTGTGAGGAGTCAAATGCAGCAGTGTCCTTGAGAGCAGCATGAAAAGTTACTCCCCCAAGTATCTGTAGCTCTACATATTATTTTCAGATATGTTTAAATTGTTTCAGTTCTTGAGCGTTGAATAGTTATACTATAATTTATATTTCTTTGGAGATCTGAGTTTGTAGTTGCACATCTGGTATCATATTTTCTAGTTTCCAGATGAAAAGCCTTACATTTTTTAATTTTCTGATAGTGTTGGTCAACATAAACTTCACTTTTTCACTTCTGAACAAACTTTTTTTCTGGAATGAAAGTTAGGTCACCACAGCGCACATTAGATGGGTCTAGCAAATATTGCTATGCATAATATGGGTGTAGTAAAAGGCCAGTCACTGACATTATGAATTCTGTACGGTGTCCAATGCATGGTACAGCCAGTTGGCCAGCCTCACATCTCTTGGCATGGTAATCGAATATGTTCAATGAAAAGTCTTAAAAAAGGCCTATATACATAAGTCAATTAAACTATAAAATATCTTTAAAAATGTTTCTGGTTGGTATTCCCTTAAAATAATCTCACATCTGTCCATTGTAATTTATGAAGCAATGCTTTATTTGCTTAGTTAGATTATAGTTATATCATATTGAGATATTACTAATATGGAAATTGTGTATTATTTCATTTTAAAACAGTTTAAGTTGTAATTTACATTTTTATTTCTAAAACATGCTGATTAAATGACTGAAAATGTATAAAGGATTCAAAGTATTTGTGAAAAATCACTATAACAAATTACTAATGAATGTGATATTTTTTAAGCATTCATACTTGAGTTATGAAATGGGTTTTAAATTGCCTACAGCTAACTTTTGAAGAAAAGATTTTTCCTGAATTTCATAGCTTATTCTTCAAACAAGGAGCAGAGACACTTTGAATTAGCCCTTAATTCTAGGGCAAAAGGGTCAGTGGTAACTCAAAGCAATTCTCTCTTAGGAAGCCTAGTTTCTTATTTTACGGAACAGGATTCATCAATTATTTTGTCTTTCTGAAGGATGCAAGGTAGAGTAGTCTTGACTGGGTAGTGGTTTGTAACAATTTTTATGCACTGATCACACAAAAAAGTTTTAAAAGTGCAAGAAATTGCCTAGGAAGTTCTTCAGCACTAAAATAAATTTAAAAAAATGTTCAGTTATGTGTGGAGACATTCTGAAACAGCAATTAAATTCCATAAAATAAAATAATGCAATGCACTGAATAAAATGAGCACTGCATGTTTCTGAATAGTGGCAGAACTACCATACCCTGGCCCAATCCCACCCCCATCTGGGCCCCCTGGCAGCTCCTGCACCACTGATTCTGGCTGGAAAATTACATTCAGTGGGGGGCCCCGCTGCACATCCCACACCAGGGCTCGCCCTGTCAGGAACGGCCAGGAATCGAACCCTGGTCGCTGGTGAAGTTCTGCATTACCAGGGTGAGCCACTGGAGGATCTTTGTACTCATGTTAGACACTGC
>CM044432.1:162926358-162937760 GCA_024363595.1 Xenopus borealis
CTGGGTGACAGGTCCACTTTAAGCTGGCAAATATTCGAATTCAAAGGATTTTTAAAGGGCCAGTACTTCGAAATTCAAATTTTTTAATTCTAACAATTCAAATTAAATTTTGGGATATTTGATAGTCGAAGTAGCCCGCGTCCAAAACAAGGCACCGGTGAATTTTTGTCAATGTGAAATTTTCCTGGCGTTTATCGAATTTATTTGCCTGCGGCGAATTGCAAGAGTTTGCTGCAAATTCGTCCCAGGTGAATAAATTCACCCATCACTAGCCACTGCCACAATCTGCAACTGTCCCATTCTTTTCCATATTCTCTAGTGATCCCTACATGGGGGCACCATTGTCTGCCATGAACGGTTCATTTCAGACTTATAAGAGTGGAAAGTAGCTGCAGACAGGGAACAAAAGTAGTACAGACAATGCATGAAATATTGCACTATATAAATATAAACAGACACAAAGGAAGCAATGTAGAAAGGTAAGAAGTATATGCAATTACAATGGTAGGGGGGATGACCTAAAAGTAACAAAATTTAATCAGATATTGTGGTAGTGCATTTGAGTTTGGGAGGCCCATTTGTCAAAGTTTGAATTTTTGTGGTTTTTACAACCAAGCTCAAACTCTATCTTCTATATGTACTAAATTATACTAATGGCAACTGGTGAATTTATTCCCCCATTACTACTCAATAAGTCCGAATTGATTAAAATGGTCCAACTGACCCCATCTAAAAACAAATGCTCTGTAAGGCTACACATTTATTGTAATTGCTACATTTTATTACTCAACTTTCTATTCAGACCCTGTCCTGTTCATATTCCAATCTCTTATTTAAATCAATGCATGGTTACTAGTGTGATTTTGAACCTAGCATCCAGAGTGCGGGAATTGCAAACTGGAGAGCTGCTGAAAAAAAACGAAATAACTCAAAAACCACAAATAGCAAAAAGCAAGCACTCTACTAGGTGAATCCAGAATAATAGAATATAAGATAGACTTAAAGGAAAGGGTTGGGAGTCTGGAAGATCCATGAGTAGGTAGGTTGCAGTAGTCAAGAAGGGTTACGAAAAGAGCATGGACAAGAGTGTTAGCAGTGGTATAAGAAAGATAGATATAGATCTTTTTAATACTAAAAATGTAGAAGTGACAGAATTAGACAGTTGTACTAATATGATCAGAAAGGAAAGAGTTAAAGATCATCCCCAAAGCATCAGGGTTAATAAGCATGCCACCAAAAAAAATATAAAAAATTGGAGAAGGACAAGGTTTGGGTGGAAAGAAGATTGGTCCTATTTTTGTTAGAAATGGTCAGTTAATAGTGTAAAGGTGTCTTCTAAAGAAGTCCCCTGACCCTTTTTATTCAGTTATCCTTGTTTGTGAAATTATTGTAATTTCTTTGTTATTGTGAATGTTGGTAAAACACATGGTAATGTGTTGGCCCCTTATATAAATAAGGACGTGTCCAATGAAATATAAAGCTAAATGCAGTAAAGAGGCACTTTGAATAGGGGCTCACACTTATCATTTATGGAGTCAAAAAGAAGCAGCTCTGCTGTGTATCAGTTCAACTTGATCAGGAACATGCCATTCTTCTCTGTGCATGGCTGCTATCATGAGCCACAAACCAGCTTGCTGGAAGATGAACAACTAAGTAAAGAGGCTAAACACCAAACACTTTGTTCAGATAGGGAAAGGTTTAATCCCAGTGTTGGGGATGAGAGGCTGTGAGCTCTCCACTCACACACTCCACACTAAACAAACAAAAGCCAATGCTTCTCCCCAGCACAGGGAGATTGCTGGTCTGTCATTTTTAACTGCATTTTTATATCCAAGCGCCCTACATAATTTAACGGATCATTCCATGCATACAAAGTCTTGAATCATATTACTCACTGATCACTGATATTAATCACTGATCTTTTGTCTTACACTGTCACCTATCTATTTCAGGAAACAAATAATGGCCCATTAAGTCATGCTGACTGCTGTGTATATTTTTAGCAAAATGTTAATGTATATATTCATGCAATATTAAAATACATTCATGCAGACACTACTAGGGCTGGACTGGATTACACTGTATTTACTTAAAAAATGAACTACCTGTAGGTTTTAAGCTTTTGTATGCACATTTTCTGAAGCCCACTGGTGTTGCAGTCCCCTTCCATATACCTTGCAAGAGGGTTAGCTCTTGAAATGTGGAAGTTAGCATAGCTGCTTACAGATATAGAAAGAGAGGGAATATTTGACTACTGTGGTCAAAAGCAAGCTAAATATTATACCAGCATAAATAACCCAAAAATTGATCTATCAATATAATTTCAAATGTTTAATAAATTGTGTTTCCTGTACATGTTTCTTTCAATGTTTTGCTGAATTCATTGTGAATGGAATATTAGAATGTAACCACTCCTGGGGGGCAGATTCACTAAAGGATGAAGTGGCCAATGCTAGCATCAATTCACCAGCAACCCCTTCCACAGGTGCATCACTAACAGGCGTAGAGGACAATTCGCTAGTGAACGAGACTGTCGCTAGCATTCTTTCTCACTTTTTCGCCAGTCGACTTTTCACTTTGGCCAAAAGTCATTATTCAGCAAATTCACTAAAGTGCAAATTTTACTGAACATTACCTCTTTCAACAGAGTTTACTCCCCACCTCAGACAACTGATAAGCTGAAGCTATATCCTCCTCAATCAGTGACAGCATATCTTGTATGCCGGAAATGCATTGTTAAAAACGCTGGTGACTTTTCTTTTTTAAGTGGGATTGCCTTCATTTATGTGTGAACAATTTTTTAAAACTAATTTGAGAGGTATGCCACATTTGTTTAAGGGTGGGCTTATGTCTAGTACTTTAGAGGATCTCTTCTGGCATTATTATGGCTCATTGGACATGTGTTTGAAAAAGTGGCCACTTCAAACCTTTGCACCAACATCACTAATAAAGACATCCATACGATTTTTAGGTACCCGTCCTATTCAAATTAACCTAAGTGCAAGAGTGCTAGAAAAGTTTCACTAGGCTGAAAGGAACATTAGCGTAAATTCACTATGAAATGCTTTCCCAGCAGAAGTAGCGCTGGTCGAAAATTTGCCTGCGTTTGGCTGCTGAGACACAATTTTGCATTTTAGTGAATTAGCGTAGTGTACTGTACTGGCGATGCTGTGCGAGTTATGGCGAAGAGGGCACTGGCAAAGTTTTGCACGTTAATGAATTTGCCCTCTGGAGTTTTGCACTTATTATTTAATATTTCTCTTGGAAATCCACCAGAGGGCAGTATAGCTGCCTCTTCTCATCCATGCTAGTAGGTACATTGGGTTTTGGAATCTTGATTCCTTATGATGGATAATTATAATATAATTTCTCCTCCCAAGCATAGAGGTTACTTTCCTATTATTTACATGTGTTTATGCAGTGCCAACATATTTTATAGCACTTTGCAAAAGAAGAGTGTGCATAAAAATACTGACCAGTACAGGTGGTAAAGAAGACCCTGTTTATTTCTAACCAGGAATAAAGATTATTACTACCCATTTGTATATTGTAGAAGATCATATCACAATTCTCCATTTTAAAAAAAGATTTATGACCTAAATGATGACTTTCTTTAGACAAATATCTAACAAATTAGTGTTCTACAGTAGGATTGTTAACCACAATAGCATGCGTTGGGGGTAGAGGACGTGGGGGAGGGGCACAACCTAGGGCCAACACAGCAATTTATTGACAGATTAGAACTGCAGCAAACTTTTAAAGTCTTAAAAGTTTTGCTCCCGATGGACAAACAGATACAGTATAGGCACAGTCATGGTTTTCACAGCATGATTGCTATTGCTTTCTTTATGATTCATTTTTGGTCTGTAAATATTGCTTTTAATACCTTCAAGAAAAAGATTTCAGATAATTTCGCCTGCTGAATCATTTCTTTAAGTCTTGACAAGGCAAAACAAGGCATTTTATAGGGACAACAATGTAAGTGGAGAAGAGTCATGCAAATCCCATTATTAACTTAAGTAGGAGACACTATACACAGCTTAGTCATGATTAATAGGAGGATAAGACAAGGACAGAGGGAAAGGATTCCTGACCTTATTTTTTTTTCAGTGCTGTCTGACTCTCATTAATTATTCTTATCTAAATACAATTCTGTTGTAAAAAAAAACTGTTAAGAAAACATTACCCATGTCAATAGGTCAACCAGAAGAAATTTCACAGTTGTAGGCTCATATAATCACCTTTAGAAACCTGTTTTTCCTCTAGTGTCTTTACAAATCATTGCTCATTACTTAGTCAATGTAAAGATTTTTGTAATTTTACAAATGTAATGTAATGTAATGCACACAACTAGACTAAGGGCTTACCAATCATATATAGGGATATATTTGTTTTATTTGCAAGAATTCTGTGTTATGCAATATATTTGTATTTTTGCATATTATAAATATTTGTGTATGTATGTTAAGACAAACAGATTTTTACTATATACAGAAATTAGCAGAAAAGGTTATGTGAAATGTATACTCAGCATTCATTGGGATAAAAACAAGCCAGCAAAATTAAAGCACTCACTCAAAAGCCAAATTCAGTGGGGTTGCCAATGTAGTTTCATTAAATATTTTGCCACAAAATAATGGATTGCAATTGCAAAATTTTATAACATACACTGCGAATATTCTCAAATTAAACAATTCTCATTCACTATATTACTGTTGAAACAGGGGCAAAGTGTTCACAAAGGCAACATTTTTTACTATGCCAACATTTATTCGCGCTGAGAATGAATTGTGAACGATTTTTGCACTTTTTCTTTGATTTCATTTATTTTTTAATTTGGTGAATCTGAGGTATGGTTTCTAAAGATGATAATAATACCATGAGTTTATCTATTATTAAAAGATATTTTGCTTTTGGACTGCTAGTTAATAGGCGTTCTATGTAGTGATACAATTTAATGAATCCTGCACAGACATCTGATGCCTGGCAAATCCATGAATGTTTCTGGAATATAATCATTGTTTCTGTCACAAATAAATATATCATTTTACTATTTACATATCTTGTCTATTATTAAAAAACTTTTATATATCTATACTGTATTGAAAAGCCCTGAATAAAATGTAAATAATAAAAATAATAAGATAACTATAAATACATATTATTAGCTAAAAATATGTTAAACTTGTTTGATGAACTGAATTTTGTATCTTGCATAAGAATCCTGAACCAACCAGTGTCTCAACCAAGTACTACTAAAAGATATTGAGCCCCAGAAAACAGAGCACATCAAACCTGTCCTAAAAGCCCAAGATAGAAGATTATCCTGGAACCAATAAAAAGTGACATTTATTTATATAAAAAAATAAAAATAAATTTCATGCAATGAACTTGTTCTGTTGGAGAAAAAATGTGAACATTTGGCTAACAAAATGCAGTCTAAAATGTGTAGCAATATCTACTGTAAATTTAAATGAAGAGTGACATTAACGTAAGGGAGGAAAGCATAGTTTTGTCTCTTTATAGGTCTCTTTTAACTTGAGTATGCACTGCTGTTTTGGGCTCCATTCCTTAAGAAGGATATTAAAGGGCTGGTGATATTGCATAGATGTAAAAGAGAATGGTAGACTTCAACAATCATCATGCACTCATCAAGTTTGAGGTTGTTTTCTCTAGAGAAAAGGTTCATGTGTGGAGTCATGATTATTCTTTACAAGACATGATTATTCTTTACAAAAAGACATTATAGACAAATAGAGGGGATTTTTTTCCCTATAAAAAAAATAAGAAGTAAGAAAAAGAACTGAACTTTAATTTGAAGCACCCCTATCGAATAACCCAAAATTCGATTTGAACTGAAATAATTAGAAAATTTGACAAGTCGAATACTGTACGTAAGTACTGCCCCATTAAAATCCTTCTACTTTGACACTTCACCACATTAAAGCTGCCGAATTGCCATTTTAGCCTATGGGGGACCTCATAGAACCTGTCCTGAAAATATTTCTATGTTCCAAGAATTCAAAGGATTTTTCCCAAAATGGCGACGCCCATGGCCACCATGTGGGCAGTGGTGCCGGTGCACTGATATCAGTGTGCCATGATGGACGCACTATACATCATGCCTCTGCATCCACACCGGTTTTGGCACCAAAATCCAGTTAAAAGGACGCCCAGGACTCCATTATGGTGCCCAACTAAAGGTCTCCTTGTTTGGTGTTCCTGGGTGCTATTATATTCCATTGTCTGTTTCCTGATCCTGACTCCCGCCTGTATTTTTGACGCTGAACCCACTCTGCCTGCCTATTACTATTAATAACTATTGCCTGAACTATGACTATACTCTTGATCATCCTTTGTAAGGGACTCTTTGTAAGGGCTTCCTCCTAGATCCTGACTACCTCCCCCTTGGGAGCCACATGCCCCCTGACTTTTACACATTTTAATAAAATTGTCCCACAGAGTACTCTGACAAACATTTAAATTAACATCTATTATCACAACCATGCTATGTAAGTTGTCTCACAAGGTTTACGAAAGATTATTGCAAGAGTTGCCAAATATAGACACAATTGCCACCAATTTTTATCGCCACCCAGAGAGTGGCATTATGTGAAAAAGACTGCAATTTTATAGTAAAAGAGGAGTAGAGTCAGTTTTTTAAACATAAACAGAGACAATGTGTGATTGCACTGGGGAAGAATGATACTAGTAAATTGATTTTTAATGAATTTATTAAGAAAAATGTATCTAATGGGAAAATAATTTGTTCATGACAGTACTTAATTTGCCATAAGTAAAACTTTTTTATACAAACTAATTTATATTCATGTGGCCATTGGCAGTGGTGCCAAAAAAATCTGCAAGATTTTAAACAGATTATGCAGCTATGCAAGCATCGTGAATTTTGTCTTAATAATTTTCTCAGCAATAATGGGAGATGGGTTATAGACAATATTTATGATCTTTAATAAATGGACCCCTTATTCCCTTAATGTTTTGTAGAACACATTGAAAACTTTTTGTAGCTTTTTTGAGCCATTATTAAGGCGGGGCTGCACATAAATAAAAAATTTTAAATCTGCCCAATCATTTCTCTTATCTCACATCATGTGATGTCGTGTTCAGGAGGAAGGGTTCAATCACGTGATAAAAGAAGAGATAGAGTACCATACTTGCAAGGTCTGGCACCATCTGGTACCATGAAGCACATAAGGAAAATGTGACTGCTGGGAAAACAACATATTTCATGTTACATGGAATCTTGGGTGGCCCCATGAAATGTAAACAAAAACATTATGCAAGAAATTGAAAATCAGTTTAAAAAACATTACATTATAACTGATAAAACATATCCAAGTCTTACATTCCTCCACAGCATATTAATCTGGGTTTATTTATGCTAAATAGTGATGGTCGAAACGGGCGCGTTTCGCTTCGCCGAAAAATTCGCGAATTTCCAGAGAAATTCGCAAATTTTTCGCCGATTCGCGAAACGAGTCGCGCGGCGTTTTTGACGCGCGTCGCGTCGTTTTCGGCGTGTCGCGTCAAAAACGACGCGCAACTCGTTTTTGAGCGGCGAATTTTTTTGGGCAAATTTTTTGGGCAGTTTCGCGAATTTTTTCGCGAATAAATTCGCCCATCACTAATGCTAAACTGCTAACGACATTACAAATTATAGTGATATTATGGATTTTACAGTCAGTTTCAATCAAATTTAAATGTGGTTTATCATTAAGACCACTTGGGTTGAGAGTCCTTAGAGTCAAAATCCAACAGGTAGCCATATGGTAAGTGCCTTCACATATTCAACTCCAATAAATCAAGTACTTGAGGTTGAAATTGAATAGATCGAATGATTGGATATTCATTTATTCGATCATTCGATGATCAAAGGAATCAAAATTTTAAAAACCTTCGCCAGATTAAACCTACCGAATTACACACCCATAGGCTTCTTTGGTTAAGTCCTGCTCGAATACCATTCGTACGACCGAAGTCTTCGATCGTTCGAATCATATGAATTTTTCGGAGGCTCGAAGGAAATTTCACGATTTTTTCTTTAAAATGAATGATCGGTATATGATCGTACAAACTCATTGAGAAATCAAATATCGAGCAAAATGATAGCCTAAAACTATTCAATAAGCATTTAATATTGAAATGCTTATCAAATTTCAAATAAAATCGCAGGATTTTGGGTGAATAATAGTAAATTTGCCCCTAGGTGTTAAATTTGAAGGAATTTAAAGAGACAGTACGAATTTAAAAGTTTTTTCAATTTGAATTGAATTTTGGGCTATTTGATAGTCGACATAGCCCAAAATTACATCAAAATTTGAATGTTAAAAATTCAAATTTTATTAAAAAATTCTATTCGACCCTTAGTAAATGTGCCCCTTAATATAATATTGTAATAGTAATTTAGGGGCAAATATTTCCAAATAAAATAAAAATTTTTAAAAATTCGAATTTCGAAGTAATTTTGGGCTACTTCAACTATCAAATAGCCCAAAATTTTATTCAAATTGAAAAAATTTGAAAATTAGAATTTTGAAGTACTGTCTCTTTAAAATCCTTTGAATTCGACACTTCGCCTCCTTAAAGCTGCCGAATTGCCATTTTAGCCTTAGTCTTAGGAATTCAGAGGATTTTTTTGAAAATCGTTCAAATCGAATGCAACGATTCAAACAATTTAAATTCAATCGAAAACTGACCTGTTTGGTCCATTTTCATCCATTTTAACTTCGAAATTCGACCATTAGTAAATCTGCAAATTCTATGTATATGCTAGAAGCACAAAAAAGTAGGTGTTTTGAATATTGTTTGGTCTTTCAGTTTTTATCCTTTAAAAAACAGCATTTGCTCTTTATGAAAATAAAATTATATTCTTTAAAAAAAAAAAAAGATACACTGCATTAATTATGACATCATCTTTGGTTGAGAAAAAGTTTACTGAATAGTCAAAAGTATATAATGGAGAAGAATAAGTGGTGCATACAGTGGTGTTAAGGTACTGGAAAGTGAATAGGATTCTGTTGAGTGCCTCACTGTACGTTTAGATGTATTTTTCAAGAGATCAAACAAATTAGTCATTCTGGGAACAAAATTCCTTTTTGAAAGCTGTCAGTTGGCTGACAGTTTTGATGAACATTTACTTCAACTTGTAAAACACATTAATCAAACTTGTTCAGAAAGAGCTGTGGTCCAAAGAGGGTTATTTTTCCTTTTCTTTTCCTTCTAGCAAAAGACGTACTTTACATAAGTGAGTGGATGTGAGCGCATACAGTTGCTCAATAAAACCCACTAAATAGCTTTCATTTGTTCAAATTAAAAGAGCACTTTCTGTGTCGTAAAGAAAAGGCTGTAGCAACTTCTCAAACCTGTTTATTACAAGTGGCTTTGAATAACCAATGATCCATTCACTCAATCGCTAAAAGAAACATTTGAAAATATGGGAGGCATTTGCAATATATGACATGGAGAGTTGGCACATTGCCTAGTTCCTACTTAAAGGATTGTCATTCTGGGAAAAATAAATTTCTCTAACTAGGCAAAAGTCAATGTTTTCATGTTTTACTACAATCAAACTGATATGGTTGACAGTTTAATGTCTTAACATAAAATATCTGCGGATAATCAAAATTACCGCAATCAATCATAAATACAGAATGCGCGTAAACATTAGTGTAAAATTTTAATAGATTTGTTAAAAAAATATCACCACGTTTCATGTATCTGGGCACCTTTTATTTTTGTGTGCATTTGGCGCTAGTTAGAAACCATATGCTATGACATTTCTAAACCTTTATTTAATGTTGTGTTTTATTTAATTTTATGTATATTTTACAGCCTACTTGCCTGTCAAGAAGATGTAGAAATGTGCTGGCATTCTAGCTGAAGACATCATTATGAGAAAATGCTCAAGGCTTTTTTCAAAGTGGGTGCTGAAACATACATTTTCTTTCTCTGACTCCAGGGGTTGCTAATAGCAGCCCTAGCAGAAGGGTATTGTTGGGTCAATTGGTAGTGATGCTGTGCACCCAATGGATTTATCAGCAAGTCCATTATAGAGGCATCTTCTTAAAATAAATAAGAATAAGAATGTGGCATAAAATTGGAATGGAATGTGAAAAGCAAAAAAAGCAATGTGGGTGGGACGGCTCATAGCACAGCTAATTTTAATATGTGACAGGCTCAGTTCAGTAAGCTTTGCCATTGATACTGATGTAAACTTCCGAGAGCTTGAGACTTGTATCTATTAAGAAATGCAGCGGTGTTCCTACAACCTGAGAACAAGTTCACTAGGCCATGCTATTCTTCTCCCTCCATAATAAAAATTGATATGAACTGTTTCAAATGAATTACATATAATTACCCAGAAGACTCAGTGAGGAAAAGTATATCTTTGGATTATTCCTTTATCTTTTCAAATAAGGACCCCCCCTTTTCTTTTGTTTCTTTGATTACTTCAGGCCTGGTAATCAAACTAAGCTTAGTTTCAGGACCCCAGGGGCAGCACCTTTAAGCTCCCTGTCAAGCTGCGTTGCTAAACAATCAATCATGCACTTGCACTCAACACGAAGAGTGCAATCCTTTGCTCTTGCCGTGAAGTCTCAGTGACAAAAGTTTTTTTTTTCTCCTTTTGCAAGAAGCTGACTGTATTTGGGGTTATGAATATGCAATGACTCTCATTAGTATTGAAACACAAGAGCAAGAGCTGACATCCCCCACCACTTTTACTGCAGCAGAATAGTCTAATGAATTGTCTCTCTCTCTTTCACTAGCACATGAGTTTTTTTTCTGTTGTGGCTCCTAGTTCCAAGGGGAGTTGCCCAGTTTGAGAATACCATTGACTGTAGAAATTAATTGCTTAGGACCTCTCATGATTCAGTTAAACAGTGTCGAGACGGTGCTTAAATTGTCAAAACAGAAAAGCGTCAAACTCTGCATGCGGTTCAATCTTCATAAAGCTGATAACCTGAAATAGATATATTGGAGGCGATAAGTAATACCAATCTGACATCCTACTGGTTTGTTTATTAGTTGTTTGAATAGAACAAACAGTGCTCAAAGAAACTTTCTCCAAATGAATAGGCTGCCAACATAAAGCAATTCTATGAGCCTTTTACCATTTTAATGCTCCTTTTTGTATTCTTGGGCTGCTGCCAAATATGCTAAGGGTAAGGCTGGAATCCTTCGCTACATACATTACAGATAAAGATATGCTTTTTCAGCACTGATTAAGATATTCGGGGACAATGATGTGTATTACATAAAGAGGTACAAGATATATTTAGAAGCTAACAATCATGTCCCTTCTGTTTTCACCTATGAGATTGCATATTATCTTCTTTTCCTGTCAGTCAGAAAATAAGCTAGAATTATGTGCACAATTTTAA
>CM044432.1:162954704-162981278 GCA_024363595.1 Xenopus borealis
TTTCCCTCAACATAAAAAGTCAAACAAATTATTAATGGTTTTATATCCATCACTGTTCATTTACTCTTGCTTAAGGTTTGCTCTCTCATTTCAAGGCCTGTTATTTACCTGTCTAATCTGGGCAATTGGCATAGGATCACCATTCTGATTCCTTAGCTGTTAGTCTTATTTCAGCTGCCTGATGTCCCAAACACTAAACTGGAAAGCCCTTTTTGTCTCACCATTCCGAAACACTGGATTTCCAGGACATTGGGCCTTAAACTGGACTGTGCCATAAATAGCATTTTCTGACATTACCTTCTCCTGAAACTTACATTTTTTGTTTGTTGCAAACATAGCTGTTCATATACACCTTGATGCATGTTTTATGGTGTACAGCACTAAGTAAATGATACAGAGACTGAAGGCTTAATATTTACATGCTCAGACCATTACATAGTGTGTTTAAGAGCCAGTCCCTGAAAGTGCAAATACATTATAGAAAATGTCTAGAAAAAGAAAGTAGTTAGAATAGCTCAAAAAATGTAAGTGCCATTATATATATAGGGTTGCTATCTGGCTGGTATTTTTTACGGTCCTGAAAGTTAAAAGTATGCTTAATGCCAATGTCAATAATAGGGAAGAGAAATAACAGCATATATACTAGATATAGCAGGGCTGGTGGTATTTTCTATAAAGGGTAACAACTTAAAGCAATTTATATATATAAAAAAAAAGAAAAACAGGATCATTTTCTGACTATTAAAGTGCCAACCCAATATCATATCAGATGCAATGTAGTCATCCCCAGTTGTAATGTATTCACAGGAGCACTTCTGGGAATTTCCACTTCTTTTTGTTCAATCTACAGGGACCAATTAAAAGATCTGGGACTCTGCCAATATGTAGGTCTTAGTGTCCTTACTTTGACTTTTATTCTGTGTCGACCCACAGTTTATGACTGCTGCACCTCTGAAATGACTTTTGTATTACCCTGAGATCTGATTTTTGAAATGACAAATGTAAAATATGAGATATGTCTATGTAGAAGTTCCAGAAAGGTAATGATTTTATCATGTTTGCAATTTTGGCTCTGTAGAAGTAGCACATTTTTGCAATATACAAATCAGTATATGTCTAGAATAATCATAATTTAGTCCATATAAAGTGTGCTGCACACTTATTTGAGCATTAGCAGAATACATAGGACATTATTAATATTACAATTAATATAGATTTGTAACATATCATTTTGCTGTAAGAGTGCATCAATAGTAAGTTTCTGTCTACTTTTGTTGTGAATAAAACAGACAGATTTCTATTGAAGTTCCCTGGATGCCAAGGGTTTTCTACTTTAAGAAGGAGATTAAGAAGATTGCTAAGATTACCATCTGAGTGAATTCCCACAAGAAGTATGTCTTAAAGGCTTGCCCACTATTTATGTAAAATCTAAAGTCAACAACTGACACTTTTGCTTGAGAATAGTTCTTCATATAGTTCAGCAATGGATACACTTGGATCCAATTTGATAATATTGGAGTTGGTAAATCAAAACCAACCAGTGTTATTGTCTGACCTGGAAGGCTGGAATTCATATTGGACATACTTCCTAAAAAATAGTAGTTACGTTTGTTGGTAATTTGCTTACCAGAACCTTATCTTGTGTTAGGGAGCTGTTATCTGTTTGCCTTCCCATTGTTCTGTTGTTAGGGAAAAGGGAGGGGGTGATATCACTCCAACTTGCAGTACAGCAGTAAAGAGTGATTGGAGTTTATCAGAGCACAAGTCACATGACTTGGGGCAGCTGGGAAATTGACAATATGTCTAGCCCCATGTCAGATTTCAAAATGAAATATAAAATCTGTTTGATCTTTTTAGAAATGGATTTCTCAATTCTGCTGGAGCAGCACTACGAACTGATGCATTTTGAATTTTTTTTTCCCATGACAGTATCCTTTAAACAAGACTCCAAGTTCTTCAGTATAACAGTTTATTAGACAAAGCATTTGAATCTTGGGAAGCTTGTCACAATGTCACACTTAGCAAGTATGACAAGGTGAGCTTTAAATGTCATGTCTATTTGTCCAAGTTTTTATACCTTTTACAGGACATTTACCATATGGGGGGGTACACAGAATTGTCATACATGGTCAAAACTCTCCAATTGGAGCAGGTGGAAGCATTTCTGGAAAACATGTTGTTCAAGAGAGAAGTTTCCTGAGCCCAACTGTTGCAAGCCTTGTGGTCTATTGCTACTAAATGGTGTGTATGTGCAGTTCTGTAGCTACAGTACTACCTCATGTCTTACTGAAGTTAACCCTTTGATCTCTGATATCAGGGCCTTGGCATTATGTGAGCAGTTTTATATGACATTATAGAGCCACAATTAAACTTTCCATCTGAGACCCATCTGACTAAGCTCGGTCTTATTAAGGAATTTGGGGGTGCAATTATCATTTTATATTATTTTATTGGTGCCTTTGTACAGACTATTACCCATAATAGACTGGAGGTTCTCATTATTTATTATTATTTCATCAGGTTGCATGCGGAATGATCAAAATGATCAACAGATGACTGTTCCATAGAAAGCACTCACTGTTTACCAACTATGTAGTACTGTTTTATCCAATTTCCTTTATATGATCATAATATGATTTTAATTAATGATTAACTGTCCAAACTCCTTTAAGAATTGCGAACAAATCTACAAGGTCTAAAATGTTCTTAAACTGAAAATTAAGGGGAGACGGTCATGGGATTTTTTTTTTAAATGCAGTTAATAATGCTGCTCAAGCAGACTTAAGCAGATATAATTTTGAAATCTGACATATTGTCAGTTTCACAAGTGCCCCTCAGTAATGTGACTTGTGCTCTGATAAATTCTTTACAGTTTCATTGCAAGTTGGAGGGATATCCCCCCCTCCCTTCCCCACCCCAGCAGCCCATTAGCATCAACAATTGGAAGGTAACCAGATAACAACTGCCTGGTAGATATAAGAACAGCACTCAATAATAAAAATACATGACCCACTGAGACACCTTCAGTTACATTGAGTATGAGTAACAATAGTCTGCCTGAAAGCAGTTTCATCATGAAGTGCTGGCTCTAATTATTTTAATTAGAAAAAAATATAAAAAGAAGGACAATTTGCATAGTTGTTTTGGTTACTTACTGTTACAATTCTGCCTAATTTATGTAACGCTAATCTGGGCTATCCAGATCACAGATAGTTCAAATGTCCAGCTATTGGTATCAGCATGGGTTACATTGGACTCTCTCTTCAGGATCCCAGGCCTTCACTAAGTGGAAGCATTCCCTCTACAACACCCAGACACTGTACATGCAGCTTACAAAAATGATGGGCACCAGGAGGTTCTTAGTGCAAACTCAAACAAACTTTTATTAGTCCAAAGACAATATCCCCAGGTTTCACTCACATATCGATGAGGCATTAGCATATTAACATACACGTCACTCAGAGATAGATCACAGCAGAGAACAGACTCTATTAGGCATTTGCAGTTCATACAACCGTTACTTCCGGGAAGTTGTCTAGAAAAGTAGCCTCTACCCTTATAGTTCTTCTTCACTGAGGTACCTGCACTCAGGTATTTCAAAACCTGTGGGAAGCTACTCCCTCCTGCAATCCTCGTTGGAGTTGAGCTAATCATGCTGCTAAACCTAACTACCTCACGCTCCTAGAGAGTCTATCACAAAACCTCCCCTAGTATAGCTAAACCTCATTCACGGGGTTTCCTGGTCCCTGACTTACCCACCAAAGGTGTCCAGCCCCTTTGGGGTTACTCTCTTCAGAACAAAGGCCTTTCTGTACCCAGGTCCCCCCCCCTCCCCCAGCACACCTGCTGGATCAGCATCCAGAGGCCAAAAAGGAAGCTGCCCCTCCCTTCCCAGCACTATATCAGATTGAGGCAGGATGTGGTCATAGCACCACCTGGCCAATAACTACAAGCATTAACACATAATAGATACATAGGCTTCTGTCTAGTAACTAACAGGGTGGGGTTTTAAAGCTATAGGAATCTGTTATTCCTATAAATCCCTACATTTAGTACAAATAAAAAGAATGATATATATTTAAAAGATAGGTATACTGATTTCTTATCTGCAGAAAAGACTCCAGGGTAACTGATGGTATGTTTTACTTCACCAATAATGAAAGTAATGACTTGTTTAATTTCTGCACCAGTTTTACCAACATAACTGTCACAGACTACCTTGATTTAGTTTGCCACCATTTTACAAAGTAGTTGCCAACCAACAGGGGGGCAGCGACAAAAAGTACTGATCCATTATGTAAAAGGAAGGCAGATGATGACAAAAGGGGGTGGGGCATGACTTGGGGATGTTTTATAGTCAGTGAAGAGAAAAGGTAAGTTTAAGGCATATATGGGCTAGACCAGGGTGCAACTTAGGGGTATTACAACTACATTGTCAATATCTGGCCAAAGCAGTCTGTCATGTCTCCAGCATAAGCTGTCATCATGTTGCCATTTCTATTGATCCATTTTGGTTAACTCCCGCAGTTGGTTGTTTGCTGTATTTGCACAAGGCAATTTTTCAGTGTCACATTTTACCACTTTGAACCACCATCCTCCTATGTGACCCTGCACTGTACCTTGTGGGAGCTAAGACTCCATTCTCCAGCTCATAGAGTAGAAGAAGCACAAATTTTCGATTCTATTTTTCCATTGATGGTAAGCAAAAGGACTTAAACCTGCACTAAGCCACTATTACAGTTACCAGCAGCTCAAGACAAGGCTTCATGCATAAGAATATAACACAGGATAAGATGGTAAAATACTGGCCAGATGGCAACCCTAGAAGGAAAGCATTGCTAACATTTCTGTTATTAACCAATAGTAGCTATGCTCTGCAGTCCAAAGTCCTTCTCTGACTCTACTAATTGTCCTCAGCTTCTAAACATGTCCTCCATCAAATAGTTGAGGACCATTTTATATTATTTAAGTAACTGTATGATACATACAGACAATGAAAGATTACCTTTGCTGATAAATACATTACTACAAATCTTGTAAAGAAGTGTGTTTGCTCTTAAATATTGTAAAATTTCTTTCTAATAATATGTGGATCCTCTCATACAATTTATGCGGCTCAGTATGACATGCCCCCAAAAAGATTAATCCCAACCACTGTTTTTTAAGGCATGGTAACACATTGCTGATGAGGCTCATCAGTAGAGAGTAGTGATGGGCGAATCTATTCCGTTTTGCTTCGCCGAAAAATTCATGAATTTCCATCAAAATTAGCGAATTTTGCGAAAAATTTGCGAAACGAGTTGCAGCATTTTTTGACGCATGTCACGTCGTTTTCGACGCGTGACTAATTTTTCTACGCCAGACAAATTTTTGTCAGCTGAATTTTTGCTGGCGTCTCGCGAATCTCGGGAATTCGCTGCGAATTCGCGCCTGCCGAATAAATTCGCCCATCACTAGTGGAGAGTAGTTTATATTTATTCACATGTACCACTTTCCACTGATACCCTTCATGTTCTCTGCTTGTCCTGCTGTGCTGTTAACAGCTGCCATACCTCCCATAAGTTTTGGAAACCTGCAAATAGAAGAGTTTTATGTGCACTATGTTTACAATGGTTCCTTAAAATGATGGCTTTTATTCATGCCAAAAAACCCACTGTGAGTGCACTAAAAGGCTAATTATTTATAAATGCCTTTCTCCCACACTCCAATAAAAAAACTGGCAGGATAATTGTCTTCTGATAAAATTGACCTAGACTGTAAGCTCCGGAACAGGGACTGATGTAAATGATGTATAATATTTGTAAATGTGTTGGTGTTGATCAATATACACCATGCTTTACTAATAATTCATTATTAGCAAACACTTTCATAGAGTTTGCTAAGCCACCATACCATGTCAAGGTAAACATCATATGGGGGCAGGCCCCCAATTATTCTTAAACCTTTATGTAGGGGCCAACATTATTTATATGGGAGATAATTAGAAACAAATCAATAACTTGGAATTTACTCAGGAAAAAAAGGAACACTGATTTTGGAATATATGAAATCACACATGTCATTTTAAGAGCCAAGAAATGAGATGCAATAATGCAAATTCTTTGTTACATATATTACAGTGTGCTTTAGCATTCAGCATAATTAGTGGTAGGCTACATCCAGAGGGAATCTCCAGACAACCGCTTTGCTGACTTCTATTGCTTAATTTCCTAATGTCAAAGTCTGCACATCTTAATTTCTAGAAAATAAGCTCAATTGAACTTGTTCCCCAGTTATGCAGAAACTGTTCAGATAAAACGGAGGGGACATAATATAATGAATGTGGTTATTAAATAGTTTCAATTGAAAAAAAAACCCTATTCTTACACCATCATAATGGGAACAATTTATCCCCACTGATCAGACTGTCTATTTTTTTCTGAGCTCTCTTTGATCTTGAAGCATATTGCACTGATGTGTCAAATTCAATAGCAAAACTGGGGCAATTTTAATGCTTTTGTACCTTGCCACTGCTCTATATTTTTTTCTTCTGTTTAAAAATAGCTCTTAATTATAAGTGGAGTTTAAATGCCTCAAGTGACCCAGAAATGCAGGTTGAGATTGCAGAAGGAGATTGATTGGGGTTTTCAAATAACACAGATGTGCTTCTCAGTAAAATCGGAAATTCAGTCTACGATGCAATTTATTTTATTTGTTTATTAATAAGGCATTTATCCCCATTGGTATTTTTGTCCTGCAATCCTATTATGAGAGCTGGACAAGATAATCTATAGTATTTATTGCTCCATTGTGCATTTTTGTGAGTGTGCAATGCCTGTGTTTAATGAAAAATCTTTAGGCTTTGAGAGTAGATTACTTACTGACTATCAAGGTTGTCATCTGTTTTCTCAGCCTTTCTAATAATAAATTATATAAAATTACATTACATATTATCCTGACTTAGTTAGTATGAAATTGCTACCAGCTTTGCATTTCTACCTAAGCACAAGTAAATTTATGTTGAGAAATCCGATAACTGCATGTAGTAAATATTTTGTTTCTTTGAATGAATTCGAATGAAAAATAAACATATCAGATGTTACATGTAGATTAGCATGTAAGAGCTAATTTATCTTAATTCTATAATTTGAAAGCAATAAAATTAACACTTGGAACTAAACAAACAAAATTCATAATGGAAATGATGGTAAGAAGTATATCAACACTTTGAAAGCAAAATAGCTACATATAAGTGATAGGTTATACAAGTAAAACAGGGGAGAGATACTATTGAACTGATAATAAAAGCAAAACAGATGAAGAAAGATACAAAATACATGTCTAATGGGAATCTTTGTGAAGATAACCTGCCAGTAAAAAGATTAGTTGTCCTATAAGGACCTTAAAAGGGACCAAAAAATCAGAATGTGGGAAACTACCATAGAGAAGGCAGCATTCACAGAATACGATATGCACCTATATAATTTCAAACATACAACAAATGTTTACATAAGTAATTGAGTCATACAGCAGCATCCCCATTTTAAATTTTTCAGGGGACCAGAAAAAAATGTTGTATAATCATGTAAAATCAGAGAAATTATTATATATTGGTAGAACAACAGAAAAAGTGTAGAATGAGGGAAAATTTAAATCAGGTGATGTAAAGTTGAGTATTCACTGTATATATATATATATATATTGGGGATCTTTAGTTACCCGCTCGTGCAAGTTACCAGTATGTGCCTCGGCAGCCCCTTTCCATTAGGTTATAGAGTTACGGGTGAAAGAGTATTAAACTCTCCATCCGGTACGAATTTAAGCACGAGTGAGATCGGTTGATGTGCCTTTAAGAATAGAAGGGGCGGCACCTATCGCCTGTTGGCGAAGTAACTGCACTTACACGATTTAACTGCACTAGAGAATTAACTATGGAGGAGCGACTCCGTGCTTTACCGAAATAACGGATTTTTAGCTATGAGGTAAATCAGCCTCCTTAAGAGAAGATTACTGTTACAGCTCATGGGCATTTGAAGTTAATTGTTTAAATTAACATCTCGATGGTATGACTCCATTTTATACATGTGCGGCCGCGTCATTTTCCAGTTTTAAGTTTTTATGATTTCGGTGTCATTCACTGAAGGGGTACAAGTAGGTCTGGCAGATATTAGGGGATACTATGGATGTTTCATGTCACTCTTCACTTAATCGCCATTTCCAGTTGGAACACATAAGACTGACACTTTGTTGTTTGATTGTATCCTTGCTATATAGTCGGAACATGCATGACCGATACTTTTTTGTTTGAATGTACACTTTGTTTATAGATATATGTTTGTAACACCTCATCTGGCTATTTCTGCTGTCATTCGGAATAACTTTGGGGTCTTAGCTTTTGAATTTTCTCTATCTTTAATCACATTAAGGGTTACACTCAGTGTATTTCAACATCATCCATGATGTCACGGGTTATGTCATTTCCTTTGCTTCACGGCTGTTTTTCGCGCCATTTCACGTATTTATTCGTTTGTTTATTGTATGTTTTTTACTTTGTATCAGCCGAAATGTTAGTCCGTAGAAATAAAACTTTGTATGACTTTGTACAATCAAAGTTATCTGTATTTTTTTTTAAAAGAAGAAATAAACAAAAGGAAAAACCCAACTATAGACTCATATATTTATCAAAAGTTGATTCATGTTAAGGTGGAGAAACCATCCCTGAACAGAGGCGGGGGCCTCCAACACCACCTGTCTGCTACATATAATGCTGTTCTCACATCTGTTCCCCGGCGATTTCAGAACTCTTGACACATCCATTCATGCAACTCTCACAAGTAACACCTGTTTTCTAGGAGTTGCATGACACATTGTTAATCCTATCACTGTAACTACACAGAATCAACACCACTGTGAATTTCAGATGTCTCCTCTCTGAAGAGTTACAATGTGCCGTTGTGGTTGGATTGTTGGAAGAGTCTATATGCCGAGAACTCCCCTACACCAGTCAGTTGAACTTAAAAAGCTGCTCGGATGAGCAGTGAAATGTCTTCATTAAAATATCTCAGCAAGTCCAGTTGCTTTGAGTTACTTTTGATAAATATACCATGACCTGGATGAATGAGAATCTTCATAGTCATATAGACTCATATGTTAATAAATTGTAATAGATGATGACATGATCTGACTTCATAATGGTTAGTCCTCAGATAACACAAGACATTACTCTGGTGTTGTCTCTCAACACCAAAAAAGCTTTTGCCAAAAACCTTCTTTCTACTACATTTCCTTTTACTAATGGCACTGACCAATAGTGATGGGCGAATTTATTCGCCTGCGGCAAATTCACAGTGAATTTCCGCGATTCGCCACAGGCGAATAAATTAACATAACTCAGGCGAAATTTCTTCTAGCGAAAGTTTGCCGGCGTCTCAATTTGGACACGCACATTTGTTTTTGGACGCCGCCATTCGTTTTTGAATGCCGGCATCCAAAAACGGACGTGCGCGTCCAAAATGAGATGCGGCAGCACTACAAAACAAGTTGGCGCTATAGAAATACATGTTAATAATAATTTTGCAATTTTTTTTGCTTCACTTATCACAAACTTGAATTGGGCAGAGATTAAGAAAAGGTGTTAGAATAGCCCATATTTATTAAGATGTCATATAATGTGTATCTCTGAATATTTGATATTGTTTGACGTGTTTATTGCTGTATTAAAAAAATGTTATTACAAACAAATTTCATTCAGTTTTAAAAACCATGGTACTGACCATGCCATTCTATGGAGCTTTTATATAGTGGGGGAAAATCGCACGTCTCTGAAATTATTTAATCTTTTGTCTAGTATTCTCCTCTTTGTTTCTATTTCCACACTCAGTGGAATGCTGTTGCTTAGGATATACATAAAAACAAGGATAGGCTGGCCATGTTTTGGGCTAATGTGTAGCTTGGGAATTCATCAACATGACTACTCTTACACAAAGGATTTATAAAAAAGAAAATAAACCTAAGTGAGTGTTATAATTCTTTTATTTTATATTGGGTAAAGTGCTCATTGCAATTTTTTTTTACTGAACTGTTTACAAATGTTCTATATGATTGGCATACCTGGAAGAAAATAATGTACAAATGTGTATGTCTGTGTTGTTCCACTGATATGTCTCTGAATTAATGAACTTCTGACTGAGACCATAATCACTTTAAATATACCTGTACTAAGAATTGTTTGTATTTTATTGTATATTATTAGAATAATGGCTTCCCTAACTTCCTCTAAATCAATATTCATATACACAGAAATATGCCATGATTTGTTGATAAAACAACAGGATTTCCTTAAATGACATATATGGTACATAAAATGAATCAGTAACTATGTCAAATAAGACATTTTCTACCATGAATATGCCTGTAACACTGCTGGTGATGTAACTATTTTCTTGGTGCTGTAGTTGTAGTTGCTTAAGGGAGAATCCTGTTCCAGGTGGTATATTGGATCTGTAGTTTGGGTACTGCTGCTTCATTTCAGAAATGATTAATGCATTGTAACAAAATGTTTGTTCACCTGTGTAGGAAATGATGAGTAACATATTTTTGCTTTGGAAATCTAAAACTAATGAAGCCATTCCTGCAAGCTTAGTTACTGCATGAAAAAGAGTATTTTATTCAAGCATTCTTTAAACAAATATAAGGACTACAGGGTAGATTTATTAAGGTTCAAATTGTAAATTTGAATTTTCGAGTGGGATATTTGGTCAAAAGTCACAAGTTCAAGTTTGGCATAATCCAGACTAAAATTTGAAGATTTATCTTATCTTGACCCTGGGAACAACTCAAATCTGCTTATTCACCACATAAATCCTGACGAGTTCATGTAAAAGTCAATGGTGGAGGTCCAGTGACACATTAGAGGATGTTAATAGCCTTCATGACATTCGAGTTTAGTTGAATTTGATTTGAGTTTTAGGGGCACGTTTATTAAGGGCCAAATCCACTAAAGTGTGAAGCGTCTAATGCTAGCATTAATTCATCAGTATGACATAATTTCACAACTTCGCAGATTTACTAATAGTGTCCCTGACAAAAATTCACTAGCGAAGTAGATAGACTAGCGCAACTTCACACCCTTATGCCAGGCGAAGTTGCGCACTTCGCAAACTATGCTAATTCACTAAGATTCCCATTTTACTGAATGTTACCTCTTGCACTAGACTTTACTTCGCCAAGTAGGAGTTTGAAAAAAAAAAAACTTGAGGGTTGGTAATATTCGTGCAAGTTTTAGACATTCAACCTCGCCAGCTTTATTTGCCAAGTTATTTTTGCAGACAAATTATTTTTTCTTTATCATCTCCTGACTATTCAAGAAATGAATGCATGCTTTTTTTTGTTTCAACGTTTTTCTCAAATCGAGAAAGTACGCAAACTCAGTTTTTGATAAATCAGCCACTAAGTATTTTTTTTTCCACTTTATGGAAGTTCCTGAACTCACTTAGTGGAGAAAGAGTCTACTGTCCAATGTCCAGGAAAGGGCATAACACATTATGATAATGATAAACTGCATTTGATTGTTTCTTGTTTTTCCCCTGACCCTTATCACCTTTTTTACTAGTTGGTTACCAAGCAGTAACATAGACAACTGGAGCTTTATTGGGTATCATCTAGTGCACCCTGGCTTCAGATTACGGACAAAGACTTCTTTTTACTGAGGCAAGTAAAAACAATATAGGAAGACATCATATATATACATATATTTGACGCAGTTGGCCATCTTAAATATATTGCAATATATGGACAAACAATCCCTGTTGTTTAAAGGGTAAGGCATTTTTTAGTAGCTGTATGCACAGAATGTCTCAATGTCTTAAATATATTGATAATGGGTTGAGTGCAGAGGACCTCTTGCATTTGTCTATATATATATATACATATATATATTTTTTTTTTTTAAGAAACATAAGGTGCAGTTTAGTCAAAGCCATTTTAGAATTTAAAAACAAAAATTGTTTGGATTATAATTTGATTGTTTGGATTATAATTTGATTGCCACAATGCATATTCTTAAATCTCAAAATAATGGAGTTCATTTGTTTTTATGAGATTTTCTTTCAGTGGTAAAATATTTCAAATATCATAACCTAAGATTGTGACATACTGTAAATTACTGTGGATAGTCTTAAGAAAACAAGGATATGGGTTATTAGCACACTAGAGCTTTTGGCTGAAGCATTAATGTCAGAATATAAGACCAAGGGATTTCCCATGGCATTTCAGGCATTTGGAAACTAAAAAACTGCATTGCTTAGAACCGCAGCAGCTGTGAAATACCAATGCGATTTTATAGAAATAAAAACATCATGCTTTCATCTCTTGGGAAGGTGTATATATTCCACTCCATGAATCATTCTGGTTTAATACTCAGTATTATCAACTCTCTTTCAGATATTCTGTTTCAAGACCACAATACAGTCACCAGGTGATAAGGTTGACATACTTTAGTTTATTTTGAACATTTTTTAAATATGTTGATGTGATCTAGTGCCCTGTACCCACTTCTGTGAGTAGGGTGATACTGTGTAGTCATTCTTGCTTTAAATGCTGGTTTTACTACTTTAGCACTATTTATTGTGTTTAATAATTATATTCTTTATTTTGATAAGTGAATCAAGGTTGAGATTTTTAGGGATGGTTGACATAATTCTATTTATATTAGTTCTATCAAATGTACAAAAACATACTCCAAAACAATGCGGGAAATAGCATTTCTTCATTAAGTCCCCTGGATCCATACATTTAACTCTCTCTAATATATCTCTGTTGCATTTGCCCGTAGAACCTCTTCACTGTTTCCTGTTAAAGATCCAGAATACAAACAGATCTGTTAATACAATAATTATAATTATCTATGTAAATCATCCTTTAAGTGTTTGGTTGTTGTTCAGGCCTTCTGTAAGGGTTTTATGCTCATGGGATCACTTTAACCAGCTCCTATAGTGAATCAGAGCAAAATCACCTGCTCCTGCAGATCAGAAGGGAAACTCATTATCAAGACTGGGAAAATGTTCCTAAGTGCAATAACCCATAGCAACCAATCAGGGATAAGCTTTTATCTGTCTGCTGCAGCTAGAATAATGAAAGCAAATGCTATGAGTACAATTAGGCATTGTGTTGTTCTCAGTAAAATACATTGACCACTAGTGGAATAATACAAACAATTATAAATCAATTAGAGTCAATAGTTTCATAAGGATCATAAATAAATCAGCTTTGGGGCATGATGTTCACCCTGCTGCCTGCATTTGACAGGAATGTATTCAAGAGGGATGGGATGAAGAAGGCTGTCCCCTTACTTTCTCATAATTGATCTTTTACTGGTTTGTGCCTAGTGTAAGAAAGATCTATGGACAATGGTCCATTGCTCCCACAGTTCTACACTGTACGTTCATGCTGGATTCAGAACCATTTTGAGAATTGCATGAAATTGGCATATGCATATCTGTAAATATTACCCTTTTACACAATTTTCCTTGAGCCACCATGTTGTGATTTTCTGTGTCCCCGAGAGATCAGCTAACAGAAAAGAATTGTGGGAGAGAAAGACACAAGTCTGTCCATTGTCACTGGTTGATGTAACCTAGGTTTTACTTCACTGGTTAGTGTGTGAGCACAGTGCCTCATATGAGACAATTGGATGGACTTTACCACTTAAAATGGAAACATTTTCATATGGGATTGTCCAATGGCACATACTATCCGCAATTACATGTTTATGAAAGATCTTTTCAATTCTTAGGCTGTACTTGTAGAAAAGTCCCCTGGATACATACAGTGAACTTGTATTAAAAGGAATTGTAAAAACAAGTCATCCTCCATTTAAAATGTTTAAAAATTTTAAAAATAGGTAGATAAGTAGAACATTGCTTGAACATAGCATTATTAACTCAGATCATGTTCACATAAAAGAGGGCTTTCTGATCCCCTATATTTAATATTTTAAGCTCAATAATATGTATGACATGGGCAGTGTCAAGATGGCATCTGTGTATACAACATGCAAATTCTTCTACTTGAATATAAAGGTATCCATTTCTATGAAATTTTTAGTAGACCATTCATTGCATGTAGTTGAAGCCTTTCTATTCTTCTACAAAAAGTGAAGAATCTGCTGCAGAACAAAGGTCAATGAATGGTCTCCTGTAGTTAGACTGTATTTGACCTAATAGAAGTGCACAGGAACAGTCATTGGGAATAACTTGAATCTGAAATTGTATTAATAGGAAAAAATTTACCTGTAGTGCAATGAAGAGCAAGTTACATTGAAAATTATGGAAATGAAAATGGGATGCACACTAAATCAAAAAAGTAATACTTGATAGTCAAGGATAATGTCAAAAAGATTTTTACTTTGATATAGTATATAACAAACACATATACATTAAAACAATTGGTATATTAAATACAGCCACAGCTGCACAAATGTATATATACGACCAAGTTACAAGATCAGGGCAAAAAAGGAACTGACTACAGAGAGCAGATACACTTGCCAATGATGAGAATACCCCAATGTTTCAAAACTATAGCCTTTGTCAAGGGAGAATTCTGATGTGTCACCAGGCTAACCACAGTATAAATACCCTATTCAATTAGACCCAAAAACCTCAATTTTTGCGCACTTCCCAAACTTCTGCATTTGTGACTTCACGTACGCCAGCTTATCATAGCTGTGCTATTATGTACACTGATACTAACATTAACATTTACCTAGGTAGGGTGCTGCGCAATCACACTGTGTAACTGCTCTCTGTGGTCTGTTCCTTTTTTGCCCTGATCTTGTAACTTGGTGGTATGTATAACTTTGTGCAGCTGTGACTGTATTTAATATACCAATTGCTTTGATGTATATTTGTTTGTTATATAATATATCAAAGTAAAAATATTTTTAACATTATTCTATATATATACAAAGTATTACTTTTTTGTGTGCATCACATTTTCATTTCCATATACTGTTTGGGTAACCAATTGTGGGGTTATTCTGGGGTATATGCACCTCTTATTGCCTTAAAAGAGAGTTTCTTTCTTTTTCTAACACTGGGAGTGCCCACTGTTAACTTTTATTTGTGTACCTTATAAATAATGCCTCTAATGTGTAGTTTTGTGACAGTCTAAGGGAACAGTGTCTACACAAATGGGTAATTTATTTGAACTTTAAAGAACATGCTTAAGGTTGTATAGAGATGATTCAGGGAAAACATGAGAGTTACTCTTTTTAAAAAATTGTATTACCATTATTATTATTTGTTATAAGAATGACAATCAGTTATATTTGTGTTGGCTTCAAGTAAAATACATCTGCCAGTAAAAGAAAATCTTTAAAAAAAAATCAAACAAAATATGTCCCCCAAATTAGATGGACTATTCTTATTTAACTCAAATACATTTCTGACACAAAACAGACAATGGGAAGGTGAAATGAAGATTCTTTCAGCATTTCTCTGCCACTCAAATTATGTTTTCAGTAAAGGATCACTGGGTTTTAATGATATGCTGGCCTCTCTACTAAGAAGCACATTCTAGGAGAGCAATATGCATAGGCAATAAAATGTCTGTCACCAAATTACAATTGACACTTAACATTAGTAAATCTGTACTGTAATTCTTTATGACAGTTGTCTAGGTATATTGGAAGAGAATAATTTACTTCAGCCTTAGCATGTACAATTTCCCATTCTTTTTTTTCACATCATATTACCACAAATTTGCAGGTGAAAAGTAAAGGAATTGTTAAAGCATGTAAAGTCAGTTATATAGGCAGGCATGCTTAAAATCTCGCAGAACGTTTTTTCTTTAATGAAGCAAATAATGCAAAAGTAGCAAGTAGTATTTACTAGTTCCTCCTGTACTCACCTCTGTCAGGGGCTTTGCAGTTTTAATTACGTTGTCCCACTTTGTGATCTCCCTTATAAAAAATCTAAGGCAGCACTTTGATTTACTGATGAGAAACTATGCTTTGCTCTGTTGATCTTGCAATATATATATAATATATATATATATAGCTTCATAAATATATATATATACATATATATATAGACAAATACAAGAGATGAAGTAATGGAATTCTTAATGAATCAGATGCAATTTGAGAGTAGGACTGGCCAGATATGGGATGACTTTGACGTAGTTGGCCAGCTTAAATATATTGCAATATATGGACAAACAATCCCTGTTTTGTTTTGTTTAAAGGGGAAGGCATATATATATATATATATATATATATATATATATATATATATATATATATATACATGTAAAAAAGTGCTGAAGCACACCAACTATTTTCCAAAAAGGAACTTCTTTATTGGATCGACGTTTCGGTCCAAACAAGGACCTTTATCAAGCCTTGCCTGCAGGTAAAATGCAGTATTTTTTTGCTATTTTATATATATATATATATATATATATATATATATATATATACAAGAAATACTATATAATCCTTTGCTCTGAACCTGCCAAAATGTATGAGCACTGTACGCATCTACAGAATGAACATTTTTGACATTTTTGAATGTCCAGTTAAATGGACCTGAAAAATAATTTCAACTTTGTCTCCAGGCAGTTCACCTTTGGCCTGGTGATGATATGAGTCTCTTGCCTGATCTGATGGGGAGGATATAATAAGTCAGATGAGCCAGTTTTATAGGGCAGAGGCTGATATGTTAGCCGAATGAGGCAGGTGTAGCGTTCTGTGTTAGATAAGCTCATCTCTGCACGATAATTACCTTAGTTAGCTTCAAGGTTACTTATCAGATACAGTGAGTTACAGAAGCAAAAACCCTTTTTAGAATCCTTTTTATTTCTTAATTATAGCACCAACACATTTCCACAGCACTTTATAGAGGTTGTTCATCATTTTAATCAGTCTTAATACATCATTTACATCAGCCTTTGTCCCAGTGGAGCTTACAATCTAAAGTTCATACCACATTCACACTATGCTCAATTTTATCAGGAGCAAATGAAAACCAAAGTTGGGAGAAAACCAAAGTTGCACAGACAGAAGAACAGAAGAACATAAAACTCCCAGCAGCTAGTGTCACTGAGGAGAGCTTCATTAGTCTTTAAGGGGCACATTTACTAAGGGTCGAAGTGAATATTCAAATAAAATTCAAATTTAAAAAATTTGAATTTCAAAGTCTACTTTGACTATCGAATAGGCCAACATTCGATTCAAATAGAACAAATTTGAAAATTCGACAAGTCGACCTGTCCTGAAATCTTTTCTAAGTCCTAGGAATTCGAAGGATGCGATTGAACAATTTGAATAATTTTTATTCAATTGAAAACAGACCTATTCAATTGAAATAGGTCCATTGTCAATACAAAAAGACGCTGAGAACATGTTGACTGTCCCTTTTAAACACTAGAATAATGACATCTCCTGGCCAGTTGTGGAACTGCCAGAAAAATATTTTTACCTAGTATAGGGAAACAGCTTCCCTGTACATCTGTAAATTAGGACCAATATTACTGTCCAAAATGTATGGGACTGTCTGAGTAAATGGTAATTAAATTATCAACACCCTACATATATATTTGTTCCTATGATTGTATGCATCCATACTGATTTCATTCTTAGTCACATAAAGATGGCCTCACCTATTGTATGCATATGGACAAACTCTCTCTGTAGAGAGCAAATGTGTCAAAATGGAATGTCCTCCGGGCAGATTAAGCCATATAACCTCTGCTAGCTATAACAACTAGCATGAAAAAAATACTAGTTTAAAAAATGTGTTTTCCATTAAATAACGATTGTGACTTCAAAAATGTTTGAAAACACAATCATCTTTACATATTTAATTACTCACAATATAAAACTGTCTTGCATGGTGTCGTTTTTTGATTTCTGTGAAGCTTTGTGAATGTTTTGTGACGTTCCATGACCTTTGTACATTGCCTGCCTTTCCGTACTGTGCTTATAACATATAAATTAGAAAAGTGTGTAAGTGTGTGTGGTGCTTTCATTCCTGGGAAATTTCTAACTAAGCTGACCCTGAGACCTGGAAAGTGTTAACCCTCAAAATGCATCATATTGAACCTGTTTGGAAGGATCACAGTCAATTATCTTGGTGAGCAATGCATCAAATGGCAAATATAGGCCTATAGCTCCTATTTCTACAATTCTGCTGCCTCATTTCTAGAAAAAATACATATTGTCATGTGCAATATTTTATTAACATTTTCTCCCTTTTTCTGTCAAAACAATTTAACTTCTGCACATACTAATGCCAACTGACACATTCATAACCAATTCACTTCACCCCCTTGTATAAATCTTTTGTAACTATATGACGAGCTGAAGGGGGCAGATTTTATCATGCACAATATTTTAATGGCCCGGGAGAATTACTGTGAAAACAAATGGGGAAGCTTATTTATCAAAATTTTAAATTGTGAATTGTAGAGTTTTTTTAAATTCAAATAAACTTACCAAATTATTGATAATTTTTTTTAAACTTGAACTGATAAAATAAAAATAAACTCAAATGCAGAAAATCCATACTACTCATCATTATCAAAGGGTCTACTTTCTCTTTTAAATGTTCAGTTTTTATATTTGAGTTCTTCAAGTTGAAATTATTAAACCTCCAAAATGTAAGTTTTTGATGCTCTAATATGAATTTGTGAATTTTAATGTAAACATTATCTGGATGATAATGTGTTATGTGAAAAGCAGCTTCTAAGCTCTGCTGTGGTACAGACTCATATGAATGATGCACAATCCCTGTAATGAGTAAACTTATTGGCACTATATAAATATACAAAAACAATAATAATTTTTGTGCGTTAACATTGCAGAAATAAGAAGTTATGTGTAATCTGCAACAGGGAACCACATAGACACAGACCCCTGTCATTAATGGACTCTTAAAACACTATTTTTTATTGGTTTTGATCTATGTAATTCCTCATTTTTGGAATATCGGAAAGCCTGGGAAATCAACAGAATTTTATACCAAAATGTTCAATGTTTATTTAAGACAAATTAAAACTGTGCATTATTCCTTATTTTTTTTCTATTTAGTCCTGTATCCAATTTTCCAATTCAGTGGGCAGTTTTCTCTCCCCTGAGCCAAGCTGTTCATTTCTATTGTATGTGATCTGTACAAGTGACACAGGTATGCCCTCAAGTGTTTGATCTCTGACCTCAGCTCACAGATTGTTTTATAAAGAAAAGTCTCATGATTATTACCATTACATTTTCAAACCTAGTTTTCACTGTCAATTAGAAGGGGGTCATACTAAGGACCTGGCTCTTATTATGCTCTTTAAACTGGAAAACATAGCATGTTAAATGACTTTTTTTAAGTTTATGGCATTATTGCCTTTTAAACAGACTAAAATATATAGAGCAATTTGGTTACCCCACTGGTATTAATACCTGTTGACAGGTAGAAATTGCAGATTAAAATGTAATGTGAATTTGTTTAAATGAGGTAACAAGTTTAGATACTCTTATTAAAAAAACTTCTTTGTGGGATCTAAGCAGTGGAACAATATTATTTTAACCCTACTTCTGTTACACATAGCATTAAGTTACCTCTTTGAGCTTTTTGATAATTATGCAGAAAATTTGTCATATTACCCAGTAAAGATTATACTCTCTTTACAGCCTTTACAGCTGTGTTATAGTTTTATATAGAACCCTATAATTAAAGAAGACTTGTCTGCAAGTGGATATGGATAAATAATAAAAAATTTGCTTTTATCTCATCAGGTATTTTTGAATAAGGTTATAATTTTGTGGCATGATTTAAAGAAAAAAAAAATTATAAAAAAGAAAAATGAAAAGTAACGATTGCTTAAGCTGTCTGAAAATGGCATTTATGTAACTGACTAAAGCTCTGTACTATTAAAATAAATTGTATTGAAGACCAAAAATAAAGGGAATCTGAAAGAAAGGAAAAATCTGTGAAAATTAGCTCAAAGCCAATATAAAATATGACAGTGTTGCCACTTTTAAGGATTTTTGCCTAAGATAAACAGCTAAAGTGCACTGAATTCTATAGTGTAACAAGTGCACTGACCATAAAAAAGCTGAGATATAGGATATGGATTATTTAAAATAAAGTTGTATTTATGGATTTTTATTAAAGCAACAGTAAAGCCCCTAGCAGGGACAGCATGGTCAACATTTGGGACATGGGACACAATGGATTAATGGTCTCATTACTAAATCTGTAAATTATGTCTCTGTAATATGTAAATACATCAAAGTTCTTCTTTCAATATCCTTTAGCTGTGCAACATTACAAAAATGTTTTTTGTAAGTAAAATTATGAATACAAGGCATCATTAGGGGGATGGGATGGTTTCTGAGTTACACTGAATTGCTTTCTACTGCAGCATTTAGTTTTAGTTTGTATAGCAATCATGAGGCAAATTGCTCTTTAAAAAAATAAAAAAATTACTAAATGTGCCTTGAATGAATGATGCATTAACCAGTCAAAAGAGATAAAGGGCTCTGTTCCTTTAGGTGTGATCTGAAAACTGAATTACTTTTCATACTGAACATAATTTTCATACCTTTTAAATGAAAGATGAAGTGCATTTTGTTTAAAATTCCAAAAACACTTTATTATTATTATTATTATTATTATTAATAATAATAATAATAATAATAATAACAGCATTACTGGTAAAAAAATCTTTATGTTCTAGAAGGAAGCTAAAATAGACAGGCAAAGTATATCTTAATAAAGAGAAGAAGGGGAGGCTTATCAAAATTAAAATTCATTTTTTTTATTTGAATAAATTCAAACTGTTACCATACTTGGCTATTTGCTTATTTATTTTAAAATCTTAATCTAAAAAATCAGTTTAAAAAATACGTAAAAATTTGTAATTGAACATTGACAAATTAGCCACTATGACAATAATAAAATAAATGTTGTCATTTGAATAGGCAAAAAAAATAAAACGTCCGTATACAGGGTAATTGTTAGGAAATGTCTCGTGCTAGAAGTGGACTGTTTAAGAATGACTTCCTATGGCAGGAATGTTAGTTACTACACATCTATTTAATTTTGTTGTTAGACCATCAAAACCAAAGAAAGGAGACTCCCTAAAATGTTCTGTCTCTCATTAAAATGTAGAAGCAGCTCTCTCAACAAAAACAATGGTTACTTTTCCAACTTGATCATCCAACGCAATTCAATTAAAAGAGAAATAAAACTTTTGAATAAAATTGAATTGAGATTTGGATTCTTTAAAATGTTCTTAAAATGTTTTACAAACTTCATTTAATATTTGAATGACTTATTCCTCCTTCTACATGATGACACAGGAATTATTTATATGCATGAATCTATATAGAGTAAAATATTCCCTTTTGCTGTGCAATCGTAAGGTGTGTTCAAGCAAATTCCCTATATTTATGCTTGTGTCTCTTTGGGGGCCTATTAATAAGCCTCAAATTTTTCTGGTCAAGTTTTTAAGGGGAAATATTGGTATTTTCAGAGGGAAAATCTCCATGCTCCACGCTCCAAACTGCTAAAAATTTAAATCCAAAAATACTCTAGCTAGAACCTGTCAAATCATGTAAAAGTCAATGGCAGATGTGCCTTTTTACAACTGGAAGATATTTTTTGCTTTTATAATTTTAATGTGTTTTGGTCTGTTTGATACTGATTTCATTCGAAAATTCAACAAATATGTGGTGTTTGGGCAACAATTCTAAAAAGTAGCACAATTATAATTATTGTGACTTTTCCCGCACATACAAGTTTAGTTTGTATTTTTTAGTAAATTAAGCACATTGTGTTTGGGAGTTTGGTCAACTTTTTCTTTTTTTAAAAATAATGAGAAAAATATGAGTTTTAATAAATACCCCCTTCATGTTTATAAGCTATTTTGTATATTGCACGGCAGGGCCAGAACTAGGGGTAGGCAGAAAAGGCACCTAGCTAGGGCGCAATCATAAGAGGGCGCTTGGCAGGTACCTATGAAATGTATTCTGCCTACCCCTATTCCATCTTCACGCACCCCTCCCTCCTCCCCTATCCGTCACTCCCCTCTCCTCCTCCCCATCACTCCCTCCCTCCTCCCTCCTCCCCTCTCCATCACTCACCTCCCTCCTCCTCTCTCTGCCATGCCCCTCCCTCCCCTCTGCTACTGCACATGTGTGCATTCATTTGTTTGGCTGCACATGTGTTTGTGTGCACTAGGTTGCACGCACACAGGGGGTAGCAAGCTGGCCGGCCAGGTTGCCTAGGGAGTCAGGTCGGCTTGGCCCTGTTGTACTGTGACAGTAAAACTGGCTATGATCAGAAGAGCAGAACCATTTGTAATTCCTATAATTGACATTTAACAAAATGAGAATGAGCCACACATGACTGCAAATATGACGGTGCCCTGGTAGAAAAAACTAATTGTGACATATTTGACCCTGACTCTCACATTAAAGTGATTACTGTCTATAGGGTTATTTTTTTTTTCTTTAAAAAATGCAGAATAGCAAAAATGAAGTCCCTTTCATTTTACTTTGGATCTTTCCACCTGGACTTTTAGAAACTATTCCTTATCTGCAAACCTGAGAAACAGGTAGTCACTGAAGAAGGGAGTGGCTTATTTGAGACTTATTATTTCACTCCAAGTGGTGGTAAAAAAAACAAATGCATATTTATATAAGCACTTATCAATGTATGTACTGTAAGTATATATTTATTTATTTATACAGCACTACTTATGCAGACATAGCTATTCGGCAGAACAATGTATTATTTAACAGGGGGCATTACTATAATAAATACACAGTATATTGTAGTTACTGTACATTAAAGATTAAGAGCTAACTTTCAAAGAGAGGAAGGAGGTCCCTGCCTTGTATTGTTTACAATCTAAGCGTACAATCTAAGTGGATGGGTAACTTTCAGACACAAAATAGGTGGATATTAAGAGCTGCAAATTACAGCGGTTGCAATGTAAGCGGCAGTTATTTACTGTTTTAAGAAAATATTTTTTACACATTATTTATTTGGTTCATGTTAAAAATACTTGTATGCTTCAGATCATTTTGAGGAATTTATACCTGAAACCAGTTTATATCACAGTGTAAAAATCACATAGGGACACATTTATTAAAGGTCACATTTTCAATCCAACACAGTAGAGGGGAATAATTGCTTCTTTTTTGGGATCTATGCAACGAAACTGTGAAAATGGCAATTTTCTATTTAGGATTACTCAATGGTACATGCTAGTAAAAAAGTATATTATTATGAAAATGGCTTATTTACATGAAGCTGGGTTTTTCATAAGAGCTGTTTTATGCAATATATTTTTATAGAAACCTACATTGTTCAGGGGTTATAGTTTTCCTTTAATGCACACTGTAAGGTTATCTTTTATAGAATCCAATAAATGTGTTGCTTATTTTCCATTATTAGGTGGCCTACTTTCATATGGACATCAATAGCATTAGTTCAACACTAGTTCTGTGACAAAATGCTTCCTTCCATTTCTCCTTAGTGCCCCACTCTCCCCTGCTTCAAAGCCTGACCTCTTCTCATAACCTTTTGTTTCAGTGCACTGACTTTCTCTCCTGTACTTTGTTAAAAATGTTGCTTTATTTGAAAATGTCTGTCATATGGTTTTTCTCTCTTCTCTCCTCCTAGCAATTCATGTTGAAATCTTTCCTGGTATGTTTGAAAATTGGTAGGTTGAAAGCTTTCCCGGTATGTTTTATGATGTCAACCATGCATTTTAAATGTATACATATTTTTAATTAGTGCCAAATCATTGACACAGAATTTGACTTGTGGGTGAATATTTGAGCATCATCAGATTTGGACTTGGCCTTTTGTATAGAATGCATGCAGAATTTATCCGTGGACTTAAAACACCACATGGTTTTGGACATGTCTTTTGTCCTAGTGCAAATCCCTTAACCACTCAGGTTTGGGAGAACTGTATATGGTAAATTGGTTTCAGATTTTGAGTAAATTGTGTTGTTTTTATCTGTACATTCCTATTAAACGTCAGTGCACCAGAGAGCATTAGGTGACATTTTATATGCTCAGGGACCCTTAATATTTTGCTTGTAGCTACAGCTCCAATTCAACATACACATTGCTATAATAGATGGTTTTTTTTTCATTCTTCAGCACTTAAAAGATCTTTGGGTAAAATGCTGAAAGCTAAAAAAAAAACTAAGTTTAAAGAAGCCACACCAACATTTATGCTAATCATACCATGGTAAAAGCTGGAGGCCAACTAAAATATTGGTGACTAAAAGTTGTGTAAACACTGTAAGTTTAGCTGATTGGGCAATAGCTTCTGAAAAATAAAAATCTTGCTTTATTGATTACATTAAAAAAGTTGTTTCAGGCCAATGTTTCGGTCTCCACTTAAGACCATTATCAAGACCCTGAGGGCACTTGGGTCAACTCTCCCAAATTATGGAGTGGACATAATATAATGGGTAATTAAACTCCAAAATATAAATGTGTCCGATAATAATATAACAATTCTAAGCATCTTTCCAATATACATTTATTTTCAGTGTTTTTAAAGTTATTTATAAAAACAGTTGCTACTGAAAGCACCATTAACTCCTGGTTGTTGCTTTTTAAACAATGTTGCAGAAGTCATCAGGGCAGAGAATAGAAAGGTACAGGCACTGCTTTCAGTAACAATACATAGACAAATAACTCAAAAACCATAAAAAATGTGTAATGAATATACAGTATATTGCAAATTTGCTTAGAATTATGTTTTATATTTTTAGACTTAGGGGTTGCAATTCCTTTTAGCTCTAATAAAATATCATTTACATATGTTATCCCAATAGGATTTTTTTTTCTCTAATAATGATTAGTTATGGTTCTTTGGGATCAAGTACAAGGTACTGTTCTATTACAGAAAAAAAGGAAACAATTTTTTTAAAAAATGTGATATATTTTCTGCATATGTTCTGCATCTATAGAAATTAGAACATTGGTCATATGGATTTTTCTATTAGTGGCCCTAGCAATAAGGCACCAGAACCTGTAGAACCAGTGGCAGAACTACCGGGGGTGGGGGTGCAACCCCTCAGGGCTTGCTGGATGTTCAAGCAGGCGTGACTCCTGCACCCAGGCCTTGGATGGCTAGTTACGTAACCATGTAGAAATACTGAGCTGACATTGGGATGCTGTGTTATGTACCAATGTAAGAAATCGACTTCCAGAAACTTTGTATTCCTACTGTATATTTTTTTTCTCATGGTGCATTAAAATTTTATTTTCTCCCTCAAAGAAGTTGTCCCTCTGGGCTGAAATATACTGTATTTATCTATCCAACCAACCAACCAACCAATGATTTACATGAATAATATACATAATTATAATCATCATCTTGTTCATAATAACTATCATCTTGTCATGAGGGATGCTGGAAGGCATTGTGCAACAACATCTACTGTCCACCCTATCCTAGATTATGGGTTGATCTGCTGAGATGCCTACCTGCACCAATAGGTACAAGCTAAATGTTATGTGAGCAAGTTTCAGGTAAAGTTGTTGTACTGTGTTAGCCAGTAGAAATGTTAAAGGGCAACCAGTTTGAAATAAAAAATAACAAAGTGCTATAAAGGTGATACCTTTATTGACTAGCTAATATAACCATAGCAAGATTTCAGAACATTTTAGTTACTTGATGCCAATAAATCACCTTTATACCACTTTATTTTTTTATTTCAAACTCGTTGCCTCATGTGCAAGCTTCCAAACAGATAAGCAAATAAGTTTGTCATCATCATCTGAAGGGGTAAAAAGATAATAAAAATGTTACTAATGTCCAATATCACTCTGTTGTATTATCCTTTACATCCCCCTACAGCGCTACGAAATAAGTTGGCGCTATAGAAATACATGTTATTAATAATAATAATAATAATAATAATAATAATAAATCTCCCTATAAGATTTCGACTGGGTAATTGGTGTTCTAAGGCTACAAATTAAGAACATTGGTAGTCATTCTCCTGTGCTTTCACAGTCCCATTTTTATACACTCTCAGCAACTTATCTTGCGACAATGGAATTTTCACCCCCTCCCCCTGCACATTAACTGACAGTGGGCAACTCAGTTCATTGTTCCAGACTGACACCCAGAGAAAAGCAGAGCTTAGGACTCAGCATTCCCCTTTCACTCTTTAGTTACTGGGAGTGTAAATAAGTGTTTCGCCTCTGAAAATTAAACAGGCTTGCGAAATATATGCTTTCTTCCCTTACACACAATTACAGCAAATCATATGAGGCCAGACCTAGGGGGGGAATGTCATTCTTCTTTTAGGAAAGTTGTGAATTTTTCATGGTTAAATGAACTGATCTTTTTTTTTCGATAAATAAAATGAAAACTGGAATTTTGCACAGGGAGTTAAACCAGTGCTCTGTGAGAGAATGAGTGAAATTTACATGAGACAGCTATTAGCTCTCCTAATAGAGACACTAAAACAATTTGCAATTAGTGGAGAATCTGCGAGTCTCCCTCCTCAAGTGCTGGATCAGTGATCATTTTCCTACTTAAGATGACAAATGTCCCTCACTT
>CM044432.1:162989050-163012299 GCA_024363595.1 Xenopus borealis
CATTGTTTTCAATGGTGAACTCTTTCATTGGATGGGATTCTGTGATAAGTGGGATAAATGGGATGTCTGAGTAAAGTTATTCTGTGCCAAACACATAATCCAAAGTGGCTTCATCTGTATACAATTTGCAATGATATAATTCCAGACACACTCAAATTGCATTCCATTACAGGTATGAGACATCAAGAATGCTCTGGACCTGGAGTTTTCTAAAAAGGGAATTTTTCCATAATAACAACATTTGAATTATTTTATTAAAATGGAGTCTATGGGAAATGGCCTTATTTCTGCATAACAGTTACTGTATCCCATACCTTTATTTTTTGGAAAATGTGATTACAGTGATATTCAGCATGGCTACCTATGCTTTTAAGGTGAAAGCAGATATTGGAAATGATGAATACTAAAGAGGAGAACTTAACTTTATCCTGAGGTAAGTCAACTCAACAATTTACACGTTTATGCCTTTAATGTACCATTGCAGGTGTAGAACAATGTTTCATGTAAAAAAAAACCTTCCATTAGCTTGAGCCATTCTTTCTTTGATGAAGAAAGCAATGCAAAAGGATTAAGAATCTTAAAGGGATCCTGTCATGGGAAATTTCTTTTTTCCAAAATGCATCAGTTAATAGTGCTGTTCTAGAAGAATTCTGCAGATTTTTTTATATTTCATTTTGAAATCTGACATGGAGCTAGACATTTTGTCAATTTCCAGCTGCCCCAAGTCATGTGACTTTTGTAGATTCCCGTCCTCAACAAGATCTCTGTGGTTATTCAGGAAACAAGCTGTGCAGGCAATGCTCTATGCTGCAGTACTGCAATAACTTTGACTTTTCCTTCAGGCTTTTCTTATTTAGTTCATAGTTTCAACATTCTTCTGTGTAGTTATGTACAAAACCAACTAATTAATTAAATAAGTGAGGCCTTAATCTTTTTCTGGATACAGGGTGTCAGGAATTTTGAATGGTGTGACATTTATAGCTTCCCCTTTCTCCTTCTTCTAATATATACTTGTATTAAATGGAAGCTGTCTGCACATTCTATGTGAGTAATTAATTCATTACATATGGCGTGCTAGGAGGTGTGGTTAAAACAATTATTTTTTGTAGATAATTTTTAACTAACTACAATGTAATTATCTAACTGGAAGCATATTTTCTAAAGCAAATTTTAATGTATTGAGTAAAGGGGTTACATAAATACCTATTTGAAGTTCACAGTTCTGCTATTTAAAAAAAACCAATATCCCTTGCATTGCAAATACAGGTATGGGACCTGTTTTCCAGAATGCTCGGGACCTGGGGTTTTACGGATAATGGATCTTTCCATAATTTGGATCTTCATAACTTAAGTCTACTAGATAGTCATGTAAACATTAAAGGGGACCCATCACCCAAATTATTCAGAATCCTATTTTATTAACTTTAATTAACTTTATTTACACTAAATGAATTATTTGAATCTTGTTTCCTTCAGTCTGGGAATTCATAATTATAGCAAGCAGGCAGGAGCCAGTTTGTGGACACTGTTATTAAGACAAGCTACATATATTTTTCCAAATGACTGAGAAATTGAGGGCTATTTTATGTAAACATTTTCATTAAGGGAATGGGCTGGATAGCATAGATTTTCTGCCTTTACTCACCTAGAAGGAAGCCATAGGGAGATTCATAGGTTAGGATTCTTAATATAGCCCATAGCATATTGTGACCTATTTTGTTATAATGTATTTATAGTTATTTTACATAACTTAATTTTTTGCACTTGAAGCATATACTTAGCAATTTTAACCATGTTTGCAAATAAATTTTTGGTGTTTTCTTGCACTGTAGAATACATTATTTGAAATATAAATAAATGTCTTCAAGTGAAAATGATATTGCAAAATGTGATGCTCTAAACAAATTGATACTCTATTTGTGATACTCTACAAATTGATACTCTAAGTCTAAGGGGTCCATTTACTAACAACTGAATAAAAAAAAAATTTCCACGAATATTGAATAATTTGCGGTTTTCCTATATTTGTAATAAGCTCTATAATTTCGAGATTTGTTTTAAAAAACAAAAAAGATTTTACTGCCAAACTTCAGTAAAAAAAAGTTGTTGAGGTGCTATATAAGTCAATGGGAATTTTTCAGATTTTTTTTTGCCATGAGTTGTTTGAAAAACTTTTTTTCTTGTATATGTATGGGATCCATTATCCAGAAACCCATTATCAAGAAAGTGCCAAATTACAGAAAGTCCATCTTCCATAGACTCCATTTTATCCAAGTAATCCAAAGTTTTAATAGTTAATTCCTTTTTCTCTGTAATAATAAAACAGTAGCTTCTACTTGATCCAAACTAAGATATAATTAATCCTTACTGGCAGCAAAACCAGTCTATTAGGTTTATTTCATGTTTACATGATTTTCTTGTAGATTTTCGGTATGAAGATCCAAATTACGAAAGGATCCATTATCCAGAAAACCCCAGGTCCCAAGCATTCTGGATAACAAGTTCCATACCTGTACTTTTTATAATCTGAACTTTTAATAAATTCAATGACAATCATGGTTAGAGTTTCTGAGTTTAGTAGTGGTTTTAAAAACCTCTAAAACCACTACAATCTGACATTTGATAAATAAGCTTCCACATATAACAAAACTTTTATATTAGTTTTTATTTCAAAGTAAAAGAGAAGTTGAAGCAACTTTGGTATATGATATTCTATTTACACCAAAGAAAGCTAAGATAATGGACAGTGGCAATGGCAAGCCAATGCAAAATAGCCTCCCTAGAATAGAGAACTCTTGTATCAACCAAATGATTGAATACATTACGGGACAAATTAACTATTATTCCCTAAAAATCCCTCAAATTCCTTTGAAATTTGATAAGCATTCGACTATCGAATGCTTATCGAATAGTTTTAGGCTATCTTTTACCTCAATATTCAATTTCTTGATGAAATCATACGATCGAATACAGATCGTTTGATTTCACTCGAAAAATTTGTACGATTCAAACGATCGAGGCGTTCGATCATACGTATGGTATTCGAGCAGGTGTCTGAATAAAAAACCTATGGGGGGCTTCCCATAGGCTTCTATTGCAATTCGGTAGGTTCAATCTGGCGAAGTAGGCAGTCGAATAAAATTTTAAAGTTAAAGTCCTTCGATCATCGAATGGTCGAATTATCGAATATCCGATCATTCGATCTATTTGATCATTCGAATTTTCAGTATTCGATGATCGAAGTGGCCAAATTTGCATATTCAAGCCTCGGAAAAAATCGTACGATCGGAATTCGATCGAATTTGATCGAACTTCGATCCATTCATGTAAATTTTGTTAATTTGCCCCTAAAAGTACTATGGTTCAAACCATACATCTCCCCAGTATAGCCTGGTAAGAAATCAAAACAAAAGTAATTAAATGTAAATCAATGACTATACATTAAATAAAAAGAAAATGAAAGTAAAAGCAAAGCAAAAGAAAACTACTCATAAAGTAAAAGAGCATGTTACTAATCACCAATCGTTCCTTTGTCCTGGAACCCTTATTATTTTCTCTATATACTTCCTCCCTCTGCAAATTAATCAGCTCGTATGGTTTCTACTACCACCTCTACGCTGACGATACTCAGATATATCTCTCCTCTCATACTGATGATATGGGATGAACTCCTAACTCGTGTCTCCTCCTGCCTGTCCGCTATGTCTACTTGGATGTCATAAGTAGTGACATGTTAACTTAAATTAAACTTCTCCAAAATGGAAATTGTTCTTTTTCCTCCAACTAACACCAGTAACATCCCGGAAGTATCCATCATAGTTAGTAATGCCACCATCACCCCATCTCGTCATATCACGTCTAGACTATTGAAACTCTTTTTTAATTGGCCTTCCCCTCCAGAGACTGTCACCTCTCCAGTCCATAATGAACACTGCTGCTAGGCTTATACACTTCAGCAACCGCTCCTCCTCTACCATGCCATTCTGCCAATCCCTGCACTGGCTTCCACTTCCCTTCAGAATTAAATTCAAATTAATGACCCTGACATTCAAAGCACTTCATAGCTCTGTCCCTCCCTACATCTCTGAACGAATCTCTATATACTCACTCAAACACTTACTACGCTCCTCTATTGACCTGCTACTCAACTCTTCTATTATTACCTCCTCACATGCTAGCATTCAAGACTTTGCAAGGGCTGCACCCCTCCTCTTGAATTCTCTCCCACGGTCTGTCCGACTTTCGCCCAACCTTTCAGCTTTCAAGAAATCTCTTAAAACGCACTTATTTAGAGAAGCCTACCCTCACTCTAAAAAACCAAATGCAATACCACTTACATTACCACATCTCTCACCCACTTAACTCTGATCTTGCCCACTCCCACACTTTGTGTATCATTCCCTTCCCTTTAGATTGTAAGCTTTTTCTGCACAGAGCCTTCCTCACCTTCTGTACCAGTATTTATTGTGATGTATGTAACTCCATATTTATTGTAATGTATGTACTTCCATATGTTCTGTGTATGTAATTTATGTGATTTAGTTGTATAATCACGTTCACTTTACAGCTCTATGAAATAAGTTGGTGCTATAAAAATGCATAATAATAATAATAACAATAATAATATTGCACAATAGCTTAGTCAGCTACACAGCTACTAAATAATGAGAAATAAAGGCAAGAAAAACAGTACATGACCCCAAAGATAAAAAGTGAAGGAGGCTTGAGCAGTTCATTATTGAAATGACTGAACAGAGTCTTACCTATTGACAAATAACTGTGTATTTAAGAAGGATAGAATGTCCTACAAAAATATGAACTTACAGTAGTTTGGAAAAAGAGAAGAGTACATGAATTTGACTACAAAGCAAAGATGATGGCATAACAGACTTAAAAATGTACAGTTAAACCAAAGAGTGGCAATAGTAATGAGCCAGAAATAGCAAGGGCTCAAGTGCAAAGATCCAGATTCTGCCAAGAATCACAAAACAAGAGAGAAGCAAACAAACAATACCCTGGCCATAACATGCTTGGGAAGCAAATTAAAACAGAAAAAAATATGTTGTGCCAAGAAAAACCAATGTCAGCAATTCATTAGTTGCAATAAACACTATACAAATAAGCAACATAATAACAAATTAGAAAGTCCTTTGTGTCCCTCCACAGCAGTGGTTTCCAAACCATGCTGTTGCAGAAAAGATGGGGCTGGGTGGGGCCTAAAAGACAGCTATAGTTGGAGAAAACATATTTCAATATTTAAGATAGATATAATATTTAATAGTGTATTTGAATTGGAGCCACACCTTGGACCATATTTATGTTCCCTTGAGGATCACGGTTGGGCAAAAGGGATTTAGGAAGAGCTCCAAAGAAGAGCTCTAAAGAGCAAGAGCTTCATATTCCCCTTAAATAACCTAAGCACAACCTAAGCAACTCACTCATGGGCCCATGTGAACACATCCCTCACACAGGGCATAGGTTTCAGCTACCAGGACTTCCTGTGTTAGTAAGGGAATTAACACCTTGGTACCCCTACATGTTCATTACCATATGTTGCCCCTTGAAAACAGTAATCATGGAACACATTTTGATGGGCTAGCACTCTTAAAAAAAGGCTCACTTAATTCCTCACTAGTCATATGTCCTGTCACCAGCTATCTCTTCTCAGTATAAATCCTATAACTGTGCAATGCCATGTTATAATTTCTATGTGTTCTTTCTTTTATTGTTTACTGTTACTATACTTAACGGTGGTCACCTTAACTTCTACTTGGTCCCTACATGTTATTATTCAGCATGGATTATACAGTATTCCTGTGTTACTACATGCTCTGTAAACACATTTCTACTTAAACCTGTCACAAACGGCACCATAAATGCAGAACCCAAGATAAGTTCCCTGGTCTCGGCTCTCACTTCTGCCTATAACCACTACCTTTCACCTCGGGAGGAGCCCTCAGCTAAATGGATGCCGCCAGGTCTTAACTGAGAGAGGAGGAAAGCTAAAAGGTTCTGGACAAGCAAAGGGGCATGATCATCTCACCAAGGATACTGGATTGAAGAACACAACCAGACGCCACAGAGTGGAACAGGCAGGCTGGACCAGCACAAGCAGAGAAAAATAGTCACAGACAGGCAAGGGTCAGGATTGGAGAGAGTCAGAATAATGAAGTAGGCAGGCAAGGGTCAGGATTGGAGATATCAGAGTAGTCAGGCAAAGCAAGGGTTGATACACAGTAGATCAGGCAGGAATCACAGGGATTAAACACCCAGGAACTTTCTAATAGAACCTAACAACAGGCCAAGTGAAGAAGACTGAATTCACCTTTTATACTATTTGAATTTCACTCCATGATGTCATCACGCCATCGCATAAACCTGGAAGTGTGCCAGCAATCACCCCATTGGAAACTGGCCACAGAACGGGAAAAAGCAGCGCAGCGGGCATCCACGCTAGACCTTTGAGTCCTTACAAAATATGAAAACATTTTCAATAAAATTTAATTAAAAAATGTAAGCCATTAGAACGGACAGCTTTATTTTATGCCTGGGTACCATTGTGCATGACAGATTTTACTGTACTTTTTTTGCACATCATGCTTATCCTTAAGTGCTTATGTTTTCTAACTAGTTCTAAATTATATTATATTTCTTTTTGAGCAAAGGTCTCTTCTAGATATAATTTTAATAGTTTACCTTGTTCTTTACAAGCTGCTTCTGGATAATAGTTTTGTTTCAAAGAACTCATTTATAGTTCTTCTTCTTACTTTTTTGTTAAGGGATGTTCCCCTTTATATTTATTTTTAGTATGGTATTGCTGGACCTTTTCAAAGAAACTCCTCAAATGGTCTTCATAATTTATTTAATTTTTTTTAATCATGAAATTACCTTCGGTGTGGCGGGGACGCCCGCCGCTCCGCTCCTCCATGCCGGAGCACACTTCCTATATTTAAAGGCGGAGTGGCGCCAAATTTGAAATATTTAAAGGGGCATTTTTTAAAAACTCATTGCCCGTGATAGGTTTGATCCTGGTGCCTTGTACCTGTGCTGTATAGCTTCTGTTTGTCCCTGAATACCTGTTTTGACCCTGCCTGACTTTGACTCTGCCTCATCCTTGTCTGATTGATTACCCGGTTTCGACCCTTTGCCTGCCTGACGTTCCTTGATGTCTGCCTGCCTTGACCCAGCCTGTCTCACCATGAATCTGCCTACTCCTGCTTGTACCATGACCTTCGGCCTTTATAGACTTTTTATACAGTCGTGCCCCATTGCCAGCCAGAACTCCTGCTCTGCACCTCTCGTTTAAGTCCAGGTGGCATCTGAGTAGCTAAGGGCTCCTCCCAAAGCCAAAGGCGGTCACACTACTGGTGAAGCACAAGCCAAGTCCAGGGTGCTTGGTGTTTGTCCTGGTATTGGGTGCCAACTGTGACAGTAGGGATCCATAGGGTTAATTCCCCCCAATGGTCTGAATCCCACATGCTGGGAAATAACCTGCTTGGCCAGTGATGGGTTGGACCAAGAGTGAAGGGAGAGGAAGGAGCCTGTGTTCTGGCAGATTCCGGAAGTTGCCGGAAGGTGTCACTGCTGCGTACCTGTTTTGATATAGCTATGTTGTCATGTGTTCACAGCCATTTCTGCTTTCACTTTCAAAGAGAATGGAGCTGTGAAGGATGTCATCACTGTGAATGCCTGTTCCAGCTCTCTGCAAGCCCCTGGGTGAATTGCCTGTGGGAGGGTAGTGAAAGGATCCAGGGTGTATCCCCTGTTGAAGATACAGGTGTTGTTTGTGTGCCTCCTCGGGAAAGCAACTACCTCTGTCCAGCAGGAGAGGTATTTGGGCAGGTAGCACTACCTGGGGAAAGTTAAGATTGTGGAAAAGGAACTGACACTTTCTTTGTCCACAAGGAGTGGAGTGCAGGACTTGTGCAAGGAGGGGCCAGGATGGGACTGCAAATATCCCCAGGGTAAAGGGTCAGTAATATGTACTTGCGCATTTACTTTTCTGTGTGTTTTATTTTTGTTTTCCTCTATTCCTGGATCCCATTAGGTGGAGGCACTGCCATGAACGGTAATGCCCAGTACCCTTTCACTTTCGAAAGTGTTAAGAAGATAATGATGTATAACATATGGGGTTGGCCAAGAATGGGTTTAAAATACTTTGACTATTTCCCCACTGCTACTAAAAAATTATAATTCTGTGTGAAAGCAACCAAAAACAGGTTTTATTTGTTAATTTGTTTTTACTATTATTTTTAATTGATCTTTTTCTTTTTTCAGGTCCTCTATTGTTGATTTCAAAGAGCAGTTCAAATTCCAATTTGAGAATGACAGTACAAAAACTGAATGAATAATGACTTTAGAAAACTGTTGTTTTATCAAAGGAAGACTTACATTTAAGGTAACCCAACATTTAATTTTTTACTTTTTATTCTATATTATTTTTCTAGAACATTTACAAAATGTTTTGAAGGAAATATCTAATTATATTTTATTCTAAAACAACTTCATAAAACCTCTTTAATCTAGCTATTTTATATCTGATAACTACAAACCCAATAGACCATCATTTTACTTAGCTCTATTTAGTTAGCTCTATCAGGTGAGATAAAAAGCTGTCTTTTAACAAACCCACACATCTGCTTCATTTGGCCATTGTGCTATTTATTCTGTCCAGCTTAATATACCATGTTACCTTTTTGCAGCCTTATGCATTTGCAAAAATAGTCTCATTTATATCTGGTTATTTATACTTTGTGGGCGTGACACACATGCTCCTTACATGAACACAAATCCAAAATCATCCAACTTAATATTTTTGTGTTCAAAAATGAAGTGCTTTAGAATAAAGAATGCTACCAACTTATCCATGATAAAAATGCAACAGGCACTCACAGCTTCCATAGTCAGGCATGATAAAATAAACGTAAGTAAACTTAAAACATATGTAACAAATGGTTCAATTACCCACTTGAATATCTGCAAGTGTTTCCTGTGTCTTATATTTAGAACACTCTTTTAAATGGGTCAGTGGATTCACAGTATGGATCACTGTAAGCCCACTAAAGAACATTTAAACCCAGTAGGATTGTTTTGTCACAAACATAGATTCATGCAGTTTAGTAACAATCAAGTACAAGTTTTATTGTTACAGAAAAAAATTAAATCATTTCAAAAAGTAAATTTGCCTGAAATGGGTGTTATGGGTAGTGATGGGCGAATTTATTCGCCAGGGGCGAATTCGCGGCGAATTCCCGCGATTCGCCGCTGGCGAATAAATTAGCGAAACGACCAAAAAAATTTGCCGCCAAAAATTCTCCGCGCAAATCTGTTTTAAATGCTGCTTCTAGACTCATTCATCTATCTCAACATCAGCTGCTCCCCTATGCATATCCCATAACTGGCTCCCAATCTCCTATAGAATAAAATTCAGACTACTCACACTTACATTCAGGGCCCTTAACCATGAAGCCCCTCCCTATATCTCATCTCTGATTTCAAAATACACTACTTCACACAACGTTGGCTCTGCTTCTCACCTTCACCTCATTTCTCCTCTCATCACTTCTGCCCACTCTTGACTTCTCTTGGGCGTCTGCTTTTCTCTGGAATTCTCTACCTTGAGCTGTCAGACTTTCTCCTTTTCACCTAACTTTCCCCCAATCTGATTAATTTGTGCTTTTTAAATAATAAATAAGGTCCAATTGTGGCTTCTAGTTTGCTCAGACTTTTCTTATTTAAATAATCAGATTTTAGTGAATATGCCAGAAATTCATACAGTCCTGAAATGTACCGTGTTTGCTGCAGAATATTTGTAATTTGAAAAAGAAATCTGATAAAGCCTTTTAGATTGGTCTTGTGATAAATTTAATTATCATTTAAACCCGAAAATTAAACAATATTTTTTCTATGACAATGTTCTGAAGGATTGTGAATTGTTTAATTTGCAGTGCTGTGCATATTGCAGCTCTTTAGAACATATTACAGCTGACATTTTTTTCATGGCATTGTTATTATGCTAATAAAGAGAATGAATGAACTCTTAACAAATATAAGTTTATGCTGACAGGAAAAATGACATGGTCAATTTATTAGGTAATATATCTGGGAGAATTATTCTTTGCATGGTTTAATTTTGCAAGATTAAAACCACTTCCCAGCAAAAATGAACTGGCACTCTGTATTCCACATGGTGCTTTCAATGAAAAAGGGAGTTGCAGAACAAAATGATGTCCTTGTCTGTCCCTTTTTTCCATACAAATCTCCAATCAAATTTAATAAAGCTAGTTTGATACAATGCCAGCCCACACTTGGTTTACCCTTGGTCGACTTTAATAGGGTCAAAATATTTTCACATTGGCAGTGTACGGATTAATCATTTTTCCAGAGGATTTAGAAAATTGATAGAGACAAGGCCAAACAAATTTTTAAATTAATTGGGCCTACACAAGAACTCAAGGGTCACCTTGTGTTAGTTGTTCCACATTTTCCAGGTCACAGAGTTGCTGTGAATCCTGCAGCTGCCATGAGAAGAGATCCATGCTGTGGATGCACAAAGGTGAAAGAATTTCTCTCTGAAAGTGAGAAATTTCTTACAAGCTACTACAATAATTACAGCTTCCAGATTGTTGCTAAACACTAATCACTTAAATAATGTATGCTCTGCTTGTGCCTCTGCTTGTGCTTGCTCTAATCGAGTAGTCAGGAAAATTTGCAAACATGTTGTTATTATAAATACTTTTCCTACAGTGGTGGCATGTTTTATATAATAACAAAGACTGTCATATTATGTACAGCTAGCTGGCAGTAGTACTAAGAAAATACAGGTATGGGATCTGTTATCTGGAAACCCACTGTTCAGAGAGTTCAGACTACATTTTATCCAAATTTTTAAGATCAATTTCTTTCTTTCTCTGTAATCCAAACTAAGATATAATTAATCCTTTTTGAAAGAAAAACCAGCCTATTGGGCTTATTTAATATTTACATGATTTGCTAGTTGACTTTAGGTATGAATATCCAAATTACAGAAAGATCCATTATCCGGAAAACCCCAAGTCCTGAGCATTCTGGATAACAGGTCCCATACCTGTACAATATTACAATTCTTTCATTCTTATGGTTTGCCATTACGGCAATGTGTTCTGTATATTACTTCTGAATATATGTCACCTTTACACAGATGAATAGTAAACTACAGAGATTTGTGTGTATGGAAATAGGCTAATTTTTCTTGTCTCCAATTTAGAAATGTGTTGTATGGTATTACAAGCTTGCCAGTATAAAAATTACATAAATGAGATTTGTGACTATGTTAATGGTCTGTCTCCAGCTCTTTCAATTCACTGTAATGTTGTATTTTATTTTCAAAGGCTAACCTGCAGTTAAAGACTCATGTGTTTAATATTAAATAATTGGACGAATATAGAGGAGATTAGCAACTCTATTTAGCAGTGCCGGGGTCCTCAATTCAATTCTATTTGCTAGGGGTTTGCATGTTCTCCCTGTGTCTGTGTGGATTTCATCTTGGTATCCCAAAACGTACAGACAGGTTAAATGGCTACTGATGAAATTATAACCAGTGTGACTATGATAGAGACTTTAGAACATGAGCTTCTTTGGGACAGAGGCTAAACTGAATGCTGAATAATTATTAAACACATCAAAACTCCATGTGAAGCTGATTGTAGGGTGTTGTCAAGGCTTGATGGCCGTATATGGTTGGAATCCAGAACAAAGAAGAATTTGTTATGAGGATATAGCGGATAAAATTCCACTTTGCGCACCAAAGGGATTAAATAGTTCAAAGTTGATTTACAGGAAAAAAGTCAAGGGAAGGCAGCAATCAGTAAAGTCAGTAACAAAGTAAGAGGTCAAAATCCAGGAATCAGTCAAAATAGAAATTTAGAGCACCCAAGAACACTTCAGGAGTAGCACTTTGGGTATTGAACCCAACATACAGTACAGGTGGTGAGATGTGACTAGTAAATGGGGCCTTCTGGGACAAGTGTCTTGTAGTAGTAGTAGTTCCCTACCATAACAGCATGAAAGCCTAAGCCGTTAGAAGTGAGTATGTTGCAAATTTACTATTACTCCCGGAAATTAGCTCGACCAAATTCGCAATTCGATAAGCATTCGACCATCGCTTGCTTATCGAATTGTTTTAGGCTATCATTTTGCTCGATATCCAATTTCTCGATGAATTCGTACGATCGGTTACAGATCGTTTGATTTCATGAAAAAATCGTGAAATTTCATTCGAGCGTCCGAAAAATTTGTACAATTAGAACGATCGAACGCTCCGATCGTACGAATGGCATTCGAGCAGGACTTAGCCTCAGAATTCGATCTATTTGATATTCGTGAATCGAAGAGGCCAAATTTGCATATTTGAAATTCATGAAAAATTCGTACAATTGGTATTCGATCGAATTTGATCGAACTTCGATCATTTCACGTGAATTTCGTAAATCGGCCCCTTAGTGTGTATTCTAAGATGTCCTTAGGAGCATCTTTTTGCTACTTTCTGCAAGTTTGAGTTTAGCAACTGTCTCACAATATATTGTATATATTAAATATCTATAAACAATAAAAGACTGATTAGTTATTCCTTTATATGACAGGCCAGGATAGAAAACACCTCTAGAATTGTGATGCCCTAGACCCAGGTATTTGTGGCCCGCTCATAAATATAGACCTGTACTTAATCCTGCTTTCACAGTGAGTACATGAAGGCACACTGTGCACATCCACATAGTTGCTGTTACCTGAGATGGTTACTGAATATAGTAAATAAGAAGAGTAAATCAGCATACCACACTAAGGGCACCTATTAGATCAGTCACATTCATAAATATTTGGAAGAATTGGGACAATTCCGTAATTGGGATCTTCATACCTTAAGTCTACTAGAAAATCATGTAAGTTTTAAATAAAAACCCAATAGGCTGGTATTGATTCCAATATGGATTTGTTATACAAGGTATAACAAGTACAAGGTACTGTGTTATTATTACAGAGAAAAAGGAAATAATTTGTAAAACATTTTATTATTTGGATAAAATGGAGTCTGGGCATTCTGTAACTTGGAGCTTTTTGGATAACGGGTTATGGGTAACAAATCCCATACCTGTATTTATTTCTTTAATTATTTACAGTTCCTATCATTGTGATATATGTGATTTCCATGGGACAGCATAGGCCACCTTTGCAATAAATCAGATTTGCTGATAGTAAAGCGGCCCCATTTTCAGCACTGCTTGTTAAATTATAAATGTCTATGTTGATTAAAGGACATTTCTCTGGGAACTTATTAACCAGTAATTCACATCACTAAAATATATTAAAGTAATTAAGTAATATACTGAAAAATAATACAGTTGGATCCATATGTTGCTAGCAAGCACATTCCCCATGTTTTCTTTCAGGCAGTTATTTTGATAAACAACCAAAAAGCTGCATTCGTTACTCTCCCTTGTGTCCCTTCTGTTAAAATGAGCTGTGTTTTTGGCAGCATTCGGCAATACGCATAAGGAAAAAAGCAAACGCAAGAGCCCTTAACTGATCCTCGATTATGTTACATCATTTACATATAATTGAAGTTATAATGTCTATGTTCACTTTCCAGTCCTCTTTAATACTCTGAAGATCTCACTGCAGATTATTTTATGTTCGGGAATGTATTTTCTTTTTTAAAGGAATTAGTGTTCTACTCTTCATCTGTGACAGCATACTAAATTCTTGTTCACAACTATGGGATTTGTTTAGCTCCAGGCATCTATTTTTGGATTACAAGAATGCTGATTGGTTCAGTGACACAAAAAGGTCAAGCTTTCTTTTTTAAGCCCTTTTTTTGACTCATTAATCAGAGTTAAGGAGAAAACTGGCTAGCTGGTAGGTTAAATACAGCTCTTTCTGAGGGCATTGAAAACCATCAAAAAGTCTGGATGGTGTGAAAAGCAGCCTTGATTTTGGTACAGATCACCCTATTTACCTACTCCACACAAAAGGCCCAGTGTTTTTTTAAAGTAATTTGTCATAGGGGCAGTTATCAATTCAAACGTGTCTTTTTTTGTGATATTTCATATTTTGTCATGTTTCAGAAGAGAAAAGGAAATGTAAAAAAATATTGCCATAGGTATAAAATATGATCGCAGTGTCTACAGCAGTTCAGTTAAATTCTGATGGACAAGAATCCCTGGAACGTTAAGGCAAATGTATAATTAACATCAAGGTATTTTACAGTTTACATTTCTGTCTGTGACTATTCAATTTGGTTTTTTTTTGTGTTTTATTTGACACTTTGTAGGGAAGATTCATATGTTTTTTTTTTTGGTGTGGAAGGTAGATTTCTGCTGAATAAATTTATAGTAAGAATTTCAGTATCCACTGAATTTGATGCCAGTTTGTACCAATATGGGACATCCCGCAGCTCCAAGAGGATAATTCTTTAGAACAAAAGAGTGGGTGCAAAACCTACTACTTGCAGCAGATGAGGATTTCAGGTATAAGCTTCTAACTTAAATGAGAGAATACTTCTGTTTGGTGTCTACCTAAAATATTTAAATCAAATGAGCATTTTGTTAAACCTTCTGTGCAAATATTTTGGATTTCAGTCCACTATGAGCTTTCAATACATTAAAAACATTAAGTACGGCATACTCCAGCAAGTGACAGGAGAGTGAGTAATTTTGTTTTACCTCCTTATACCTACCCGAGACAAATAAGAATGGGCACTTTGTGGTGCTTGTTTAGGGGAAATGGTAGTCTCCAGCCCTGGCAGCTGTTATTGTTAAGTGCTCTATTATGAAGCATTCAACCAAGATCTATAAGGGAGTAACTAAAACACTACACTTCAGGTGTGCAAACTTTGACAGTATAAGGGCATCTCTGCAACATATTAAGTGGGAAATGCTTTTTACTGGGTCAAACACAGAACAAAAAGGGGAAGCCTTTAACATGATGCTGTGGGTGTTGGTTTGTGTTTGGGGTGCTGTTATGCTAGTCTAACCTGTGCGCAAGGTGGGTGAGAGACTGATTTGTACCTGAATTGAAAACTGGCTAAAAAATAGACTACAAAGAGTGGTGGTAAATGGAACATTTTCTTATTGGACTAGTATTGTTAGTGGAGTACCAAAGGCTCTTTACTGGATACTTTGCTTTTCAACTTGTTTATTAATGACCTGGAGGTGGGTATTGAAAGTTGAATTGAATTGCAGATGATACAATATTATGCAGAACTATAGGTTCCATGCAGGATGCTGCCACTTTGCAGAGTGATTTGTCTAAGTTGGGAAACTGGGCGGCAAACTGGAAAGTAAAGTCAATGTTATGGACTTTAGCAAAAATAATATAAACACAAGTTATACTCTAAATGGGAGTGTGTTGGGAGTTTCCTTGAATGGGAAGGATCTTGGGGTGTTTATAAATAACAAGTTGACTAATTCTGGGCAGTGTCATTCTGTAGCTACTAAAGAAAATACAGTTCTGTCTTACATAAAAAGGGCATAAACTCAAGAGAAGAAAACATAATTATGCCTCTTTATAGGCTTCATCTGGAGTTTGCAGTGCAGGTTGGTGCTCCATTCCTTAAGAGGTATATAAATGAGCTGGAGAGAGTGCAGATACGTGCGACTAAGCTGGTTAGAGGGATGGAAGACATAAATTATGAGGGTAGACTGTCAAGGTTGGGGTTGTTTTCTCTTGATAAAAGGGGCTTGTGAGGGGACATGATTACACTTTACAAGTACATTAGAGGACATTATAGACAAATAGTAGGGGACCTTTTTACCCATAAAGAGGATCACCGCACCAGAGGCAACCACTTCAAACTAGAAGAAAAAGGCTTTAATTTAAAGCAACGTAGGTTGTTCTTCACAGTGAGTGCCAGGTGTTGTTGAGATGGCTAATTCTGTTAAGACGGGCTTAGATGATTTCTTGGACAGACTTAATATCAAAGGCTATGCAGTTAGTAAAGATACAGTATGGGCATATATAATGTATGTGAAAGTATGGATGGATATGGATGTGTTTGTGTGTATGCTGGGTTTTCATTTGGAGGGGTTGAACTTAATGGACTTTTTGTTTCAACCCAATTTAACTGTGTAACTATGTAAGTTATCCACCCCCAAGTCTTTTCTTTTCAGGGGAGGACCTACCTGATCCACTGCTAGAGTGGTAAGGTAATAAACAGACTAAACCAGGAGCTTTCTGGCCTCACCCAAGAGCACATATGAGTTTGATGCACACCATTTTAACTGTTCTCGATGCTGTATTTTGCACATGACCTGACCCTTTTAATTTTTTACAGTGTTGAAAAGTACAACCCTTGATTTAGTTTATTTCCCCACCACAAAAGGTTCAGGTTCCGACTAGTGATAAACAAATCTGTCCCATTGGCTTTGCCGAAACTGTGAAAAATTAGAGAAAAGCATTGACATCAATGGATGTCAAAAAATTTTTTATACGCTCAACAATTTTTTCTCACTCCAATTGCATTACAGTTAGTGCTACAATACATTACCTTATTGCCCTCTATGGCCCTGTATTAACTTTTTTATAAACATGTACCACTAGTACAGCAGTAATAAATGCTGACATTCCTGAACAACTAGCTCCAAGCAGTGATTTTATATGGGTCTTGAAACAGGGCCTGTCCCTGAAAAACAGGAATTGATATCAGTTCCAGAGATTTGGGGTTATTATGGAAAACATGGATTTACCTCAGTAAAAGTGTTTTCATTTGCAGACATATTATCCATCTATAGCTATATATACCCAAAATACAGTACATATATATATATATATATATATATATATAAAACAATCAAAATTCACTATTATCAAACTAATTGTTAATTGTATCTATGCTAACCTCTTCCTCTGTTCCTCTTCATGTAGGAGTTCAAGGTTCTGTACTTCTGTTGCTATTCTCCTTATACTATCTGCATTTGGGAGATCTCATCCGCACATCTTGTTTAAAATATAATCTGCATGCTTAGGATATCCTAATATAATTATCAACCCATACAGTACAACAGCTGCAACTGAGACTCAAATCTCTAACTGCCTCCTAGCAATCTCCAACCGGATGAACGACCACCTTAAATTGAACCAAGAAGTGAACAAATCATTTTCCAACTAATTTGGTCCTACTTCCCCCTATACTATTTCTGTTTAGGCCATGCTTATTAACCCTGTCAATGTGGTACATTGTCTGGGGTAATCTTTGACTTGTCTCTCTCCTTCTCTGACCATGTTGACACCACTGTCAAAATCAGTAACTTCTTATGCAAAATCTATCCTTTTCTTTCCCCTGCAGAGGGTAAAACACTCATGCACACTCTCATCCTATCCTGACTAGACTGCTGTAACTTGAACTCATTAACTCTTATCTCTCCTTTCTGCCTTTCTTCTTTTTAGAATGACATACATGGATTCCTCCAAAAAAAGCTTTCTCTTCAAAAATAAACTCAAGGAATACATTTTGGAGTATTCGCACAACATTTGAATCAGTTATGGCACTTACAGTGTGTTAACCATTGTAACTAGTGATGGGAAAATGTCCCGAGATTCGCTTCGGCGAAAAATTCGCGAAACGAGTCGCGGGACGCTTTTGACGCGTCGTTTTCGGCGCGTCGTGTCAAAAACGACGCATGACTCGTTTTTCTGGCGAATTTTCGCCAAGCGAAATTTCGCTGGTGATTCGCGAATTTATTATATTATTGTTCTGCTATACAATTATGCATACATACAGTAAGTAGCACTACACAAATAAAAATTTACATACACACAGGTGCAGGTTCAAAAGTTGTCAAAAGCTGTATGCTAACATGCCTTTCATTGTACAGCAGATTGGTTACAACATGCTGAGCATTGGCTGGCCAATTCCATACTCTACAAGTGTATTTCAGCATATTCACAAAACAGCTCTATGAATCTGTGTATAAATCCTCTAGCTCCTCTAAGACTTGGATAAGACTTCAGTCAATGGGGGAAGATACTGTACAGTGCATCTACAAATCTTCAAAATATACATTATATTTTACAGCAATAGGGAGATAGTAGGGTTACTAAAGGTGGGTAAAATTACCCACTCATAAACAATTAACTTTGCCCTGTCTTGATGATAGAAAACGGAGAGCAAATAGCTGTGTGCTATGGGGTATGGCATCAAGACAAATTTGCTTAATATAACAAGTACTTGTGCCTTACATACCAATCATGAAAAAAGATGTGTTATGCTATTCCTTTAAAGGTGCTTTAGACCCTGGTGTCTATTCAATATACACCAAAAAAGTTATAGTAGTTCATTTCCCTAGTTCAAATAGAAGGTTGAGAATGTGTTTTTTTAACACCATGACTAGTAAAATTGTGATATATATATTTATAAAATTGTAAAGTGAATCCCAGTGCCCAGTGAAGAGGGAAATTGGATGTACACTGTAAAGGTGTTGATTTTGCACCATAATATTTTCCTGATTCCAAAATGCAAATGAAAACTGTTGCATGTTTGTGCTCCATAAACATATAGCACTATTGGCTTGCATATTAAAATGTATGACTTAGGAGTGATATTAAAAGAGGCAATGTTCATGTTCACTAATGAAATTAATCAGGGGCAAAATTTGTCAAATAACTTTGACAAAGATAGGGATATGTTACTAATTCCTAATATTGAGGAGTCTGAACAAGAGCAGCTGTTGCTGCAAACAGTAACAGCTGCTCAATTAGATTTTTTACTTATGGGATATTTCAAATATTCAGCAAATTACTGGAGAATAAAATCTTGTTTTACCGTTAGCAGAAATATGTTAACTTTGAAGAAAACAGCTACTTTTCATGTCCCAGTGAATGTGCAGAATAGCCATCTTGCAATGGAACATCATAATCTCAAATGATGAGTGACATTAAATATTAAGCTAAATAAGCATTTGGGAAATAACACTCACAATATGGTTCCATTGGAACCATGTTTGTGAAAACTGTGTAATGAACTAACATACATTATATAATTCAATTTTCCATACTAAAAAACATTGTTACAAAAATATGTTCAGAATGAAAGGTGAAACAAATGACTTTAAAGATCTTTAAAGAATGCACAAAGACTGAAAACAAACTAATATAATGTGAGCAAGGAAAACTGATTGAGAGTAAAAACTAGTTAGCAATTAACTAGCACAGGAATCAAACCTGAATTCACACAATAAACAAACATGTTTTTCATATTGTTTTTGTATAGGCTTCTTAACATTTGGGGCTCAATGCCTTTATAAGAAGCCAGCAGGAGTGGGACATGGTGACCCAAGTAGGATTACATAAGGATTATTTACCAAAACTCAATTTTTTCTCACTGTATAAAAAAAGTCCAACCAAATTCCCAAACCCCTTAATTTACAGATACAACTTCTAAAATTATTGAACAAAGACAAACACAAATAGCCCAAAACTATTGAGAATTCTAAGGTAAAAAAACATGTTCCTTTTGTTAAAGGGACTATCTGCCATTAACTTCTACATTATATTGAACGGCTGGAGTATTTTTAGGTTTTAATTTTTAGCAGCTTCAGAGCATAGTATATCTTGAAAAATTAAAGTTTTTTTTTCCTTTAAAAATTTGAGTTTTTCCCCTTTAAAAAACAGCCAGATAAATTCAAGGTTTAATAAACTGACCCCATAAAGTCATTGGGATCAGATAAACAGAGCAAAATAATATAGTTTTTAGCTGAGAATACTGCTTAAATGCTAAATACACCTTTTTATTTTAAAATCCAGTAAAAAAACTCTAAAAAGCCCCCAGAATAACATACCAGAGTTACAGTAATTAATTTCTCTCAGCTGCAGCTTTATTATTTACTTACTTTTCTAGAGTAAAAAATGTAGCAATAAAAAGCACATGCAGATACAAGCCTGGAATCAGAGCCAATCAATCAAAGAGGCAAAGAGACAGAAATCCTAAAGTTAGTATATTTCCTTTGCTGTAATCAGCATTTTTGTTAAAGAAATTTGAATATAAAATAAAACATCCAGCCATTGCGTACTGTATAGGGGGCATTTTCCACTATTGTACAGGAAGCAATGTGCACAGGGCTAGGTTACAACTGGATCCTGGAAAAAGTGTTATAGACCATTTGGAGTCCATTCATGGCACATTGACTATATTATGCCCTCATTGTTTTATGTATTATATTGTCTTATTGTATTATGTAACATTGTTTATAATAGCACATTTCTGATTTATGAGAATTAGGGGGTTATTTATGAAATTGTATTGTGTAGTTTTAGATTTATTCCCTACCATCAGTGAAAAAACTTTCAAAAATAAACAAATTCAAAAGTTTATAAGTACGCCTTCTCAACCTTGAATTAATGAGAAGGCCCATTTATCAACATTCTCATTGTAGTGTTTTAGAGGTTTTTGAAACCACAAATAAACTCATTTTCTCTAAAACAACAAATGTACCATGTATTTCTATATGACCTTGAGAGCTTTTAGATGATGAAGATTTGTATAAGGGGCAGATTTACTAAGGGTCGAATTTGAGAGTTAATTGAATTTGTATCGAATTAAAACCCCTCGAATTTGTATCGAATTAAAACCGAGGGGTATTAACGAAATTCGATTCGATCGAACGAATGATAGAATAAGAAAATTTTGAACCATTCGAACGATTTTAACTATTCTATCGAATTTTTTTTTATTCGATCAAACAAACTTGGGAAAATCCTATGGGAGCTTCCAATAGGGTTATATAGCAATTCGGTAGTAGAGATGGGCGAATTTATTCACCAGGTGCGAATTCACTGTGAATTCCCGCGATTCGCTGCCGGGTAATAAATTCGCGAAACGCTAGCTGAAATATTTTACCATTTTCTAAGGACAGTTACCATTGACTTTAACATCACCTGACAGCTTTTAGATAGCATAGTTTTTTATTCATTTTTCATAGTGTTTATGCTTAATAAATAACAAATATATCATGTAAGCCCCAAGGGGTAGGGTCCTCCATCATCTTGTCTCCTCAACACTGTGTAATTATATTTTATATTTATGCAAACTGTATTTATAATAATATCTTTATTGTTACTTATTAATGCAGTGATCCCTTGTTTGTTACTAATTTATTGTTGCTGTACAGTGCTTTGCCCTCAAGGAGCGCTATACAAATAAAAATATACATACATACATACAAATGTATGGTGGGCGAATCTGTCCTGTTTTGCTTGGTCAAAAAAATCACATAACTCCGAAAACATTAGTGGAAGGCGAAAAATTCACAAAACGCAAAGTCAATGGGTGAAAAAAATTATTTTGATGTGTTAAAGTTTTGATGCAAGCTAAATTTTTATATGCAAGACTTTTGTTCAAATGCATTAAAGTTAATAGGCATCCAAATTAACTTTTATGCATGACAATTTTTATCCGCGTGTAATGCTAATTTGGACTAGACAAAGCACAAATAGTTAAAGTGTCCAGCTAATGGTTTTGAGCATGGTTTACACTTCGACTTACACAACAGGGTCAGGGCATTCGCCAAGTAGAAGTTTTCCTCTAAGAGGTAGTATAACTACAATACATAGGCAACTGTAAAATAAAAGATAAAATAGGCCCCAGAAGGTTCTTGGTGAAAACATAATAGTAGCTTTATTGTAACAAGTACAATGTCCCCAGGTTTTACTCACATAGGAGCTGAGAAGATAGAAGATGGTATCACAGAAGAGAGTATCGCACAAATCAGCAATGATGATTATAACTCCAGTGAGTCTTGATAGTCAAGGGTACATCAATTCCCATAAGACGGAAATTACAAGTGTGGGGATCGGGATCAAACAATGTAGAGATCAGGCAGTCTTCTGCTAAAATATCACTGAGTTCCCTGCACTAAAGGCAACAACAAGGGAAGCCTTATGGGAAGGTACTCCCTGCTATAAATCCTTGGTGGGGAAACAACTGCTCATGCTGTGTAAGTGCTATCTGTCTTTCTCTCCTAGAGAGACTATTACAAAACTAGTCTTTGCTAGCTATCCCTCATTCACGGGGTTGCCTGGTCCCCTACTCAGATCACTAAAGGAGATGACTCTCTTTAGGGCATGTGGCTTTACTGGGCCTTGGTGTATCCAGGCTCAGTGAGCACATCCAGATGGTTAGGACATCAGCAGCCAAAGAGGAAGAGGCCACTCCCTGTCCAACACTATAAAGACGTGTGGCAGGTGGTCATTATACCCTCTGACCAAGAACTACATGTATGTAAATATTTAAATTCAACTAAGTAACAGTAACTAAGACAAAAGAAAGTTCGGGATTTAAATCTATAGGGCATAGCAATCCTATAGGTCCCTACATGCACAACAATTTTTACACGCGTGACTCTTTTGTCCAAATGCATTAAAGTCAATGGACGTCCAAATAATTCTGAAGTGGGACATTACTAAATGGATCCTTAAATCTGTATATATAGATGGCCAATTATGATAGAGCAAATGTACAGATGAAGCCACTTTGGATTGTGTATTTGACACAGAATAACTAAACTCACAGCATCCCATTTAATTAAAGTGTTCATCATTGTGAACAATGGTGCTTTGGTATGCTAATGAAAAGGTTGAGTGCATTAAATGAGTTCAGATAACTTTAGATAACACAGTTTCTTCAATTAGCCCTGAGTCATGCATTTAACACACAAATCCAAGTGGCTGCATCTGTAGCTACATCTGAAAAAAAACTCTTACAATAGAAGGCCAAACTTTGACCTGAACAGTTCAATTTAAAAAAAAAACTAAAAACCTTCTTTTCACTTATATGACAAAAATGAATCTACCTATTATTACCTTATTATCAGTGTAGACATATATCAAGCAGTGCTACACTGTGTTCTTAAGGTATACTGAATAGCTGTTGTCCTGCCCCCAAATGATTTACAAACAATAGAACACCTTGCTAATGCATTTCAACTTAGCAACCACATTAATACATTAGCATTGAGGGTAATGCCTAAAAAAGAGGTGATGCTCTTCTACATGGCATACCCAGGTTATTGTGACAATATCTTAACCAGCTATTTTACTGAACTAGCAATGATAACAGCTCCTTTAATAGCTCCCATTAAGACCAAAAGGTTTTAAGAGATTAAAATAACTTTCTTATCATCACTTAACAACCTACTGCACAGAAATACATGGAAATCATATGTCCTACAGTATGTCAAAGACTTTCTTCCATGTTTGCTTTTGTATAAGCAGTTGTTTATCAC
>CM044432.1:163041611-163062825 GCA_024363595.1 Xenopus borealis
CGCGAACAAGTTCGCCGGCGAACAGTGCGCGCCATCCCTAGCGGTAAGGCTGCAGCATCTACTTAATAACTTAGGGCTCCTCTAACCCACTCGGCACCATCCTTCAAGAATTTGCTTTGGCTACTGAGCATGCTCACTTCTTATCAAATCAGGCTACAAAAACACCCCCCAGTGTAGCAACCAATGAAGATATAGCAGTGCTGGTTCCCATAGAAACTCTGCTCTAGCTGTCTGCTCCTATGTTTCTACTAACCCCTTACCTAAACGCAGCTTAGCTGTTACAGTGCTCAATCAAGCAGAGCTTTTCATTAAACTAAGCTGTGTATACCTGCATTCTTGCATACACTTTACAGCATTTAGGAAAATACAATGGTGTTGGCAAATGGAGGGAAGTATATGCAGTAGAAATCATGCAGTTTTCATGGGAGAGATCTGCATACTTTTATACATGGTAGGAAAACGTAGGGTTTGTATACCCTTTAAAGGAGCTGTTCACCATTGAGTTAACTTTTTTTATGATGTAGAGAGTTGTATTCTGAGACAATTTGCAATTGGTTTTCAAATTTTATTGTAGCAACCACACATTGATTTGATCAGAGCCTGGAATATGAATAGGAGAGGGTCTGAACAGCAAGAGGAGTAATAAAAAGTAGCAATAGTAATAAATGTGTAAACTTTTAGATGGGGTCAGTGACCCCCCCATTTGAAAGCTATAAAGAGTCAGATGAAGAAGGCAAATAATTCAAAAACTTTACTAAAAATAAAAAATGAAGGTCCATTGAAAAATAGTTTAGGATTAGCCATTCTATAACATACTGAAGGTTAACTGAAAGGTGATGAATATATTTACTACTGCAACCAATAAAGTAAACTGCATGCTACTGTTTTAAAAACAACAATAATAATAATAAAAATAATAATAATAATAATAATAATAAAGTAATACTATATAAAGGTTTAATTTAATTTAGGATCATTATTTACCACATTAGAACTAAGTAGCTTAAACTATTATGAATTTTTATTATGCTATAATTAATTAAAGATTTGAACTGGAAAACAAAAAGTATGCTCTAATCTGAACATATTAGAGCTGCACTGGTACCATTGTAGAACTCCTGCGCTGATCTCATGGGCTCTAGGAACTAACTTTGTAGCTCACTTTGCAAACTTGAGTCATACACCCACCACAATGAACAACTACATACTGTAATTCCTCACTGATCATTCTGGACTTCTACTTATGAGCTATAAGACACCAAAATGCATTCCACTAAACAGAAACTACTACTCGGAACTACTCGGAAAACATTCCCTCCCAAATGAATAACACAGCTGTGATGAAACCAAGCCTACACTGCCTTCCATGGAAGAGGAGGTACAACTCCCCACAGTGCAAGACCACTTGGGTTGCCACATTTTCTGGAAAAAAGTACCAGTCCTCCAATATTTTTATGTTTTTTTCTTATTAATAACATTAGCAGCAAACAACATTTTTATTGGCCACGATGGTAAAACATGAGACAGGTGGCAACAATACTGATTCACAGACAGAAAGTGCAATACTTCAATGGCCAGTAGATCCAAAATGTAGTCTTGCTTTTATAACATTCAGTCAGCAATTTATTATAACATGTTAAGGCAATCTCAAATTTTCAGAATCCATTTGTTTAATACTCACTGTACTTTTAAATTATAATTAAATATATACAGCAAAAATAGAACTATAAAAGATACATTCAACTTTAAACTTAGATTTTGGAAAAATAGTAAAAAATAAATAATGGAAAGTTATTGAAAAAAGTCTTAATTTATGGAGAACAATCTGAAAACCACTGAACAGAAAAAAAGTGTATGGAAAGTGAACAACCCCTTTAATATATATTAATTCTATTCAACACGTATTGCACTGTTCCCAAGTGTACTACAATTCATAAAGTAAAGATTACCCCATCTATTTTATGCATTCTGGGAACATGTATTTTTTCCTCAGTAAAATCTATTTCACAAATAGGATACAAATAAAATTAGGACTCAATTGGATGTTATTTGTTTTCTTTAAATAAAATTAAGCATAAAATGTCTCCTATTAATCAAAGTTGTCAGAAATAGGGGAGTCACTGATAGAAAGTTCAAACAAATATGGATTTTGAATTTTTTTTTAATATATTGGATATAATAACCATATAACATAAATATATATATTAAATGGTTGCCTGCTCATGATATTATGCATAGAATGACTACATTCTGTCAAATAATGCATTAATTTTGAGAAGAGCTTCTTTTTATTCTCATTAAAAATAATCTTAGTTTGCTTTCAAAGAAACCATAAATATAAAAAGTAAAATCTCAAAATCTACAAAGTATTTGAGCAAAAAGTTGATAAACAAGCTAAAGTTTTACCTGTGAGTTCCTGTAGTTTTATTTTGCTAGGAAAATTCATTCACGTGTAGTGATAGGCGAATTTATTCGCGGCGAATTCCCGCGATTCGCCGCTGGCGAATAAATTTGCGAATCACCAGCGAAATTTTGTTTGGCGAAAATTCACTGAAAAAAACGAGTCGCACATCGTTTTTGACGCGACGCGCGCCGAAAATGACGCAACACGCCAAAGTTGACGCAACGTGCTTCAAAAGCATCCCGCGACCCGTTTCGCGAATTTTTCGCCGATTCGCGAATTTCTCTGGAAATTCGATAATTTTTCGGTGAAGCGAATCTCGGGAGATTCGCCCATCACTATTCACGTGTACTGGAGAGGAACTGGAAGGACTGGAAGACAAAATGTATCCTGGGTATAAAGCCAAAGTGTATACAATTTCAGGGGTTGTGGGAGCACTCAAAAGGCTAAATATATTTAAGTATAAGGGAAGTGCTATTTTTTAATGCACTTCCCTGGTCCCCTGTTTCACAAATAATTCAGTATAAATGCAAGTGCATACGTTTACAAAACTGGGTTTTTTTGTTACAAAGTTATGATCATAAAGTTGATAAGCCACCATACCACGTTAAGGTAAACCCCACACGGTGGTCCCTAGCTTGTTACCTCTGGTCATAGTATAAAGGATCTAGTGACTCTCTGCATTAATGGAGGTAAAAGTCTGCTGAACCTTTGTTTCAATCAGAAGGCTAAATCCTCCCCCGCCACTAGCTTGCGGCTTTTAAGAGAGAGTGATTGCCCAAACCAACGCCCATTTTTTTCAAAACAATGTAAAGATAATAAAGGCAAAGTAAAATTATGTGTACAAGTGCACATTTAAAAAGTACATAGTTATGCGTCAATGTGAGATTAATTATGTAAAAATATAAATATAAATTGAAAGTAAATGTGAAACAACAAAATTGGGTGTAATAATAAGTATAATAAAAATAAATGAATCCAAAAGTGTTACCCTTTAAACTAATGGTGGCCCTATGCTTTTAACTGCACCAGTCTGCTTCAAGCTAGGAAAGCAACAATATGATTGGCTGCTATCGGTAACTGCAGTTGGGCAATTTAGCGTTATGTTAATAAATAGCCCTAACATTTATTTTAATTAAATTATTTATACATATATATACAATAGACTTGTTTGGTTATGTGCAGCATGGCAATGCAATGGTTGTATCCAATTACAGTCAGAGCACTATTTATAAGTAGTGTGTATATTCTCCCAGTGTCTTTGTGGGTGTAATCTGGTTTCTTCTCACAATCCAAAACCATACGGGCAGGTTAATTGGCTCCTAATTGACACCTGACTGTGTGTCTATGTGCGTGCATGAATGTGTGTGTGTCTTAGTTCCAGTAGGGCAAGAACTGAAGTGAAGGATATATAAATTATGAGAAATACATTTGTTGTTATATTATGTATATGTATGGCTATGGGATACATTTTTCAGAAACTAGTTATCCAGAAAGCTCTAAATTATGGAAAAGCTATCTCCCATCTCCCATAACCTAAATTTTTAATAATTATTTCCTTTTTCTCTGTAATAATAAAACAGTACAACTTATTTAAGTAATTCTAAAACAACTGGACTTGCTGAATAATCATTGAAGATGTTTCACTACTCATCTGCGCAGCTACTTCAGTTCAACTGGCTGGCATGGTAAATTCTCGGCATATAAACTCTCCACAAGAACAAACTTGCCTTTTTGGACTGTTTGATATGCCTCCAATAGGGGGTTAACTTGAAAATGGACGTATACAGGAAACCACTCATATGGATCAATATCTGTTGTTTGATTCCCACCAACACAATCTGGGTGTCATTAAAACTCTGCACCACAGGGCTGAATGTGTGGAAACTGATACAGAGTCTAAAGACAAAGAGCAAAAACATCTCAGATGAGCTTTGAAAGTGTGTGGCTACCCAGACTGGGCCTTTGTCAAAACAGCAGCAACCAAGCCCAACAGGAACACCAAAAGAAATACCTGCCCCAGAGACACATAGTAGGCAATCAAATGTAGCTGGAATGTCAGAGAAACTCAGGAGGATTTTCAACAAACACCACGTCCCTGTGTTTTTCAAACCTAGCAACACACTGAGACAAAAACTGGTACACCCAAGGGATCCAACACCAAAAGAAAAACAAAGCAATGTGGCATACAAAGTCCAGTGTAGTGAGGAGTGCACAGAACTCTTAAGGGCAAGACTCAGCTGTCTTTCTACACCTAAAAGACAAGGGACAATCCTTTGAAGATTGCAAGGTACATGTCTAGGAGTTGCATGACACAACAGTAACTACACAGAATCAACACCTCTGTAAACTTCAGATGTCACCCCCTTGAAGAATTACAATGTGCCATTGTGATTGGATTAATGGAACAGTTTATATGTCGAGATCTTCCCATGCCAGTCATTTGAATTTAAGAAGCTGCTCATATGAGTAGTGAAACGTGTTCAGTTGATTACTCAGAAAGTCCAGTTGTTTTAGAATTACTTATATTAGATATACCATGACCTGGATGAATGAAAATCTTCATAGTAATAAAACAGTACATTGTACTTGATCCAAACTAAGATATAATTAATCTTTATTGGAAGCAGAACCAGCCCATTGGCCTTATCTAATGTTTACATGATTTTCTAGTAGATTTAAAGTAAGAAGATCCAAATTATGGAAAGATCTGTTATCCTGAAAGCCGTAGGTAACATCTTCAGAAATCTCTCCAGATATGTATATCCAATGTTAGTAAACATGACCAATAATATTGCATAAATATTCATCACAAGCTTACAAATGAGGGAATTAAAATCTTATTTCATTGTGTCCTTTTTGTTAGGATCAGCTTGGGACTCAAACTCTGAGAGATGCACTTCCTGTCATTTGTATTTACCTCGTGAGCCACTGGAGGCTCTTGGGGCTGCTCCTGACCTCTTCATAGATGTTCCTGTATATCTGTCTGTTCCAAGTATGTCTCCTCCCTGTTCTCCACCCACCTTGTTTCCCTCATGTGTGTCCCTATCATCTTCCCTTTATAAACTCAGCTTTGCTCAGGACTGAGTCATTAATGTATTATGTTGTTCCTGAATAATCTGCCAACCTTGACTCCTGTATATCTTGTTCCTGAATACCTTTTACCTTGTTCCTGAGTGAGTACCTTGAAGTTCCTGTGTTCCCCATTGTTTCCTTACCTGTGTGGATTCCCTGATTACAACCTTGGCCTGACCCTGATTATCACTTTTGCCTTTTCCTACCTTTTAGTTTCTCTTTACTGGTTGACATTAACCCCTATATGTAATATAAAGCACTAAGTTTGCCCAGGGGCGGTAACACATGGTAACCAATAAGATGCTTGCATTTAAACAGGTGACTAGTGAATGCTACCTGCTGATTGGTTGCTATAGGTTACTGCTCTTGGGCAAACTTAGTGCCTTTTATTACTTAACCCAATAAATCTTCTAATTCATGTCTTCGCCTCCAGTCATCTATGGGTACACCCCCTGGGCTTCCGCCATACCCACTCCACATGGAGTGGCCAACTGCAGTTACAGCGGCTCCCCGCGGTAAACCTTACAGAATGACTGCAGGAAGCCTATGGGGAAACCCTCTGTGCCTTCTGGTTTTGTTGTTGAACTGCAACTCCCTTGGGGTGGGGAGAATCTCTGATGAAGACTGGGAGGATCTTGACTCAGATGAAGAGGACTGGGAGGATCTAGATTGTGATGGAGACGAACTACGAACTGTCGTCTGGCCTATGTTGGACCGGCCGCCTCCAGTTTTTTGGGTCATGGACTCCTCCACAACCTCCTGCTCTTGTGACGCTGCCTCCAGTGCCCATGCTGGCTCACCAGCAGCTGCCTCCAGTGCCCGTGCTGGCTCCCCAGCAGCTGCCTCCAGTGCCCATGCTGGCTCCCCAGCAGCTGCCTCCAGTGCCCATGCTAGCTCCCCAGCAGCTGCCTCCAGTGCCTGTGCTGGCTCCCCAGCAGCTGCCTCCAGTACCTGTGCAGTATCCCCAGAAGCTGTCTCCAGTGCTCATGCTGGATCCCCAGCTGCTGCCTCCAGCGCCCCTGCTGGCTCACCAGCATCTGCCTCTGTGCCAGCTCTCCAGTCACCAGCCTCTGTGCCAGCTCTCAAGTAACCTGCTTCTGTGCCAGCTCTCCAGTCATCTGCCTCTGTGCCAGATCACCAGTCACCTGCCTCTGCACCAGCTCACCAGTCACCTGCCTCTGTGCCAGCTCACCAGTCACCTGCCTCTGTGCCAGGTCTCCAGTCACCTGCCTCTGTGCCAGCTCTCCAGTCACCTGCCTCTGTGCTGGCTCTCCAGCCAGTCCTTGTTACCGTGCCAGCTCCCCAGCCAGTCCTTGTTCCCGTGCCGGCTCCCCAGCCAATCCTTGTTCCTGTGGCGGCTCCCCAAAAGCTGCCTGTGCAGGTCTTGTTTCCAGCTTCAGTGCCAGCAGCCCAGCCGGTTCCAGCTTCCATGCCAGCAGCCCAGCCAGTTTCAGCCCCCATGCCAGCAGCCAAGCCGGTTCCAGCTTCTGTGCCAGCAGCCAAGTTGCTTCCAGCCTCTGTGCCAGCAGCCCAGCCGGTTCCAGTCTCCATACCTGCTCTCCAGCCAGTGTCTGTTTCTGTGCTGGCTTCCAGATGACTGCATAGTCCTATTCAAGCTTCAGCTTCCATGCCTGAGGACTTCCCTGCACTCCCTGTCACTTGCATTTGCCTCGTGAGCCACTGGAGGCTCTTGGGGCTGTTCCTGTTCCTGTATATCTGCCTGTTCCCAGTATGTCTCATGTGTGTCCCATTCCCCATCACGTTCCCTTTACAAACCCCACCCTGAGCTTTGCTCAGAGCTGAGTCATTCATTTATTATGTTGTGAATGACCTGCCAACCTTGATTCTGGAAAACCTTGATTCCTGTAAACCTTGATTCCTGTATATCTTGTTCCAGAATACCTTTTACCTTGCTCCTGAGTGAGTACCTTGACGTCCCTGTGTTCCCCATTGTGGATTCCCTGATTATGACCTTGGCCTGACCCTGATTATCACATTTTTCCTGTTCCTGCCTTTTGGTTCCTGTTTACTGGTTGACATTAAATCTTCTAATTCAAGTCTTCACCTCCAATCATCTATGGGTACACCCTTGGGCTTCCGCCACACCCACTCCCCATGGAGTTGCTAACTGGCTAATGGCAGCTACAGTGGCTCCCCGCTGTAAACCTTACACTTTTAAAATAAACATTACAATGCAGCACATAGTTCACCATGACAGTCACCCTCCTCGGTCTGTAATGGAAAGTGATATATGTTGTTAGGGCAGCACTTTGATTCCTACTTTCATAATCTAATGTGCCATGTTTTTAATAGTACATTCCATTAATTATCATTAGCTTTGCTGGGGAATTTGCAAAATCACAGAATAATTTCCAATTGTTTTGCTTGTGCCATATCCATGCACAATTTTTATTCAACATGGTACCAAAATCTTTGGCACTTGCAAAAATGTGAATTATGTAATGAATCTGTATCAGCCGGCAAAATTTGTCCATGCCCCATTATATTTAAATGCTTTGTTTTCTAATAGGTCTGGGAACATAACCTATATCATCAACATATTTTGCATGTAAAGTTTTAGTAGTTCATATAGCAGTGACATATTTTGCAACATTTTACAACTGCCCCAGTGAAGCTTACACTATAAGGGCAATATCATACACATGCAATGCTCAGTTTTATCAGAAGTCAATTAACTTACCTGTATGTTTTTGGAGCGTGAAAGGAATCCAGAGTAGCTAGTCAAAAGCTACAAAAATTGGGGGGAAAACTTAAATTAGATTTACTGACTGGAGTCAATCCTTGGACCCCTGCCATGTGATGCTAACTACAGTGCTACATATTTTTATCTATTTTTTCATTCACATCTTGTGGCCATAGTCAAGTCAACTGATGTTCTTTCTAATGCATTTTTCTTGTATTTTACTCTTTTTCAGTCATGGACTCTATATAAGAATACAGGTATTTACAGGTAGTGCTTCTATAAGATATACACATGTGTTCATTTAACTGCAAGCATTAAATGCCTAGAGAAGATAAAGAAGTATAAAACACCTAAGAGAACACTTGGGAAATGGTTTTTGATTTTGCAAACAATTTAAGGTAAAGGGGATGGAAATGGTGGAGCAAAGGGAACAGCAACCCACAAGCTAAATGAGCTTTTGTTGAGGACTCAGCGATTTGTCAAATGGCCTTGTCAGAAGTCAAGCCACAAGGTCAACAGGTTTTGACCTTAAGAGTGTTAAAATCACACATTGTAAGAAATACAAAGACAAGGGAATAGAAAGCAGTGGAAGGACAATAAATAGATTTGGATAAAAAATTATCCTCTTTTTAATTCAGGCAAATAACTTTATTTAAAGTGACAAGAAAAAGAAGAGAAATAATGTAAGGTACCTTACATAATAAATAGACAATATGAAACTACATACACATCACTGAATACCTTTAGGACAATTCTTAGTGTATCTGGTTATCCAGTTGGGCAAAATTCTCTACACATTAAAATTGTATTTGTTTTCTTTTCAATGCTCTGGCTTGTGGTTTTTACTGAAATGGCAAGGTCAAAAGGTGACAAATTGTGATGCCATTCAAGTGATCAAGCCTTTCAAATTCTACTATTCATCAGAATCTGTTGTGAGAATGTTCTTGCAAAGTCTTCATCACAAACATATTAAATGACAAGTGCACATGGTAAATATATATACAGAAATAGATTTTCTCCAATTTCACTCAGTTGACATTATTCAAAAGAAGGGGCATGCTTCAAAAAATATGTATTGTAGTTTTTTTAAAATTGGAACTGGGGAAATATCAATTGAAATATAAAATGCCTTATTTCCTAATGTCTTCAAATGTATTTATCATAAGACAACTCATACTTCCCTCATGTTATGTGTACTATGACCAATAAACACTCATTAGAAGCAATAAAATAATTGTAAGTTCCATTTTCGTAGTGATCACATTGTGGATCAGCCACCCCAATTCTACTGTTCACATGTGTTGAACTGATGTTTAATCTGTGAGGAGTTTGTTAGTTTATGAGGAGGTTGGTTATGCTTATCATTCATCCATAACCCACTAACCATGTTTTGATTTTCACAGTGTAATCTTTAACATTATTTTGAGCTTGTTAGTTTTTTATCTCTTGTATTGGTTATTCATGGTGTTTGCATGTTTTCTTGTATGCTTAATGTACAGTATATACCCATTTATTGAACATTGCTGTGAAATAATAATAATATAATAATGCTGGTGTTTCATAAAGGCATGCAATAAGGTCAATAACAATGACTAAAAGAACAGTTAATATAAAAAATTACACTGTGCTCCTTGCAAACAATTAATTCTACCATTTAAAATCTAATTTTTAACATTTTTCTTGTGCTTAAGAAATAGATAGCACAGCATTCGGCTAGCCCTTTCAGACAGCAACTGTCTCAACAATTCAATTTTGTCTGGTATGAGACTGCTTTAATGCATATTTTCCAGCAGGTAATTTATGTAGGATTCTAAAGGTGAAAGGACCCATTAAGTGACACAAGTGCAAGAACACTTACATGAGTGAGCTATTTTTTCCTGGACAGCAAAGGCAGATACACACCTTTACCTATGTGCTTTAGCCCTTAGGGTGAATTGAAGACAGCTTCAGTTGTTTTGGCCATTTTGCCACTTGTAAAAATACATGATGGCTTCTCCATGTTCTTAGCCCCAAACAGAGCAGTGGTAAAGGCACACAAACACAGAGCTGCTAACAGTTAAGGCACCTAAATCCTTAGACTAGGAGCCTGGAAGAGTTGTTTTCTTGTTACCTGTCAATTTTTATGAGACCAGGCTAAACAGACCAGGTTCTGTTCACTTTAACTATTAAGAGAGTGGGGTACTGCAAGCAGTTTTCAGGGCTGCAAACTATAATGTCTAGACTGATGACTAACATTTTAAGTTTAATGTAAATAAATTGATTTGATTTCTGAATGGATCTCATTACAGGATTATGTGTGAGGATCACAGTGTTATGAAAACAGTATGTTTACCATATCAGTAGCCTTTTAAGGTGCAGAATGTTGAAAGACACTTATTTTAAAATCTCTAACTTAGGCTCAGATTGTATAATACTGCATTGAAATTCTTTTAATTTCAAATGAATTTCCAGTAAAAAAAAAACCTATGCATTAATGAGATATTATTTTTAAACCTGAGAGCAATGAAATTTGAATCAATAAATGTGATAAATTGTAAATTATCATTAGTGGATTATTGTCTTCTCTTGTATAAAAATCACTACTCTTTTCACACAGAATTGAAGCCAGTGTTGATAACATAAAGACTTTGCTTTATAATATGCATATGAAGTATATACATGCAGAAACTAATTATCCCCATCTTTACATGAATTAAATGTAATGATAGAACATACCAAATGTAAGTAAAGATAGGTAGGTATCTGAGTAAGACGAAATTGATATCTGAAATTTTAGACGCAGGCGTCTGTTTTTGGACACCAGATCACATTGCCAGCGTTGAAAAAACTGATGCTGGCGTCAAAAAAACAGAAGCCCGAGTCCAAAGCTAGATGGTGGTGAATCTTCGCCAAGTGAAATTTTCCTGGCGTTCTGTGATTTTATTTGCCTGCGGCGAATTTGGACCCAGCCGAATAAATTCGCCAACCACTAGTCTGCCAGAAGCCGATATAGCAAGACTGATTAATAATCGGAGTATACAGACTGCACTGGGTCCTGTGTTGACAAACTTTCTCCAGCTCTGCAGAACCAGTTGCTGCAGCAAAATAATCCTCCAAATAGAATCCCAGTTAATCGGTTTAAATCTGGCTCCATGATCTTTGTCCCTGCAGCTGGAGTTGGAAACAGTAAAGGGGATGTAAAGGCAAAAATAAAATCAAATACAAATCTATACAAGCTGCTGGAGTTCTGCATGGCAGGGAAGTAAGGCCCAGCATTAAGGGATTGTCTGACAATTCTTATCCACAGCAGTAAATGAAGGGAGAATTTCACTGAATATAGTCAAGTCTATTATAAAAACGGAACACATTTTTTAATTAAAGGATGTTGGAGATTCTTTTTCATTAAAGAAAGTAAAAATTGGTTTTAATTTTTTTGCATTTCCTTGTCATTTGAAGCTTGTTATACTGTAGACACCAATCTAAATGCTAAAAGAGAGACTGCTGGTGATGACGTGTGCTGATCCACTCACATGCAAAACATTGATTTATTATTTAATCTAAATTGGATTTTCTTTGGCTCCTTTAAGAAAATAGCACCAAGAGTACCACAAGTGCTGTGCACATATTCTTCAAGATGTGTTTAAAATACAGAATCTAATATTTTTTAGACAGTTAAAGTTTTTTTTCTACTTCACTTTACCCCCCAAAAACACTATACAATCTATTTGTTAAATGAAACACAAACCTTTGTATCTTCTGTCTTTTTCTGTCTAAAAAAATGACAAATCATTTCTGTAAACGTAAGTCAACTAAGATCTCCAAAAGAGATTATTTATGTTTGACTTATACGTTTTTTAATGTAATGTAAGTTGCTCACTTTGTACAGAAAAAAAATAATCTCATATAAATATTTAGTTACAAAAGCAAGTTTTCTGTATGAGTTTCAAAATCAATACCATTAATCTGCATAGTAAGTTTATTATAAAACTGTAACCCATCTGTGACCTTCATTATATAGCGCTGTACAATTTTGGTGATACATGCAAAAATATATATGAAATGGAAAGTACAATCCCAAAGGAAAAGAAAATAAATTGTAAGAATGCAGCCCAAATAAATATGATTAGAGAACACTCAAGATATATCATCAGAAAATCAAATAATGTTTTATTCAGCTTTATACACTACATTCAAATGCTTTTCATGGGTACAAAGCACATCATCATAAAGTCTAAGAAGGAAATCTCTGGGGTGACCCTGTCCTGTGGCACTACAATGGACAGCCACTAAACTATGTCACAGGTCATCAACAACTTTTGAATATCACAATTGCAGTAGAGAAAAAAAAAAACACCTGGAAAGTAAACTATTTCTCTGCCAGAAAATACAGGAATGCTGCTGGGAGCCAAGAAATGTGCACTTCTATCAACAGTGAATGGGCTCCCAACAGTTTCTGATGCTTAACCTATAATACTGGTAATACCTGGAAATAAAAAATTGCTTATATATTGATTAAAGCTACCAATACACATGAAGGGATACTTATTTGGTGAGGAAACAAGCAATCTTTCCCTAACATGCCCAGCTTGAGGTGTTGAATCACAATGACCAGAATACTGGCCATCATGGTCAAAGACCACATCAATGAGCCAATGAGGTAATCACAATGACAGGATTGTTAAACCAGTCCCATCACTATCTACCTGATTTTCAGACAGTTGTTGGTCAGAGTGCCCCACACATGGGCAGGAAAGCTGTCAACTTGGACTGAAAGAACTGAATAGGCAGATAAAATCAGTACATGTATGACCACCTTTAGTCCAAAAATATTTTGAGTAAATAAATCTTTATTGTTTTAACTATTTACTAGTGATGGGCAAATTTATTCGCCTGGGGAGAATTTGCGGCGAATTCCCGCGAATTCCCGCGAATTCCCGCGAATTCCCGCAATTTTTAAATTCGCGAAACGGCAGCAAAAACTCGCCAGCAAAAACGAGTCGCGTGTCGTTTTTGACGCGACGTGCTGAAAATGACGCGCCGCGCGCCGAAAATGACGCGTCGGAAACGATGCGCGTCGGAAACGTGAGACGCGCCGCGATTGACACGACGCGCGTCAAAAACAAGGCGCGACTCGTTTCGCAAATTTTTGCGCCAATTTTTTTTCGGCGAAGCGAAACGGGTGAGATTCGCCCATCACTACTATTTACTGTATTTGTCTGAGAGAATTAAGGGATGGCTGTATACAGTATTTACTTTTAGGTTACAATGTGTACTTAGAATGTAAAAATGTGTTATTTACTTTGCTTGGGTCTTCCACAAGTTAATAACTAGATAATGCCCTTGCAGCAACCCAACCCCATCTAGTGTGGTTAAGGGTTTTATTTTAGGGGGGTTAACTGAACGTCAGTAGAAGAATGATCAGGTGAAATTGGATTAGAAAAGAGTGCAGAGAGCTATGAGGATGAAATTTCTGGCTCATGGCATTAAAACATCATTAGTGTGAAATTCTTTGGTAGCAAGTATTGAGCACCTATTAAATCAGTCAGCTGTGGAAATTTGGAACTACAGTCATGTTCAACGTGACTTCAGCTGAAGGGCTCCCCAACATAAATAAGTATACTTGTGCACTTCAGATGAGACAGGATGGACTCAAAGGTTCTGCACATATTTGTTGAAGTTTAAGAAACATGTTTGGATGCAAGTAATTTTAAATATTATTCCCGTCAACGTCTATGATTGAGGTGTTGAATAGATGGCACACTAGGAAATCTCCCTTATTGTTGGGTCTGAGGATGGAAATATTAAAGTAAAATAAACATACATTTTTCCATATTTTATTTTGGATTGCAACATAGGCAGAGTTATAGGGGTAGACTGAGTGGACATACATGTCATGGGTTCTCACAGGTTTTGGTCTGGTGTGGGCAATCCTTGCCATATAAATTCTTCCATTAATCAGAGAGGTGACATCTGAAATTCACAGTGGTGTTTATTCTGTGTAGTTACTGTGATAGGATTACCAATGTGTCATGCTATGTGAGAGTTGCTTGAATGGATGTTTTCTGAAACCCCCTGGGTACAAATGTGAGAACAACATTGTATGTATATCTAATATAAGTAATTCTAAAGCAACTGGACTTGCTGAGTAATCATTGAAAATATTTCACTACTCATCCGAGCAGCCTCTTCAGTTCATTGTATGTAGCAGAGAGACAGTGTTGAAGGTTCCAGCCTCTGTTCGGGGATAGTTTCTCCACCTTGACAAGAATCACCTCTTTCACTTCTTGTTCAAACCAGCGACCTTCTTCCAGTATTTGGACATTGCTATCTTCAAAGGTGTGTCCCTTGTCTTTTAGATGTAGAAATACAGCTGAGCCTTTCCCTGTAGAGTTCACCCTCCTATGCTGAGCCATTAGCTTGGTGAGCAGTTGTTTTGTCTCCCCAATGTGTAGCTCTGTGCACTCCACGCTACACTGTGCTGCATATACGTACCACATTGCTTAGTTTTTCTTTTGGTGTTGGATCTTGATGGATTCATATGCAGCAATTTCATATCTGGGATAACCAGGTATCTCACCACTTTTCCAAGTCTGTTGGATTGCTGAAAATTACCCTGTTGTAAAAAGATTTATTAAACAAGAATAAATGAAAATGTAGAGTGCCTTTTATACACCTAATGGGGTTCTGTCTGCACTTTCAGGTTTAAGATTTGGGAAGGGCTCAATAGTCATACATCTTTTGAAATCAATTAGAAGTTTCTGGAGTGTAGCCATGTATTAACTGGCATTTTGGTTTGTTTTTAAGGTGGTCCCTCATTATAATGGAGTATATGGGAGTTAGCCATTCCGTAATTTGAAACTTTCTGGTTAATGGGTTTCCAGATAACGGATCCCATACCAGTACACATAAGTGTTTTATCACTGACTATCCTTTGCTTGTACATATATTTTATTGCAGTTTGTAAAGTGTAATGAAAATAACAGGTGACAATGAGATAGTTATGCTACATTTGCTTGAAAACATTTGGAAACTGGTGCCTGGGCTTCCATATCCTTAAATGTATTGATGTTTGACAGTGACATGTACTGTCATCAGCTATAACTTCACTAAATATGACAGTTACAGAAGCACAAAGCTCATTCTTTACCTGAAGCATGCATATGGATAGAGTCAGCTTTTTTTATACACCCACATAATTATATCAGTGAGATATTCATTTTATGAGATCAGTGTAGAAAACATTTTTTTAGAATCTATGCTCAGAGAAGCTCTCCACAAAATAATTTTCCATTACCAGGTCTAATAAAGGGGTCTGTGCAAGAAGGAAGGTTAAAAGGATGGTTTCTAACGATAAGACAGCCAAGGAAGTATCTATTATATATCTCTTTCTCGCTCTCTCTTGCTCTCTCACTCTCTCTCTCTCTCTCTATATATATATATATATACTGTGTATATATATATATATATATATATATATCTTTATTATTTCGTATTAAAAACAATAGTACAAGACATTATTCAGATACACAAAAATCACCTGAAATTTTCAAAAATATTAACATTATCTAATGGCAAGTATGAGAGCTTCCTGGGATGCCTGAGACACTTTCCATTCCCAGCAATACCATATTTGGCAATTCTTTGTACTTTAATCATTGTTACATCCTCTAGCACAGCTATAGGAGATATGACAGTACAAAAATGTAGGCAAATATAACACAAAAACGAAATGGCTGTTATCATCTTCATTTATTTATGTAGCATGGTGGTTTGAAAAACATTAAAATTAAATTGAATATGGAAAAATGTTGAACTGATCCTGTTTTGTAGTTATAGAATAGGCACAGAATATAAGGGATTTGTTGATACTTGATTTGCCCTGCCAAAGTGTTTAAGACAAAACAAAATGGAGTAAGGCACTTGGGTGAAATCCCACAAGAAGTTTGAAGTGATAGTCTAGATGGCATATGCGAGAGAAAGTGTTTTGCTTTTTACTGCAGTATAAAAGAATGTTTATAATATTGTGTTGATGGAAATGGCAAGATTTGGCAAGAGTCTAAATATGAGCTGTGAAAAAGAGAGTGGAGATGACCCCTAGGTAATGAATCTTGCTTGAATGAAAGGAACAGGAGCCACTTAATTGGTACCTGTGCATCCTCTCACTGGTATTATTATTACTATTATTTCAAAAGTGACAAGAGTTGCTTCAGTACTGTACAAATGTGAAGTAACAGTACATTTTTTGATAAAGCAAAACAAATACAAAGTGATGGGCTTTTCCAATGGAATTCTTTGCTAAGAATATTCTCTCTACTGTGTCTATACAGTATTTCCAAACCCGCCATATGTTAAATCAGAACAGAAATAGCAATGGGGGAATTCACTGAGAAAATTGAATATACTGCCAGTATGAAATACAGTAAAGTATGTTGACAGCTATTATTGAATAGCTACAAAATTCAGTGTGAAGAAATCAAGCCTTACCAATTCACATACTTGCATTTACTCATGAAACTGTGTCTTCTAAACACAAAAACCTCACAATTTTGTGAAGCCAATTAAACAGAACAGCATGAGACTGTCAATCAGCTTAACGGACAACAAAAGACCTAGTATCAAAGCTAATAATTTAAATGATGAAATTAACTCCTTTCTCACACAAAATGTGCAAATCCTGAAAAGTATCTTGCATCAAAAGTCTACAAATGTTTTACAGTCAGGTTGACATGCTCATAAATCTGCACAATTAATATTTACTTGGTGTGTAATGGTGAGAAAATAAAACAATGTGATCTTATTTTTATTGTTAATATAAAATTAGGCACAATGAAATGGATTAATGCTATAATAATATGTTCTCAGTGTCTTTCTACAAATGCATGGTAAGTCATCGCTTATTATCATTTAGAGATGCATGTGCATGCGGCTGTTTACTGAAACATGATAGGATGCTACATAAATCAATGTGATAGAGATCAGTACCATAAAGAAAAGATAAATCATTAAACTGAGCCTTTTTGAATGCAATTCATTTTAGATAGTGATTATTGATGATTGCAGTCTGCTGGTACATGCACATGTTTACATCACATTGTCATAGAACATACAAAAGCTGTAGAGATTATCAGTTTTCACACACACACACATATTCACAAATGCACAGAGATATCCATAGAAATATAGAATTAAAGATATATATACTGTAGATGATAGATAGATGAAGAAGCTGCTCGCATAAGTAGTGAAACGTCTTCAATGATTACTCAGCAAGTCCATTTGTTTTAGAAATACGTATACTAGATATACCATGACCTGGATGAATGAAAATCTTCATAGTCGGCTAGATAGATGGATAGATAGACAGACAGACAGACAGACAGACAGACAGACAGACAGACAGATAGATAGATAGATAGATAGATAGATAGATGTAAGCTTTACACAACAGGGATCTTCCTATTGTATCTCTTTGAAGTTAAATAAGATGTGTAGAGCTAAACGCTGGACATCTCTGTTGTATGAACAAAATATTGATACCTAAAAATATGTCCTTTGTACTTGTATTTACATTCTTGTTCCAAATGATCTGCTTTTATGCTGGGAGTACAGGGGAAAACATGATAAACAGATTGATACACACAGATAGGATATATATATAGTAAGCACAACAATCAGACTGTTATCCACAATGCTCAGGACCTGGGGTTTTCCAGATAACGGATATTTCTGTAATTTGGCTCTTCATACCTTAAGTCTACTAGACAATTAAATATTAAAAGTAAAAATTAAAAACCCAAAAGGCTGGTTTAGCTTCCAATAATGATTGATTATATCTTAGTTTGTCTCAAGTACAAGGTACTGTTTTATTACCACAGAGTAAAAAAATCATTATCAATCAATATCACAATCAATAAATTTTGATTATTTGAATGAAATGGAGTCTATGGGAGACTTAATGTAATTCTGAGCTTTCTGGATGTCAGGTTTCAGCTAGTGTATCCCATACAGTACCTGTACAAAAAGTCTAAAGAAGATTTTTACGAAGGAGTATTTCATACATAATCAGGCTCAAATGCACAAAATAATCAGAAAAATAATAATAAGTTAAAAAAAACAGAACATGTTAAAATGTCAAGGGTTTCATGGGATGGATAATTTATGAGCAGAGAATGCTTAGAAAGGTAAAATGAAAATATCTGGATGATAAAAAATATTTGTGGTGTGATGGGCGATTTATAGTGACGGGTGAATTGGGGGCGTTTCTCTTTGCTGAAAAAATTTGCGAAAATGTAAAAATCGGAAAATTAAAATATTCTGGATGATGAAAAATATTTGTGGTGTGATTTATAGTGACGGGTGAATCGGGGGCGTTTCTCTTTGCCGAAATTTTCGAAAATGGTGAAAAATTTGCGAAAATTTAAAAATCGGAAAATTCACGAAAAATTTGTGAAATTTTACCGTTTTCATGAAAATTAGTGAAATTTGAACTACTTCACTATAAATTCGTGAATTTCAAGCAATTTCACTATAAATTTGTGAATTTTGAACTATTTCACAAAATTTGTGAAATTCAAACATTTTCACTATAAATTTGTGACTTTCGAACATTTTCACTATAAATTCATGAATATTGAACGTTTTCACTATAAATTTGTGAATTTCGAATGTTTTCCTGAAAAATTTGTGAATTTCGAACATTTTCACGAAAAGTTCATGAAAATTGGAATTCGAGCTAAGCGAATAAATTCACCCATCACTACCAATTTTGGCTCAGAGCGTCAGGAAGACTGTAGACATTGTTAATAATTTAACAAAGGGCAACGATGTGGATATTTGCAATATGATCTACAGTATATGCACAATGTGTGGTCACAAAGAGTTTAGACACCATGGGGCAGATTTACAAAGGTATAGTGAATATTTGCTAGAAATCTTATCCGCAGGGACTTCACCAAATTATTAACAGAAGAAGACAATAATTCACTATTGAAAGAGACCTAGAGCAGCTTCATGCTAGGTGATTTTTTACCTCCCTCTCTGGATTTTCCTTTGCCCCCTTAGACCAGGCAAACTGATAAGATGGTGCTTCATCCTCCTCAATCTTATGTCAGTGACATTATATCCTGTATGCCAGAAACTCATAAAAGTTGTAAAAAAAATTGGCATTTTTTAAATTTTTTTATTGTGGGATTGCCTTCAAAAGTCTAATTATTAAAGCTTTAACAAAGTGTTAAAGTGTTAACAAAACCAATTTGAGGGGCATGCCACATTTGTTTTAGGGTGGGCTCATGTCTATGGCATTAGAGGATCTCTTTAGTCTGTATTTTGCTTCCTTGTAAATTTGTAATAATAAACATTTCAACCAACATCTCTAATAAAGATGTCTATCTGACCTATTGTACTAATTAATTTTCGCTAGGCAGAACTGAACACTAGTGAAACTTCGGGTGCTGAGACACAACTTCGCATTTTAGTCGTTTGGTGAATTTTCCCTCATGTATTCTTGGAATACATTAATAAAAATATTCTTATTACCTCTGAACAATGTTTTTTGTAATTGTAGATTTTGACTTGTTAGGTGTATTTTTTAAGGTCATATGCAAGTTAGTTAGGACCTCTTTATCTAACAATATATATATATATATATATATATATATATATATATATATATATCGATTCTCGGATAGCATCAGCACTCCAAGGCAATATTCTGGCTTAGCCGGGGTGCACGTTAAATATACATATAGTGTGATATCCAAAAGACCGGCACTCCCAAATGTAAAACTTCTGATTTATTGAATCATATCATTAATCCAACGTTTCGGTCGCCATTACGACCTTTCTCAAGAATGATACAAAACCATTTGTGTAAATCTTAAATAACCCTTCAATTCCAGGTTATATATATACACTGAGTAAACAAATTAAAAAACTATTTTCCAGGGCCGGAACTAGGGGTAGGCAGAAGGGTCCATACAATTGGGGGGCACTGGGTAGCTACCTCTACTGCCTACCACCTAGACTGGACCTGGCACTAGACGTCCGCATGTGCCGGTACTGCACCTCTACTGCACATGTGCGCGAACACCTCTACTGCGCATATGTGCAAGAGCGCCGCTACCGCACACCACAATGTTGCTACTGCAAATGCATGAACGCAGCTACTGCGAGACGTGGATGTGGGGCAATCTGGCTGGTTGGTCTGCCTCGGGCGCACAGCCAGTCTGGCCCACCTTTCCCAAGAATGTGTAGAATTTTAAAATACTGGGAAGTACTTTATTCAAGAAGAAAATCTTAAAAATGTTTTTTGTCTTTTCATTGTACAATGTCATCTTTGTATGGTTCTGCAAATGTCTAAAAGTATTATAGGCTACTATATTTTATTAATAAAAGTGCCACCACATTCTCCTTCTGCAGTATTGCACTTAATGATTATACACTGTAAATGGCAAATACAATGCGACATATTGAAAAGAGAGTTAACAAGGAGCACATGCACAAGGACAATCTGGTAAAAAATGTAACGTCCTTCTTGCTAGGATTAGAATATTTAAAATTTATTATGCTAGCGTTTCTGCTACCATTTAATTTATATTTGTTGTTATATTCTGAAAACAATTATTGCTACACTGCAGTAATTGACAAACTAAATTTGAAAAGATTTGTAGAAAATTAAACAGAATTTTGGACTTAAATGTTTATAGGAAAGTGGTTTTAGGGCACAATGGGGCAAAGGTCATACCTAACTATTACACTAAATGAACAAGAAGTCTGCAAAAAGAAACATAAATATACATAAAAGCTGAAATATTTGACTATACAAGAATAAAATAACATACTTAAACAAAACATATCCACAGCAGCTTGAAATATTCTCACTTTTTCATTCAAACCTACACCAAGACAGCTTGGTTTTATGTGTGCTTGAATTAGTTTTTGTTGGAAAATATTTTAAATTTGTTTTAAATAAACTGTCCACTGAAAGCGAAGAGTGAGTGGTTCTAATATCATTAATAAAATGTCTTATTTCAGCATTTTCAACTGTATGATCCCAA
>CM044432.1:163074489-163093201 GCA_024363595.1 Xenopus borealis
AGGTATACATGTGAACAATGAAGTGACATCATAAGATACCATTCCTTCTTCTGCCTCTAGTGTAACGCCATGAATCTTGGTTACAAACTCCTTGGCATTCTGAATATGATGCTCTGTATTGCCTACCAACGGGGCTAAGATGTTAGCCAAGAATTTTGTAATGCTGTATGTCACTGAGTTTATGCTGCTGACAATGGGCCTTAGTGGGGCTCCTTCTTTGTGTACCTTGGGGAGTCTGAAGAAGCTGCTTGGATGAGTAGTGAATGTCTTCAATATTTACTCAGCAAGTCCAGTTGTTTTAGAATTACAGAAATATCAGTTGTAAGGGGAAGCAGTTATACCATGATATAAATAATTTTTCATTTTCAAATTAATTAAAATAAATCCTTCTTTCATCAGTGTTAACCTCCTGCTAATACTTGTTCCTATGTTTTAAGAAGAGTATTTAGAGAAGATTTATTTTAAAACAAATCCAAAATCCAGTGCATTGTGTTTCTGTAGTATATAAAGAACAACATAATGACATGGTTCATGTAGGTCAGTGTTCTCGTACCCTTTTCTGATTTACACTTGCTTCTGCTGCCCTTTTTAACCTATGCTCTTTAAGATTCATCTCTTGTGCTTTCTCTTCCTGATTCTTTAGAACCTTGGTCCTTTCTGGTCCTTTATGTCAAAAAAGCTAAAAGAAATGCCTTTAACACAGAGATGGCATGGGGAAGGAGATTTAGAAAAGAAAGGAGGGGGAGTAGTAAATGTGGTTCTGTTACGATAGGGATACCTTGGAATTTCAGAGTGATTTATATAAGCAGAGAAAGCATCAGTCACAATAGTCACTATCTTAATTACCCTTTAGGGAGATAAGACCTCCTGGAGGAACTGAAAAGAAACTGAAGGAATATGAATGATTTTCTACTACAAGGATTACCCAGTATATTTGTGGATAAAAGACAATTCTCAGATTTAACTTTGGTGATTATTAGTAATTAAATAAAATAAGTGTTTAAACATCACTAGCAGCAAGACATTTGCTTCAGAAGAATGGGCACCATTCATCTATTGTTAATTTAATATTAATTCACTGGATAACCATAACTATTTTGGACTGTGGGGTAAATAGCAATTGTAGCATTGTGAGCAAGAAAAGGAATTATGCCTCCACTGTAGTTTATACCATCTATGTATCGTCAATTTGGCATACTATTATCTAAAATGGTAGAATACCTCAGTTCAGCTAAGTCTGACATAAACCTTTGAAAGTAAAGGCATTGCATATGCATGAACTGAAAAAGATATATGACAGCGTTGAAGCATTAATATTATTGTCACTCAAGTGCTTAAAACTGTGGAAGAATGGAAGAAGTGGAAGATATGAACAATCTGTGCCTATGGATTATTAAACAGTATGATGCAAGGCAATTAGTCACAACAAAAAAACACTCACAGATATACCTTACATTTTTTTTTAAAATGCAATTTAAAATCCAGATTCATTTTACAGTTGGATTATATGTATCGTTATTTTTGTTCAACAGTTTCCGTGTATGTCCTGTTGTGTCTTTTGTAATGATTCCTTCACACCTCAGTTTAAGGTGTGCTTGGTGTTATCTTGTTCCTGCAACCTGATACAATATGAATGTAGTTTCTTATGAATTCTAACAAAAATAAAATAAAATAATGTATTTATAACACACACAATAGTATCAAGTTTGTAGTATCAGGAGATTTGTGTTCCACTAGTATATCAGATTTCCCATGAGTGACAAATCTTTTTGCATGCTATTACCCTTAGAAAAAAAAATCAGGCCTGAGACAACAATTGTATGTTGTATCACAATTTTAGAAGTCAACAGTGTTGAACAGTAGATCAAATGACCCTGCTACCAAGAGCTTATAATGTAGATTTACAGCATATCCTGTATCTATGTACAACAAATGCACTACATCTGGGTACTAAATTAATGTCTCTTTTTGAATGTAAAATGTTTTGCTACATTATTATTAACTTGTATTTCTATAGCGACAACTTATTTCGTAGCACTGTACTGATTTGCATTCAATGTTCTTCATTTATTCTGCATTGTTTTATATTGACACCCCTTTTTCTTACTTCAAAGAGGGCATCTGAAGTCTGTCTTTGAAATATCATTATCTTTAAAATGCATTCAAATTCAAGATCACAATTTTTCCCCTCTTTTCATTTTTTTTCAAACTATTGTCTTATAAAATTTTACAAAAATTATAATGAAAAAATTTGCCAAGAAAAACCTGTTGAGCCTGTATTGAATTCAATAGGAGTGTGTTTTCAACATTAATTTTATTTTTTAGACAGTGAAATATGTAAAAATTGAATAGCTCAATGAGATTTTCCCCACAGTCAAGTTTTTCTCTGTTTCAAGATATTTTCCCTGTCTACTGTTTCTCAAAAATGGTATTAATCAAGAAAAATAAATCTTGATAGCGAAAAACTCAGTTCAGTTTAGCAACTTTTTTTGCAGTTGAGTTTACAGGAAAAGCTAATATTTGGAAATGAAAAAAATCTGCCTCTTAAAGGTATTTTAAAATCCCTAAAAAGAAACCAAACAGCCCGCAAAATGACAAACCTCTCTCCCTACATTAAGGGGGTGGTTTATAAAGATTTGAATTAGACTTTATGCTACTATTCCAATTTATTTAAATCTGTTATTTCCTCATCTAGTGTGAACCTCCACCCCCCTAATATACTGAAATTTCTTTCTTGTTTAGTCAGTTAAAGAGCTAGCTATTGAGCTTGTTTGATTGATTTCCATTGGAGCAGGAGGTAGCAAACATGCATTTAAGTTGTGTATCAGATACTGTGACTTTCATAATACTATAATTTAGAGGTTTGTGCTTGTGATTTAGTTTATTTATACTGTACAGTTCAAGCAAACTTAGTTCTAAGGTTTAGATTTTAACTGTTTCTTTGCCTACATGTTTAGGGGAATCCACCTGGAGTTCCACCTTTTGGGTGGTGAGCAATAATACTTTTTCATTGTATGAAAATTCTGTAGATTAATTGCAATATTAATTGCTGAGTTTACAATAGCGTGCTTTGCCTAGGATGCCACTTTTGCTTTACTGTAAATTCAAGCAGGGAGCTGTGTAGATGGATGGTAAATGATGTCAGGGGGTGAGGCTGTGATATCAAGGGCAGGGCTATGACACTGTGATCAGAGATTGGCTGATCATAGTGTCACTCTAGGAGACATCTGTCCAGATTTCCTAATTTGGAAAACGGCAGGTAGTTTTTACCTACACAGTTATTCAGACTCTCCAGCCAACCCTAACCATCTCCCTTCCATCTACAGGAGAGCATTACTAAAATTGTTAAAATATTATATATTATTTAAGGCTACAGCTTAATAGTCTGTATGAGTTCCTTATCAGAAACCAAGTGAAGATATGAACAGGTGGCACTGGTTGTTTTGTCAGTCAGAAGAGGCCTAGCATGTTCCAGCATACCCAGAAAAATGGACAGCCTCTTTAACATCCAGTGATCATCATACCAACTCTTTAATCCAATGGTAAGTACTGAGCAATGATCTGTCTATTGTATGTATATTTGTATGTATATTTTTATTTGTATAGCACTCCTTGAGTGTAAAGCACTGTACAGCAACAATTTGTAGTAACAAACAAGGGATCACTGCATTAATAAGTAACAATAAGTGCATTATTAAAATACAATTCACATAAATATAAAATATAGTTACACAGTGTTGAGGAGACAAAAGCCTGTGGGGCTTACAGTCCAAATGGGAGGGTAACTTATGGACACAATTTGGAGGAGTAATAAAGTGCTGTAATTTACAGTGGGTGAAACTGTCATATAAGTGCCAGTTCTGAGTTCAGGTGTCATCCAGGAGCTCCCAGAGGTAGTATCTGAGTTTTGTTTTAAAAACATTGAAGGAGGATTCTCTCGGAGAGATACAGGAATGGCATTCCAAATATAAGGAGCTGCAAAAGAGAAGGGTTTGACATGGGAAACTGCAGTAGAAATGGGGGGGTACAACCAGGAACATATAGAGAAACAAGAGATGAGATGTAGTTAGGTGCAAAGGAATGAAGGGCTTTAAAGTCTATGAGGAGAAGTTTATAAGTTATTCTTTGTTTTATAGGAAGCCATGATAATGACTTCAACATGGGAGGGGCATATACCCTTTTGGATGAGAGGAGGATAATTCTGGCAGCAGAGTTTAATACAGACTGTAGAAGGGAGAGATGAGAGTTAGGGAGGCCAGTTAGTAGAAGGTTACAGTAATCTAGTCGGGATAGGACGAGAGCATGTATGATTGTCTTGGCTGTTGAAGGTGAAAGGAAAGGATGGATTTTGGCAATATTACATAAGAAAAAGTTACAGGTTTTGACAGTCCATCCTCTTATTAAATAAGTTTGACTTACACTACATTCTTTACTAACTGTTTTATAAACCATCCAGGCTAAAATACTAGGTATCCAAAGAATTTAACCTGTGTTCTGCAATAATAATGAAAGTGTCTTTGCTTCTAATGCCTTTAATGGCTACCTTTGAGTGACTTCAACTCTTAGACCTTTGTATTATCTATCAACAGTTTAGTATTTTTAAACGATTTTACCACATGCTCTCCCCATCAGATACATTTATTTGTATTACTGAAGAGTAGAAATATTTGAGAATACAGTATTCTGCACACATAGAGCTTTCATATTTCTAATTACTAAAGATGGTTCACAAGCGAGTACATCAGTTCATATTTAAAAAACCTTCATGTTATGAAAGTATTATTAAGCAGCAGAAAATATTGGGATCATTTTACAAAGGCTAGTGTCTCCACCTTGACCTTGCCTCTTTTTCATCAAATAATTCACAGTTTAATGGATATACAATTCAGGGCTATAAAGATTCAAATACTCAATGATACATGTTCTGTTTTCAGCATATCTTGACTTAGATGGCCAGAGTTTGTAATTATATATATATTTAATTTTATAATTTCTGGTAATTGTTTGAATACTATACATAAATGTTTGGTAATGTATTTTGTGTTGATTCTCCTAGACATTAGTTTTAGCAGTGTTCCATCTTCACTACAATGTAAGCTTTATAAAGCAGGGTCCCCCTATCCCTCTATTTCAATACTTGCATTTATTATAGTGAAAGCCCATGTTTGTCTATTCTCTAATGTCTGAATAAGTTTCAGCCATTTAAATAAAATAATTTATAAACTTAGTAATTCAAAATTAAAATAAAGTTTTCAATTGATCCCTACACTAGACTTTTTGAGATAAATGTAGTGAAAACCCTTGTTTTCTGAATGAGCTTGCAATATATAAAATATTTTTCATTTTCTAATTTTAGTAGACATAAAACTGGAAATTCTACATTTATATTGTTATATATTATATTGTTTTTGCATTTATTGTTAAAATTAGAAAAGCAAAAGTATGGATTGAAAAATAATTAAATTGTTTGGAAAAGGAAATAAAGTGGAAAATTGTATGGGACTGTGCAAAGGTAATTTTATTGTGTTTTCCAGTTATTATGCCAAATTTTTCCTTTCTGGTCAAATTGGAAAGTTCTTTAGAAATAGCAAGGAATTATGTAATTGTTATATTGCAAACATTACTATGTTTTTTTTCCTGAGGGCAGCCGACCTTAATACCCTATTCAAGGGATTTTTAAGCTGATGCTCTCTAGAAGAATTTAAACTGCTCACTATTGAAATAAGGAGATCTGCTGCTTCCTTTACCTTTTTGTGTGCTGGTGATCCATGCTTAGAAAAGGAAAAAGTTGATGAAACTTGTGTTTGTTTAGACGAATTGTGAACTAACATAACTATAGTCCTATCAAAACTGTCCCCCTGAGCTGAAACACATGCTCAGATGTTCAGACAGTTTGGTCAAAATCAGGCCATACTGACCCAATTAATCTTGGCATCTATGACCCCCCCAAGACTATTAGATTTTTGCACGTAAAGATCCTCATCAAACTTCTGCGTTTTGCCAATAGCGTAAATTTTCACAGAAAAAAAATTGAAACAAAAAAAGTTGGGAGTGACAAGCACATACATCAGTTTATCCTTCCCCTCTCCTTCCACATCAACCAAAGGTATATGAGCCATCCCACTGTCTATATAAGGACATACACATAAATGTTAACTTTGAAAAAGCATTTGTAGCATAGTGTATAGGAAGTTCTCTAACAATGTTGAACATGTGTGTAGCAGTATCCTGAGCAAAAAAGCATTTGATATTGCCCTCCCAATCAGTTCCGGGACAAATGTACCTGGCGCAGCACTCTCCCCGTCCCCCTCCGTGTGCGATGTATGCACGTGCGTCCCCGGAGCTCCTCCCAGAGAGATTGCGGGTGAGCGAGTGACAAAGGGGAGGGGAGAGAGCACCAGCGAGGGGAGAGAGCGCCAGTGGGGGGAGGGGAGAGAAGTGAACATGGGGTAGGCAGAAGACAGGTACCTGCCCAGGAACCCCCTTTGGTTGCGCCCTAGGCAGGTCCTCTTCTGCCTGGACCCAAAGCAGAAACAAGCTGCCACAAAAAAAGCCCATAGACTCTAATGCAGTTTGCTATAAAAATGACAGAAAAAATTAAAAAATTACAAAAAAATGTATTACACAACAAAAATTTGTTTTTTACGCTGCTACAGATAGAAATTTATACAGTATGTTTTCACCGAACAACTGGAACTTTCAGTTCTTGAACATCTGTATGCACTATACATTAGCATGTAATAGGGTCTAGGTCTAAACTTTGAAGACTATATTATTATTAGCATGTTTTATAAAAAGTCAACATATACAGTACCACAGTATTAGTGATGGGCGAATTTATTCGCCAGGGCCGAATTCGCGGCGAATTCCCGCGATTCGCCGCTGGCGAATAAATTCGCGAATCACCAGCGAAATTTCGCTTGGCGAAAATTCGCCAAAAAAACGAGTCGCGCGTCGTTTTTTGACGCGACGCGTCGTTTTTGACGCGACTTGACGCGACGCAATTTGACGCTACGCAACGCGATTTGACGCGACGCGCGTCAAAAGCGTCCCGCGACTCGTTTCGCGAATTTTTCGCCGATTCGCGAATTTCGCTAGAAATTCGCGAATTTTTCGGCGAAGCGAATCTCGGGCGATTCGCCCATCACTACACAGTATTATACAATAAAGGGGTGTATACATAAAACATACAGGAAAGCATACAAAAAAACTCCAATAACCAAGAGAAAAAGAGCTAAAAACAGCTTACAATCTTAAAGATCACTAATGCAGAGTGCTGTTGCAAACTCCAATTTCCTACAATTAAGGAACTAAATCTCCAATTACAAAAGGAACATGCTAAAGTTATTAGCGTTGTTTTTTGCCACTCCTGATAAAATACTGCTTAAGGGGAAGCTTGCCTCTTGGCATCATTTGGGGGCAATAATCAAGGGCAAAAAGTAACTTGCAGAAGTTACCATTATTATCAATGGAAAACTAATGTATCATAGTTAATTAAACAAACTTAGTTCAATGTGCGGTTCCCAAGTTTATTATCAGGTAATAAATGACTTGATGCTTACATCCAGTCAGAATTTGATCAATTGACAGAAAGTGTTTACAGTCTATGGTGGTGGTCTGTTGCTGGCTTTATGGAGGCTATCACGATACCTTGCCGGGAGAAGATGTGGACATAGGGCAGGACTCACACAACACAACTCATTTGGGGAATGCAGCTCTTTATTGTAGCATGGCAGTGTCAAATTACAGGTTTAGATATAGCCGTGGTTTTGCTTTAGGATGATGCCAGGGTGGAGCATTGCTATTGTTGGTTACTGAAGCATATGGGTCAACAGGGCTTGAATCCTTCTGCCAAACACAAAGACAGCTTCCAGAAGGGCCAATCACATGATAGGCCAGGCGGGCCATTATAAGGATCAGTCTGACCATGAATTATGATGAAGCCAATCACAGCTTGGCCAATGGGGTGCCATTTGATGAGCATGCCCAGTTTAGTCTGAATGTAGGATCCAGACAATACACAGCCCTTGGGGTCATCTATGTGTATTGATTTACAGAGGGCTTAGTTTGTTTGCCCTTGTGGTAGGGATAACTTACCAAAGAATGCTAGTCTGGCTATTCAACATCAAAAACCACATAGGGAAGGGAGCAAAGTTTATCATACACATACCATTTGTTGAAGCAGTTAGGAGAAACGAATCAATAACATACAGTTGTTTTATCACAGAGGCGTAGTTGCCCCAGATTAGCATTGTAGCCCCTTGTCTGGTTACAGTTGCCAAAGTGTTTCAAATGTGTTTTTTTCTCATTTTCTGTAGTCTTTTTGTTCCTGCCTAGGGTGGAATATAAGACTACCTTAAACTTCCTATTATTGGGGATGCTTCCTCTGTAGCTATTATCCTAACCAACATGTCCTGTTAGAAGGGGGCCAAGAAAAGCAACAGAGGCCAGTTCAGTGTATTCAATGTTTAATGTATTTCTGTTTGGATTAAAGTAGGAGGTAGCAGAATTGCAGGAAGGATATAAGCTTACAGGAATTATGCTTCCCATTGCATGTGTATATTCTATTGCCCATCTTACTAAGCTATAGTTTGCATGTTAACTCAGGCTAAGATCACTTGTGGCCATGTGGCCTCATTGCAAGTAGATGAAGGGAACACTACTCTGAAGTCCCAGGCTTAAGTACATATGTTTATTGTCCAAAACTATGTTTCCGTATGGACATAAAGCAGCATGTATGGGACGCGCACCTCAAATTCTTGTAAAACCTGGGTGCTCAATACCAAAAAGTAACGATACAGTCCAAAATAATGACACTCACTTTTCACCACAACAGTCACAAATGGATAAAAAAAGAAAAAAATTATTGGTCTGACTTTTCAGTCCCACACAGGAACCTTTTTAAGGAAACTCAGTGCTTTGAAAGTGTACACAATATATATAGCCAAAAAGAGGCTCAAGTGATCACAAAACCCACCCACTTTGATGACATCATAATTTGATCAAAAAATCTGTGAGGACAGGGAAATAAAAAAACCATCTGGTTAAAACACTTGGTCCCTGAGAGTTGTATCCCTCTCATAGGCCAACATTGGCATCAGAGTGCATAGACAAACACCGAATGTTAAGGGGGGTGGCATGTGTACTAGGTACCTATACTTGGACACAGTAGAGGCGGACGAGCTACCAACCGGCAGCCAAAGACTCTGGCAACTCACACATCGTGCTCACCATGGCAGGAGTAATATTTGACCCCAAGCAAGACTATACACGATGTCACGGCTTATTAAGGCTGTAAGACCCAGTGCTACCTGTTCCTAAAGTTTGCCATAAACTGGGAAACATATATAAACAGCCTGGCAGATCATGAGGTGATAAAGGCTTGGTCTTAAGGTCATCAGACTACATAAGTGTGTTTGCCAATTGTCGTAGCCCGCATATCTGTGCCAATGTGATGTCATGAGAACCCCCACGATCGCACAAGATGCAACGAGTGCCTACTCCAACCAACATCACCAGGAGCCACTTACGTGTGTCCCTAATGAGTAAGGAGTGTATTCAAAAGTGTGGGCAATACCTGAAAGGTAAAAGGAAAAACCACGTGAACAGCGGCACTGAATGAGCAAACTGCTGCCAAGCAAATATTAATAGCAAATATTAATGGCAAATAAACAGGCATAGGGATAGATAAGCACATATTTGCAGAAAACTAAATATAGGCCATATCCAATAGGACTGACTAAATGATGATAAGTATGCAATCCATAGCTGCAGTCAAAAGCACATAGCAAAAATAAACAGCACCCAGCTGACAATCAAGTAGAAGTATAGCGGCAGAGTCCTTATGGGAAGTGAAACAAAACTAGACAAGAGTCCTAAATGAAGCAACCAAGTGGTAAAGATTAATTTAGTCCTTGGGAGCTAGAGTGTTTAAAGTATGGATCCATCGTGATTCCCGGCGTAATAACACATTATCCCTGTCGCCCCCTCTGGCCATTGGCGGCAGATATGCACATATTTAGGGCATGGACACACATGGGTTTTTACCTAAAAAAAAGTTGACCACTTTGTAAATACGTTTGCCTAGTGTGCCAATGCCTAAGTTTTAAAACGCTAAGGGGCAGATTTACTAATGGTCAAATTTAGAATGGTAAAAAATTCAACCATCAAATTTTTTTAAGGCCTTATTTCAATTTTACGTCGACCCTTAGTAAATGTGCCTCTAAGTGTATTTATGTGTCAGTCAGCCTTTTTTTTTACATGCGTAAAAACGCATGTGTATCCATGCCTTAAACAGTAATGAAAAATTTAAGTGTTTTAAAATAATGAGTATTTAATGAACTGTTGCTGCACCAATAAAACTGGTGTGATAAGAGAAGATAACAGAAGCTCTGTAATTTACAATGAGATTCTTCAGAGCTTACCTGTTATCTACTGTGTATCCTGTGCTTGAATGGCTGCCCCCTCATGGCTATACAGCAGCTTGTTTATAAAGTATAATTTTATTTCTGAATCAAACAAACACACCCATTTCATCAGTACAAGGAAAAAGCACACTATATTTTCATTACTGTGAAACACAATTTTTTTGATGTTACTGTTCCTTTAATCCTTTGATAATGTCTCACTTCACAGTGCTATTGCATGTGCAGGCAGTATGAACACAATATATATATATACTTACTGCACCACAAGCCTAATCAAACAAATGATTTATGCTTTCAAAGTTGGCCACAGGGGGCTGTCATCTTGTAACTTTGTTATACATCTTTGCAAGACTAGACTACATACACATGCTCAGTGTGGTCTGGGCTTCTTAGGGATCATCATAAATTATGAAAAAACAAAGCTGCTTGAGTTCTGCATGGCTGGTAAGTAAGGCAGGGGCTCCCCTTGCTGTTCATAAGTATGATTGTTTCCCTGCCAAAAGTTAGGGACCGTCTGCAAATTCCTATCCACAGCACTAAATTAAGGGAGGATTTCACAGCATACAGTCAGGTTTCTTAAAGGAACACATTTTTTAATTAAAGTATATTGGAGATTTCTTTTTCGTTAAAGAAAGTAAAAATTGGATTTTATTTCTTTGCCTTTCCTTGCCCTTTAAGTTTTACTCTTGCGGTAATAATGTTTTTTCACAGACTAAGCAGACAGGTTTCTCAGCCCTGAGATTTGCTTTATATGGATTTGTCTGTGTATATCCTAGTTAGCTTTATGCCATGTGATCTGTTCCTGTTCATTGTAAATAAACTAAAGAGGTCAGGGCAAACAGCAATAAGAAATGTAGTAGAACATACAAGTGTCAAAGAAAAAATCAATAGGCATAGCTGCAAACCCTTTAGATAGAGACTTGCAATTGTTACCAAAAGAGGAAAGGATAAGGTATTCAGGATACCATTTGAACCAAAGGCTGTATCACATGATATCCATGCACATATAGCATCACAGTTTATCTGTCATTTCGATGCATAAGCATAGCAAAGAGAGTAAAGGGTAAACCCTCATAATACTGACTTTCATTGTAGCAATATTGTTTTCTTACTTTATTTTTTATTGTACTTCAGTTTTCCAGGGACGGATTTAATTAACGGGCATCCCTAGGCCCGCTGTCGTTTGTCGCCCCTGTTTTCTCCCTTTTATTTGCTCAAATTTACATCATCAGGACAGAGCAATGGGAATTGGCACACATGAAATTAAAATTTCTGAACCAATATGGATTTGTTTGGGCAGCATTGTGCCCCCTTAAAATCCTGCTTTCCTAGGCCTAGGCGGCCTCTCCACAAATCCGGGCCTGCAGTTTTCTTTAGTTTTATGTTTAAAGATTAAGTAAATAATCACTTACAAAAGTAAATAATATCCTGTCATGCTATATTTCCTCCTTTTTTTCTTATGCCTGTAAACTTAATTGTTTATGTTGGTAATGCTTTTACATTTGTTCTTTGTAAGTAAATTTGTGATGCTGGTAGCGCTCTAATTTCTCTGTGTAATTATGCATCCCTCGGGTCTGATTTACTAAGGATCGAAGTGAATATTCGGATCCAAAAAAATTATATTTTAAGTAAATTTTTGAAAAACATCGACTAGTAAAAAAGTAAAATCCTTCGACTTCGAAATTTGAAGTACCGTCTCTTTAAAAATACTTCAATTTTTTTTACTTCGCCAAATAAAAGCTGCCAAAGTACTATTTTAGCCTATGGGGACCTTCTAGACCATTTTTCTAAGTTTTTACATTTTTTTATCAAAGAAAAATCCTTCGATTGTCTGCTAAAATAATTTGAATTGTTCGATTTGAAGGATCTTATCGTTCGTCGATCGATCGAACGAACGAATTTTCTTCAATGCCAGGAATGCCAAATTCTGTGAAAAATCTTTCAACTTTGATATTCGAAGTCGAAGGACTTTAATTCGATGGTTGAATTTTTAAGTATTTTCCACCTAGAAATTCGACCTTTAGAAAATCAGCCCCCTAATGTTCATTCACACATTTCACATTTTCTTAGTCCAGCATTTTTCAAAGTAGCATGTATAGTTATTGTGTATATACAAAATATTTTTAATACATTTTTATGGTTCTATTTATATTTTAGTAGCTTGCTAGACATTTAGTGGTTACTGTGTCATTGTTTCATTTCATACTATAATTGTTTACTTGATTCATTCTTTGGTTGGATAGAGCAGACCTTTCAGTGTATTTGCAGACAATTCACATCAAAACTAGAGCTGTTAACTCCAGATGAACTGATAGCAGGGGACTCATGCAGTATTAAAAGGTTTGCTGCAAACTGAAAGTGATGTCACATGCACATGAGCACTACCAGAAATGACATCAGGAGCATGCGCAAATGCGATCATGAAGCTGTCAAAAGTTACCCGACAAATCACTCCAGAATCTAAGGTAAACCTAAGAAATGGACCATAGGGTGGCAGGAGGCCTAGCGATGGTGGGAAGCTTATTTGAAATCAAACGTGTTCATTTGTTAATAAAATGGGTACTTTTTAACTGAAATACTGAAGTAAGCTATTTCTTGGGGTGGTGGCACCCGGGTTACAGTTCCAATTTGGTAAGCTGTGCATTTATTACTTAAATAGTGAATCCTAGGTTCAGGGCAGATTGCAACCAAACCACAAGGAGCAAGCAGTGAGCTGCCCATAGGATTTAACATCCATTCTTACCTATTGGCCTTTGAATATATGGGACTACCAAGAGAACCCCACTTTTGGCACTGAGGATATTTATAGATGTGTTTTGTGTCCAGGGATGGTGGACAAAATTGGATAACTTGAGTTACTATTGAGTTGACAGCTCTGCAAAACACATGCCCTTTGACACATCAGTTGCAATTCTGTCGGATACATTTTTTTTTACCTGAGTTTGTATACCTCTACATATGGTGGGACCAAAACCATTTACCTTCCTACTAAAGGTAACCAATATACTGTACTTAGAATTCCAAAGAAAGATCCCTATCCCTGCACTGAATTGTTTACAGGCTTTTTAAATTCCAAAGGCCTGTTACCAAAATAAAATAAATATAATTTCAAAATTGATCATGCATGTGCTTCAAGTGCTTTAAATTTATTGCCAGCAGTTCATAATCTTTTAAAATGAGAATCTAGAACATAAATATTTGAAAATATTCCTCACCTTGCACAATAACTAAAATATCTATAAGGTATTTCACCTTGCTATAAACATGACATGAATTGACATGTAGCTCTTGATCTGATATCTTTTACTTTTGACTGCACTGAAAATGAAAGGTTTCACCCACTGACAGTGAGTGCCCTTGATTTGGCAAGACATGTATTTTCTTCAATTAGAGTAGAGACACACAAGAGAGCAGCTGCTTCTTGTAATATGCAGGTATTGAAATATAAATCATAAGTAATGAGCAAACTCAAAATTGACCTGCTCTTTTGAGAGTTGAGTTATTAACTCTGGCATCAGTACTTCATTTTTGCAAATGTTTGATTACTAACATAGGAACTATCCAGAGCTTGTTGCAAAGCACATACCTAGCATCTTACTGAATACATTTTAAAATGTGAATGACACTCAAATTAAACCAGAAATGTATTTGCTCATATAAATGTTGTTTCCAGAAGGCTAGCATAAATGTATTTAAAGACAATGCTACCTTGTTTTTATGTACAGTACATCATTTCTTGTTTTAATGTATTATCTATTTAACACATACACATTTACACACCACTGTACAAGATATTGACCATTTACATCCTGCCCCAGTAGAGCTTAAAGTCTAAGATCCCTATCATATTCATACAACACACAAAACAAAAGTCAGTTTAGTCAGGGACCAATTAGCTGTATATTTATGGAGTGTGAGGAAACCAATGAGATAGCCAGAGGAAACCAACATAGCCAGGAGAAGAACAAACAATCTTTTGCAGATAGTGCCTTCATCCAAATTCCATTTCATACATTTTATTTCTGTTAGTCTTGCAGAGTATGGTTAACATGTTGCCTACAGATATAGGCAACCAGAACCATATGAGCATCTTTGTTACTATGGCTGTTGTGCATAACTTTATATTCCGACTTAAACTCGCCTTGTCATTCTCTGTCCACAGTGTTTTTTCAGTAACAAGCAATTCTCATATTTCACATCTTTAGTTTAATGTCTTGAGTATGAGAATCTATAATATCATTATTTAAGTTCCCCTATGACCCTGTAACAGTAGTAGTGTAGATGCAATTTTAGGATCACATTAACTAAGGGTCGAAGTTAACTTTAAAATAAAATTTTAATTTTTAAAACTTCGAAGTCATTTTGGGCTACTTTAACTATCGAGTAGCCCAAAATTTTATTCGAATTGAAAAAATTTGAAAATTAGAATTTCAAAGTACTGTCTATTTAAAATCCTTCGAAATCGACACTTTCCCACCTTAAAGCTGCCGAATTGCCATTTTAGCTTTGGGGGACCTCCTAGAGCCAGTCCTGAAATTTTTTCTAAGTCCTGAGAATTCAAAGGATTTTGGTTGAAATTCTTCAAGTCGTTCAAATCGAACAATGCATTTGAACAATTCAACGATTTCAATGCTGAAAACAGACCTATTTGGTTAATTTTCAATGGAATTGAAAAAAAATGATGGTTGAGTTAAGAAGTTTTTTAACTTTGAAATTTAACCCTGAGTAAATCTGCACCCAAGGGTCAAATTTTGAAGTTAAAAAATTTTAAATTCAACCATCAAATTTTTGAGGGGGCATTTCCCAAATTGGACCAAATATGTCTGAAATCATTTGAATCGTTCAAATACATTGTTCGACTTGAATGATTCAAACTATTTAAACCAAAATCCTTTGCATTCTCAGGAAAATATTTCAGGGCAGGCTCTAGGAGGTTCTCCCTAGGCTAAAATGGCAATTCAGCAGCTTTAAGGTGGTGAATTTCGAATTTGAAGGATTCTAAATTTTTTCAGTTCGATTCAAATTTTGGGCTATTCTATAGAATTTTCAGCAGGCGAATTTTCACTGGCGTTTCGCGAATGTATTCGCCTGCGGCGAAACGCGGGAAATACAGGCACAAATAGAAGGGAAAAAGTGCAAAAGGTTCGAGCATTGATCAAAACTTTATCAGATAATGTTAAATACAACCATCTTCATTTCAGGAGACAAATAATGAAAAATATAATACAGGTTATGCAATTGTAATAATATCTTGTTAATGAAGCAGGAGCAACTGAAGACCCTCCCATTGTTGAACTTCAATTTCCAGGAAAAGGTGGGTCACCATTTAGTGATGAGTTCAATAAAGAAAAAAAATCCTCTACAGTGACACATATCAAAGTCACACTAATCTACATCCAGATAAGCAAAACTGTAACTATGTTTTTCATTATAACTGCATGATGCTTGGGGAAGTTTCTTTGTTGAGGGATTTTCCAAGAATTAAATTTTTGATTGTTACTCTCAGCAGACTTTTGTAAGTCATGACATTTACTGTGGGCTATAACGTTACTCCTTGAGGGACACTATCTGTAGCTAATTACATCCAACACAGTCACACTGTGGGGCTACTGACCTAAATATGAATGAATACATGAATGAATATATTTAATGAATTTAAAGATGACCGTAACATTAAACTTGTTAATTAAAATTTTGAGGGATATATATTAAAAAGAGTAACAGCAAACAGTATCACTTCAGTTCAGCTTATAATTGAAAATCCCTGCCGAACACCATATCCAGTATAATAAATTATCACTTTACATACACACACAAACACACACATGTACACACACCTGTATATATGCACACAAATATGTGGATTTAAATTAGTGAGAATTTGAACAGTGCAGACATGCATTTTCAACTAGACTGAAATATTTATTTTTATTTGCTTATGAGGAGTTATTTTAACTGAAATTGAATGGGGTGCTATAAATGTGTGCAGTGCCATACTGCAGAAAATAAATTGTATTTTAATTTTAAATATGCACTATAACTGTGCAAGAAAGCTACAGAAAATTTATTGAAATCTATACTGCTGCATCTACTCAAATCTTTAAAAAAAAAAAAAAAGGTTATTGTAACATTTCGCTACCAAGGACAGAATAACAGATGTGCTGAGACTTATGGAACAATCAAAGGTGACCAAGGCTCTGCCGAGGGCCTTATTAAGTTTGACTTCAATCCCACACCTTGAGCTTATTAAGCTGTCAAGTTTCTGTGATTAAAACCAAAAGAAAGGTCAGTTGTAGACCTTCAGAATTTCCTTGGACTAATGTTTTCTTATAAACCCAAATGAAGACATTTTGCTTGATACGTGTTTTTTAATTTTTATTTTGAGCTGGATTTGCTCATAGCTTGAGAAAAACTTCAATAGGTTTTGCTCCTTCAGAACTCTGCATATAGTTATCAAAATCCTAACCAATAGGAAAAGATGATGGCTTTGCATATCATTACACTACAGAGATCAAAGGCACAGGTTAATGGGGATCTGTTGAAGTATAATTATGGCTAAGGTAAGTTATCATGGATACAGGCTGCAGGTGGGGCTATTCATTTAAGCTTCAGACTTTTAATAGCCATACATTTAATAGTTCTCTAAAAGATTTTCTGCTCTCTTGCACGCAACATTTCTTAAAGGCTTTCATATTACATAATCTTTCTTAGCATCTGCTTAATTTGAACACTCATTGGAGCAGCTTCTGTATCAGGGCTTATGTTCTTACTGTTGGGTTTAAATTTTATTATGTTGCATGGCATGTCTGTAATATATAATTTAATGTTCTCATTCATCTGTATTTATTTATGAATTCCTTACTTCTTTACATTTGTAAGTATGTCATACCTTGTGTGTTCCCCTACATCATGACTTATCTTTAGAAGTCACAATGTCATGTTATTTGAGCAAATTAAACATTACTTACACCATAATTTAAATGTTGTTTATTTCAGTTCAAAGAGTGAACTTGAGTGAAGTTCTGCCACTAGTGAAACGAGTGAAATTCTGCAGCTCTTCATTCAGCTCTATGGTATTTTTAAAGGTGTATTTATCAAGGGGTGAAATTTCACTTTCACCCATTGATAAATATGCCTTTCAAAATCCCATAGAAATTAATTGAGAGCTGCAGAATTTCACTCTAGTGGCAGAACTTCAGTAAATTTACCCCTTAGAATTCACAATCACAGCAAACAGACAAGTGTAATTTAGGGACACTGCTATTCAAGCAAGTTTTGTATCACCCCAAAATCTTGTATGTGTATCTTGTGTGTGCCAGAATTTGTGACCTTGTGCCCAGGCCATTCACAGCTGCTAAATTAAAGACCATAAGACAGGAGGAGCATGTGAGGAGTGCAGTGACATCTAGGAAGTGCTGAATGGAAAGTCAAAGTAATTGACTGCCTAATGCTGGCCATACATGGGCAGATAAAGCTGCCTATATCGGTCATTTAGACCAATTTGACAGCTTATCTGCCTGTCTATGGGGGCTTCTGAGGGGTCTTCACGACTGATATCTAGACACGATATCAATCGGGAAGGTTGGATTTTCTTCCGACCAACCTGTTGAAAGTCTATTGCGCTCGTCATAATCCGATCGTTCGGCCATAGAGCCAAACGTCCGGATTACCCTGATATAGCCCTGCCAGTTAGTGACATATCAGGGAAAGATCCGCTCGTTTGGCGGTGTCACTAAATGAGTAGATCTTTGCATCTATGGCCAGCTTAAGACATAGAGGTGGGGCAGACAGTATATGATTGACAGATAATATGTTTGAATACCTTTATAAAAGATATGGATGGATTAATAAAGAGAGAGTTTGGTTTAACGTTTAAAGCAACAGTAACACCAAAAACGGTCAAGTGTGTCAAAATAATTAAAGTATAATGTACTGTTTCCCTGCACTGGTAAAAGGAGAAAAGTTACATAGCAGACTAGTACTCAGATGGGAATCCCTTGCAAGTGCTAGTTACTCCAGTCTGACTTCCCTGTGCAAGCCTGATACAAAGGACTGATTATGGTTAGGCATTCCAGTTCTCTGGGCCCATGGCAGCTGACTTATCCCTCCTGACCTCTGGCTCTCTCTGCCAGGCTTTCCTTCATCCCCTGGCTGGCCACTCCCAGGCTGCTGTACAACTTCCTGCAGCACTAAGATCACTGTGCAGGTGGTTGTTAGGCAACAGTTTACAACAGACACATCACTATATATATATATATATATATATATATATATATATATATATA
>CM044432.1:163095225-163115181 GCA_024363595.1 Xenopus borealis
CAGGTTTTAGGTGGCAAATATTTAAATTAGAACTGTTTCCATACTTGTGGTGAGATGAATCTCACATTCAAATTTAAATTCCAATTGGGTCTTCTAAATTCGAATTCATGAATTGTGACAAACAAAATAATATATCTGCCCTCTGATGTATTTTATATGTTTTTTTGAAGCATATAGCAGGTTTCATTAATGCATATTTATAAATGCAATGTTCCACACATGTTGTTTTCAGGCTATCCAGTATATAGTGTCAAGGATTAGGTAGGGGTACTGTGGAGGCTGATGAGGGAACGGCAAGTCCTTAAGGCAAGAACTGGCTGTGCCCACGAAACTCAGAGGGAAAGGCAGGAACAGGGATACTAGGGTGTAGTCGGTGTGGAACAGGTGAAGAGTGAAGCAGGACGGAGAGGGCGAAGGTCAAGACAGGAACAGACTGGACAGGATGATGAAGTGCAGATCGGGTGCAGACTAAGAGGTTGAGACAGGATGGTGCTGGTGTAGATCTGGGGGACAGGACAGTAAGGACAGGATACAGAAGGACAATGGAGCAGAAGGAGATTGTATAGTAAGATAGGACTGAGAGCACTGAGCGCAGGACAGGACTGAGAGCAGGAAAGGACTGAGAGCAGGACAGGACTGAGAGCAGGATAGCAGGAGAGGACTGAGAGCAGGATAGCAAACAAATGAAAATAGGCAAGGCATTGGCCAGATCAAGGTCAAGACTGGGAAAGTACAAGGTAGGGTAAAGCAAGGCAAGGAAGGACAAGCAAGGCAAGGCAGAATAACAGGGAAAAAGGGCAAGAGCTGGAGTAACCTAGTCAGGGGCACTGCCACAGTACTAGGATGGCCATATAATGCTCCAGCAAGGAGTGCTTGGAGGACTGGCCTTAAATAGGGCAGAGTCAGCCCTGGTTGACTTACTGCAGCCAATTAGACTGCTGCTCGGCTGGGGTTGCAGAGGCCAGGAAACATATAGTGAGCAGCCCTAAAGGCTGCTCTCCTGACCCAACGGATAAGGCAATGAGCCAGAAACCCAAAGGTCCCTGTCTCAAATCTCAACGGAGCCTGACACAAATTGTTCCCATCATTACCATGAATTCACTATCAAGACACTAAGACAATTGCACCTTATTATATATGCAATTAAACATAATGTTAACATTTTCTCCCACTAAATTCACCCATGTATTATTTCTGAATTTAAAGGAGAAATTTTTTAAAATAAATTATGTAATTGGTTGTGTGTCATAATCTCAAAGCCAATTAATATTTATAAAAGATTTGAAGTCCTGGTGTTTAACAGGGACTATCCCTTGCGTAGAGAACATATGAGTTTACTGTAGATCTCAGCAGATTGTAGTGTAAAATTGTAGTGTAAAATTTGGATGTTGGAATAAAGGTCACCACATCTGCATTGCTGTCTCCCCTTGTGTCTAAAGCTTTATCTACATAATTAGAAATAAAAGCTTTTTTGTTAACTCACCAGATTCTTTTTCAGGGATAAGGAGAAAAAAAAGCGCAGGGGGAGGGGGGACTGACTGATGTTTGCGCATGTTTTATGGCTCTCTGCATCCTAAGAGAAGATTTCTGAGAAACCAAATCAATACTACAAGCATGTCTTATGCCATAGAAATGTTTTCTCTTTCTGCTAAAGTAATCATTCACACTCTCAAGCAGCAGATATAATAAGTGCTACTCAAGTCTTGTTGTTAAATCACCTGTGACTGGTTTCATATATCAGAAAATCCACAGCTAACAATGATTTCATAACACCCTGCTGACAACATTTTATGGCCTTCACTGTGTAAAGATATGGAAACATCACCATTGGTTGTAACGGTGATGTATATGCTTTTCTGACTGCTTTTTACATTTGTCTAGCCATGGCAAATATGATGTAACACTCAATGAATATATGCTTTTATTCTGGTCCCTGGATACAGCAACAGGGATTGAAGATGGGATGCATTGAAAAAATAAAAACAATTATAAAAATGATCACATATGCTTGCTAATGATAAGATTATTTATAAACTATCATAACCAATAAGCTAAATTAATTATTTTGATCCAGTCTCAAGTTACCAGTTCAGGAATCAAAAGATGTATTTTATTTTTGTGGAGGGTCTGTGAATATAATGTACTTTATACTGCAATTCAAGAATTCACTGGCACTCACGGCAAGTTCAAGCAGGGATAAACTCTTGCATGTTTATTTACAAATGTGCAACGTTTTGGGGGCCGGACCCCTTTGTCAAGCTTAGGGGTCTGACCCCAAAAAATTGCACATTTGCAAAAAAACATGCAAGGGTTTCTCCCTGCTTGAACATGCTGTGAGTGCCAGTGAATTCTTGAATCTACATGGTTGGGAGTGTGCTGATCCCTCCATCACCGTGCACCAGGCGTTAATTGTTTGAAGGTCAGGGTGTGCAAGTGGGCCATATTATTCTTTATACTGCAATGCGGTCACACTTTGTATGTGTGAGGATTCACTTTGCACAAATTTCCCATCAGAGCTTCTCTATTCTGATTACTGCCATGGGACAAAGTTATACTATTTGCCTTGTTTTACAGTTTAACCAGACAATAAGCAGCTGCATTCAGGTTTAGAAGGAAGATGACTATCATAACATTGAAGGCTGAGAAGAGACTAGAAGTGCAAGTGTAATATTTCAGAGTCACTCAACATGGGTGGAAATCCATAAGACTGCTATGTATAGAAATAAAAACAGAGTAATCGCAAGACATATTGAACATATCCTCACATTAATTGAGGCACACCTCTCTCCCCCCAACAATAATAATAATAATAATAATAAACTTTAACAATCAAGGTTCTGTTAGCCTCACCAAAATTTCTAGCCGCTCTGCCAATCTCTTCACTGGCTTAATTTTGCTTTCAATTTAACACACTGCTACTTCTGTTCTCCACTCCACAACCTAGCTACTCTATACATCTCACTATAAACTCCCCTAAGTGTAACATTTATTTAATTATAGATCTGTTATTTTTGTCCTCCTTCCATCCATGCTCAAGCACTTCTCCAGAGCAGCAATGGTAGTTTCTTATTCACTTACAAAATATCTCTTTTTAGACAAGATAATGCTTATTTCCTAAAACACTAAATTCCCTTTTCACTGTAAAGGAAAGCTCTGGAGCTATAAGTGCAGGAGCTGCAGAACAAAGGATCCAAGGACAAGCTGCCAAATTGCACTGGTTTATGTTTAGAGATTGGCAGAATCAGATTTAGCTTGATTGGGTGATAAGGAATGTGTTAAGGCAGGGGAAAGCTGGTCTGGGGATGTAGTAAGAGAGGCATGTAATCAGGGCCGGAACTAGGGGTAGGCAGAAGAGGCACCTGCCTAGGGCGCAAAGCTGTGGGGGCGCTGGGCAGGTGCCTGTTCAAAAGTTTTCAACCTACCCCTAGTCCTGACCGTTCGCTCCCCTGCTGCTCTCCTTCCCTCCCCTCGTCACTCCTCCCTCTCGTCACTCCCCCCTCTCCTCATCACTCCCCCTCTCCTCATCACTCCCCCCTCCCCTTGTCACTGCTTCCCCTCACCTGTCACTATCCTCATCATCACCCTGTCCTTCCCCTTCCCTTAATTTCCCATATGGCGCATGTGCATACGTGCGGCTACAAGAGGGAGGGGCGGAGTAGCTGACAGAGCGCCTAGAGTACCCTGTAAGCTTGTTCCGGCTCTGCATGTAATGTCAGGTGGAGAATCTGTTCATTTCCTTATCTTCTGAAAAATCCCACTCTCCCTCCATCCCCTATTTGCATAATTTTGTAGAAATGTCAGGAGTTATCTTCTTTATGTTCACATGGTATCTATTAATAACTGAATCTGGATGTTTTCCTGAATGCAGTGTTATTCTTTTGTATATTTTTACAGTATAAATGTGAAATACAGCATTGTATTAATTCGTGTTAATTCCATTTTCTTGATCCAGGGAATATTTCAGATCAGGTCAGAAAGTAATTTTTCCCTCTTGAGAATCTTGGCTTCAGGCTCAATCTGAATTAAAAAAAAAAAACATTGGGTATATGATAATGTACTTTAAGTTTTAGTTGTCACATCAGCAATAGGGCATTGCGAGAGTACTGCATAGGTAAATTTAGAAAAGGAGGTTCTCTCCTGTGACTGCACAGTGGGTTGATTGATAAAGATGCTGCTACTGCTTGTGCTAATTGACAGCCTGCTTGACACTGCAGATTCAGGGTCACATGCAGGGCTGCTCTCTTATGTGGATAGATTTACGTATATCCAAATGTATTCTTTGGAAATCATCACCAAACTTCGCACCACTATGTGAGACGTTCTATTGTGCTGCCTATGCATATTCATCAAAATGGGAATCTTCATCTCAGCAAATGAACACCAGCGTAATTTCGTCAGTGATGTTTTGTTGACAATGGAAAATGTGTAAATGTCTTTTTCTCTAGTGTAACCTTGCTGCAAAACTTTGCTAGCATACCTATGCTAACATCAATTTGAAATCAGTGGGTAAAAGCAGATGTAGGGATTTTTTTGTGATACTGTTGAACTTGGTGGAAGAGCTCATTCCTTTCTACAAATGTCCAAGGAAGACACATCTTTTACTGTCCTAGGTCATCATGATCCTGTTCAAGGTGCTGGTGCTCCTGCTGCACGCTGCACAAGATCTTGGTCTTTGACTAGTAATGTAACCTCTAACACTCTTTCTTCTTCAAATATTAATCCTACCTCTGACCCTGGTGAAGTTCAAAGTTCAGTAGCACTTCCTTCTCCTGTACATATTAGTGATAATTACAGTACCCTGATTTTTCAGAAAAGGGACATAGGGGTGTTTTGTTTTCCTTTTCCAAAAACACTGCATTAGTACATAATGTTGTCAAACACTGGGCTAAACTGTTTAGGAAGGATTCCCAGCACACCTCCATGGCTCACAAAATACTGTTATGGACTGAAATACAGTTGGTAGTCAATGCTGTTGGATGTCAAAATCTAGCCATAAAAACTTGCCTGAAACGTATGGCTGAAATTAAAAGGTTGGTGTATGGAACATTGCTTTGAGTCTAAATGGGGTTATTTTTCTTTTGTTTTAACATTGCTCCAGTTCTACAATGTTACATATTTACATGTTTGATTCATCAAATCTTTCTCTCAAGACCTTTTACATATTGTCATAGATAATTAAAAGTACTATGTTGTTGGTATGGTATATGAACCATAAAATGGGAGAAAAAGTGTTTTGGCACTCACCTAAGATTATTTTGTTGTAATACAGGATCTAATGTCACTAACAATTATAATTATTTAACTTTAGCACTTTACAAGTCGGAACCTAGTGCAGACCACTTTAGAAAAAATGGCTAACGCTAACTTATTTGCTGTGTGCCCATATTTTCTGTATGCTTCAGTGTACATTTATCTGCTTAAACATATTTTCCAAGAATTTGTTATGACATCCTTTTATTTATACTTTAAGATCAAATAATGTATAGACATGTAAGCACAATATTTGTGGAGTATATTAAAACATATCTGATTTCACTTTGTCTCTTTGACATGAAATACAGTGTTTTTAGGTTCAGTGGCAGTAGAAAAATGTATTATTCCTAGAACACAGGCATGATTTAATGAGTTCTATGAATAGTCAATTTGCATGACATCAGCCTGTAACTGATGGTAATGGATTGTTGGGTTGATTTTATACCACTTGACATCACATTACAATGCACTGAATAAATGTTAACCTATAATCCCCTTAGTAAAAGCTAGCATTGTTTGTCTTTCCTTGTAGAGACTACATTGATTTTCTTTTATTTGATGTTCAACCGCTGAAAACTAGATTGATTACTGTGAATTAAAATAGGCCAAGAACATTCGCATGGTCTGAAAAGACAAAAACTATTATGAAAGCAAAGGGAGTTTTTTCCTCTATACCACATGTGTAGAATGGCCATTTCAATTAATTTTTTAAGCTTTGCTATTTTAAATTCAAACCGCTACAATGCTGACCTCTTATATGGACCCATGACCCTTGATCCGGACACATCTAACCAGTCAAGGCTCTGGGGGTGTCAAATTAATAGAGGTCTTGCTCATTAATTGCATAAGAAAAAAGCCAAAGAATTCATCACCTCAGTCATGGCCATTGCTTCCTTTTGACCTCTTCTCCCACAAGGCTTTTGCTGCTGTCTCAGCTGTGGTTTCCCTATACCCTGCATACTTGCCATATAATTATTCTAAATCAAGCCCTATTAATCAAACCAGTGTTGTGTTTTAAATGGAAATTGTAGGATTAATACAAGCATTCATTTCATCCTGAACATCTTGATGGCTTTAGCACATGGAAACCAACTGGAATATAAAAGAGGGGATGTTGTGGCATAATTAAATTATGAGAGGCATGCTGCACATTAAGTTATGTAGGCCAGCAGGGTCCTTTGTTTTTTTTTAGAATATAATTTTAGACAGCATATCATCTAGGCATCTCACATAGATAGTGATGGGCGAATTTATTCGCCTGTGGTGAATTTGTGGCAGATTCCTGTGATTTTGGTAGTATTATTAATGTGATTAGAGACCCTGTTGAACCTTTCTGTTTTCTTTTTATGTGTGTGAAATGCAATTAAAATTATGTGAGAATTACAGATTGTTTTTTTTGGAAGGCACTTAGGAGAAACATTATAAAATATCTTAATTGCCTACCTGAGCTCACTTGAGAAGGGGATGGCACTTTTCCCTTCATAAAAATGAAGGGAAAAAAAGAAGAAAACTGGTAGGTTAAATTCAACAAGCTAATGTATTGAATGGACCATGCTTTGTACTCGATCAGTGGTTTTCAAGTAATCATTTATATAGTTGCAGCTTTGATGACCCTCCCTAAGTGAGGTACACTTGCATTGTATCTGTCGAGGTTCAGAACATAATTTTGACTTAATAACCATAATCTAGATGCAGTGTGAGTTTCTCAGTTGTATCAATTTCTGCCTTTGTAAAGGGATGAACTGCTGAAATTAAATAAAACTCCACTTACCAATATCTATGAACATGCTGGAAAAACTGGCAAAACATCACCTGGCTAAAAATTTATAATTTATATAATGCTCATAACATTTCATACTGCAAAAATTATATAAGGGCCAAGATAATATCCAGCCTCATGCAAGATATTTTTCCATATGGATACATTTCAACAAACACTTGAAATGTTACCAAACCCAATACACCATTTGATTTGATTTATGATGTCATTAATGTCAAGCTATCAGTAGACAAGAGTAAAAGAGACAACAGTAAAGCTGACTAAAAACAAATAGTTTTGATTAAACTCAAGGACATTCAGTACAGCACTCAACAAAAAGGCATTCATCATTTCCAAAGGAAGTGCCTCTGTTACTTGTTTAGTATCTTAAAATCCCAACAGTATGATACCAAATAAGAATAATATTTTGAAGTTGTTTAAATTAAGTTCTAGTAATAAGGTGCAGAGTAACCCTGTAAAATTAGATTACTGTGCTAACAGTTATAAACTAAACATTTTTTTATGCCAATGCAAAACTGACATTCAGATAATATATTACTCATTGACATTTGCTTTATAGAATTAAATACATACTTTTTTTAATGACCACTGACTCTTTTGTAAATATGTTGTTGCTGCTTATTGATTTCTCATTATTTATATGATTTATTTTAGCTTAGCTTAATGTGTTGGCAAAGGGGGTTGTTTACAAACAGTCGAATTTTGATTTTTTTCATGAATCTCAATTTTTTAAAAACTGAAAAAATGTGAGATCTATTTCTCAAAAATTTGCTGGCTCAAATACTAAAAAAAATTGAGATCTATTTTGTCTAAAATTGCCAATTTAGAGTTGTCTAGGTGCTATAGAAGTAATTGGTTGCTGCAATGATCCTATTGGATAGCTTTAAATCAATTCAGACTTTTTGAATTTTTTCTTGGTACGTAGGAATTGTCCAAAAAACTAAAATTTTTGTGTTCATTGTATTTGTATTTTCTTATGCATTGCTCACCGTATTTTTCAAACTTTTTTTATTGTGATTTTTTAAATACATCTCATGACATTCATTTAGTTTTTTTAGAGTTTGTTAATTTAGTTGTGGTTTAAACAAAAAACTCTTTTTTTTCTTAAAACCTGAAAACATGATATATATTCTCATTCAGATTTTGAGGTTATTGCTGGACCTCTCTCTTTCTAGACAATAGGGCACAATAAAAAGAGTTAAAATGTAAATATTACCTCTCTTAATGTTGAAATTCAAGTTGTAATTCTTGCTGGCAACTAGAGAGCATACTGAATATGTATCAAGGTTGTAATATTTTTGTTATTTCTCTTAGACTTCAGACCTTCACTTCATCATTCATTCTGGCATTACAACATTGCCAATGACCCTAGCTGTTTTGCAAGGGGACCTTTTGAACTGACCTATTTTACAGGCAGGATAGACCTTTATCATTTTAAATTAGGCCTTTGATATGTTATATAAATATAATAATACCCAGAAACACAAAGAGAAACAAGTAGTTATTTTCATTGTGAGAGTACAGATTCAGCCACTGATCTATGCTATAAATGACTGTAAAATGAAAGCAATGAAAGCATAGTGTAAACCTTGCTACTGTAGGTTAGTAAAAAAAGTTTTTCTATAATGACTGTTACCTGTAAAATAGTATATGTTTGTTCCACGTATTTGAATACAATTTACAAACATGTGACAAGGATTGAGGAGACTGCCTCATACAGACTTAGATAAACAAAAGGAATTCTGGGAATGAATTCCAAATGAGCTCCAAGAAAATCCCATTTGCATGGGTTTATCCTATTGGCTAAAGCTCACCCACTGGGTTTTCAAGCTAAAGCCAGGATAATAGCTTTTTACATAAACAGGCTATTTCATAGCAGTGAAAGCAACTAAGTTACTCCTTCTCTCAGCCCATTTTAAATCATATAACTGATAAGCTACTGAGAACATAGTCACTTTAGTTATTACATCTCCTGTAAAAGAAAAAAACATAAAAATTATGAATTTCATACACATCTATACACATCTATTGTTCTACTGTTGTTGCAGTATGTTTGCTATTAACTCTCATGTTCACAAACAAAAAGCTTCCCAGAACTATTGTGTTCAGTAGAACATTAGATAATACATCCTTATGGACTGCCCACAAAAAATGATCATATGTGCGCCTGACAAAGACTACGCTAATGCAGCAATGAAGAAGGGGAGGGCAAAGGAGAGGGGAGGGAGGGGAGAGCTAGAGAGGGCAGCAAATGTGAACTAGGGGTAGGCAGAAGACGGTTCATAAGTACCTGCCTAGTGCCACCCTTATTGTTGCACCCTAGACAGGTGCCACTTTTGCCTAGTCCTAGTTCTAGCCCTGCAGTTAACACCTCAAATCTCTGATCTCTGGATTGTTGGAGTATGTAAACAAAGTGGGCACAAGACGTGTTGGGGAATGTAATAAAAGTCACACAGAGCAAAACAATTTGCATGAATAAGAATTAAAACATTTGCATTTAGCAATCTAATACTCTTCCTATACTACTGCATTGCGAATTTAAATTGCGCCCACTTTTAAGAAGTGCATGAAGGTGTCGTAATCTTTTGGAGAAAACATACAGTAACAACTTTTCCAGAAAGAAGTTTTATAACATTCACTGCACATTGGCGAATTCTATAAAATTTGCAAACCTTCTTCCACTGTTGGTAGTGCTCGCTAAACAGTTTCTGGGTTCACAAAAACGATATTAAATTCTTGCAAAGGAAGATTTGTTCACACAAAGGCATTACTTTTTGCACTGTGAACATTTTATTCCATTACTGACTTTTATGATCTTCCTCTACTAGTGGTTTAAAACATTAAACACCTTCAACCTCTGAACTGCAGGAGTTGCAGGACTCTAAACCCAATTTGCTGCCCTGCAGCATTTTAACATATATGCAGGTGTAGATCTAAATTTGCACAGTTCTACCTCCAGATTCTATGTAGTCATGGGGGCAGCCATTCAAAGCTGAAAAAGGAAAAAAGGTACAGGATATACATCAGATAACAGATAAACTCTGTAGTATACAATTAGATTCCTCAGAACATTCCTGTGCTTGAATGGTGGTCCCTATGGCTACACAGCAGCTTTTTTTATATGAACTATAATTGTATTTCTGAAGGGCAATCGTGCATTATATTGTCATTCCTCTATAACACTTTCATGTTTTTGTGTTACTGTTACTTTAGGACAGATTTACAAATGGTCGAATTTTGAAGTAAAAAAACTTCGAAATTCGACCAAGGGCTTTTTCAATCGAAAATGGACCTATTTTGATCGAAGAGGTCCATTTTTGAATCAATAAAAATTGGTCGAATTGTTCGATTGCATAGTTCAAATCGTTCGATCGCATCGTTCGAATCGTTCGATCGCATCGTTTGAATCAAACGTTTTGATGGAATTTGTGAAAAATCCTTTGAAATTCCTATTTGTTGAATTTTCAAAAAAAATTTTAATCGAATGTTGGCCTATTCGATAGTCGATGTAGCCCAAAATTACTTCAAAATCCTAATTTTTTAAATTCAATATTTTTTAATATTCACTTCGGCCCTTAGTAAATGTGCACCTAAGTGTTTAGTATCTAGATAGTATATAGTATATTAGTATTGTTTAGTATCATAGCCAAGGTAAGGATGTATTTGTGTATTGTTGCACAGATTAACATGGCAGTATTTTGGTGTTTGGATAAGATAATTCCTTGACATTAAAATTTTTCCTACTGATTGGAGCTGGGGTAATAAATAATAAAGTGGAACTGAGAATATTATTTCATCACTTTATTTCATGTATAATTTGGTGATATGTAGAAAAATTATGCCAAAGACATATCATGATAAAAGAAATATAACATTAGCACCTGAGCATCTTTTAATCTTCAAGAATTGTAGACTAAATGTAAATTGTCATACACCTACATAATTTCTAGTAATTAAGCAAACTTTTTAATACTTCTCTAAAATGGATGCATATGTATATATCTTTATATCTTGAATTAATGTATTATTTTTAATGCTACAAAAAGGTTTAGGCCTTTTTTCAGATGTAGGGTTATTTTTTCTTCAGAGAGGTACAGTGCTCTTTCTTTAATTAGATCTCTCAGGAATTGAGATTTAGTATGTTAAAAGTAAAACTGAAGGTTTCGTTATCAATTTGTAGGTCAAGAGAACTTCAGCAAGTATGTGTAGCAAACCAAAATTATCTTAAGTTTTTTCATTTAAAATTCAGAAAATAAGTTTTCAGGTTATCCTGACCATTCCAAGTGATAAAGGATCAGCTAAATTAATCCCCTGAGCCATTTTGTCACGAACGGCACCCAAAACCAGAACAATAGCTAAGCACCCTGGTCTCGGCTCGGCTTCACCAGTTAAGTGACCGCCTTTGGCCTTGGGAGGAGCCCTCAGCTACTCAGATGCCACCTGGACTTATCGAGAGGTGCAAAGCTAAGAGTTCTGGCAAGACAGGGGCACGATCTTCTCACCAAAGATACTGGGTTGAGAATACCACCAAAATGGAACAGGCGGGCCGGACCAGCCCAAGCGGAATAGAATAGTCAGACAGGCCAGGATCAGGATTAGAGAGTGTAGAATAGTCAGGGGACAGGCAGAAGGTCAGGATACGAGAATAGCAGGATAGTCAGGCAAGCAAGGGTCAAATACAGAAGAATCAGTCAGGAACAGTAAGGCAAAAACACCCACGAACTAACAAATAGAACCTACAGTAACAAAAGGGCAATGCTCTGCACTAAATGATCCCTTTAAATATTATTTGAATTTCACGCCATTGCGCGTGACGTCACCACGCCGGCGCATAAAACTCCTAAAATGTTTATTTTGCAAGCAGAAAAACATACAACACCACATTTGGCATCACAAGCATTTGTACCATGTGTGTCCACGTCAGGCCGTGGCTTTATAGGATGCAACAGTGGCTAAAACATTAGCTGTTGGGCCGAGTCTGTCCCTTTTCGCTGAAAAATTTGTGAAACAGTAAAAATTTGTGAAACACGATAAAATCAACAACAGCAACATTTTTAAGACTACAGTTTAACTTTTTTTTTTACATCAGTGGCCTTTTTTTGTGGTGAAACCCAGGTAAAAGATTTGTTTCCAGTAACAAATCCCATGCAATGATTACAGGTATCAGTTATAATTCCATCTCATTAGTAGCTCAAGGAATATATGTGAGTATGCAAAATATTTGCAGTCCCTTCTTGACAGCTTTAGCAGCAAGATACCTTATAGATTTCTCAGCTTTTCCAAATACAGTAGACCCTCCCTCCCAGATGTTGCATTTTCCCAGAAATGACACTGTTTTTCATTGTCCGACACAGGCAAGTGGCATCTATTTTCCCCAGATTTTATGCTTTCCCAGAATGTACACCATTTTGAATCCTCCATAAAATGGGGATTCTACTATAAAAAATACAATTTAAGGATCTCTAACAGATATTTGTGAATATTTTGATTTTCCCATCAGAAAAGACTAATGGGGTTTATATAATATAAGATCAAATCACCAACTACAACCAATCTTTAACTAACTTTTTAATCAAAGCAATGGTTGCAAAGGCAAAAACAAATTACATACTGTTAAAATTAGGATTGGGATAACCTGGAAAAATGAGCTGAAGTTGTGTAAACCAACTTATTAGGAGTAACTGTTTTATTATGCATTATTAGATGTAGAACACTTGAGACAACAACTTCATACAAATGTCATTCAGAATAAGTGGTTTGCATATCCCTAAGAAAATGTGAGTTCAGGAGCCACTCATGGTTTTCTGCAATGTTTTTGATTTACAACAATTCTTGAGGCATGATTAAACAGCCCTGGAGAAGATGGTTTACAAGTTTTTGAAGCAGAGAAAAAACTGCAAAAACACAGGTTCAACTTATTTTACTTGACCACGGTTTTTCCCCTCGAGCTCTAGCTTAGTTAAGAAAAACAAGTACCTCAAACCAAATGGCAATTAAGTATATTTCTAGGGAAAAAACACAAAAAAGCAAAAATTAATTTTAATTGAGGTTGAAAATCTCAAATCTCAAATTTTAATAAATTGGGAGAATAAATACTTGAGACAATTCCCATTATCTCCTATAGAATTTTAACCTTTAAAGCAGCTAGTAAGTTCCAGGTAAATAATAATGAAGTAATAGAATTCTTTATTAATCAGATGAAAGTTGAGTGTTGGACTGGCCCAATCAGGGATGACTTTGATTGCCAGCTTGCAATATATGGACAAATAATTCCTGTTTTTTTAAAGGACCAGTAACATCAAAATAAAAAAAAATTATTAGTATAAAACAAAAAAACACAAAAACAAATTAAACTTTTTTTTAATTGCTAAGTGTTTATTAAGAAATAATTTACTTAAACTCAGCCTCCACTCCTCTTGAGAAAAGGCATCATGGCATCAATTCATAGTGCCATGCTCAATTTCTTCTCTCTGGCTTCCTTATAGTATATAGCTAGGGAGGAGAAATTGAGTGCTGCATGATGGATCTTCGCCCTTACTCCTTTTCTGAAGATTAGCAGAAGCGGAGTTTCAGTAAGTTATTTCTTAAAGGGATCCTGTCATGGGAAAAAATTTTTTTTTCAAAATGTATCAGTTAATAGTGCTGTTCCAGAAGAATTCTGCATTGAAATCCATTTCTCAAAAGAGCAAACAGATTTTTTTATATTTCATTTTGAAATCTGACATGGGGCTAGACATATTGTCAATTTCCCAGCTGCCCCAAGGTATTTTTTGGTAGCTTAAGGCACAAAATGTCTTAATGTCTTAAAATATATTGTTAATATATCTGTAGGAATTCTGTGGTTACAGTCTCATTGCACTCATTGCACTTAATTAATATTGTTAATAATTGTTATATTCTTTATAACAGTTTTAAAAAAGGCCTATTAAAAATCTGTATGCCTCAGCACTTCCTAGTTGGTTGAGCTTCTCAATGTGTTCACTGTTGTACATGTTGTACACAACTGCTTCCTTACGAGAAAACAAGGTGTATGTATAAAATGTTGCAGATAATGTAAAGTTTTAAAGATACAGTATGCTATACTTTGGCTCAAGTGATGTAAGGAATCTGTTGGTCTTCAGAAACATTTCTATCCTCTAAATGCTTTATGGCGCAGAGTTAAATTCTTTAGTATTACAGAACTGGTTTTGAACTTTACAATCTGATTGGTTTAAGGAGAAGGAAAGTTACCAAAGCAGTGCCTTACTATTCCTGAGAAAACAGCTCTTGAAGGTCTCTCTGTTTATTTAGGATAGTAGCTGCCATATTAGCTTATTGTCCCACTATGACTAAACATAGAAATAAATGCTGTAAACAAAATGGTATCACTGAGACCTGGTGGGATGAAATGTGACTGGACTGTGAATTTAAATGGTTACACCCTTTTTAGGAGGGACAGAGGGATTAAAAATGGTGAAGTAGTGGGTTTGTATATAAAGCTTGAATTAAAGCCATGCACTAATGAAATAACCATTGCTGGCACAGTTGATGGCGTGGAATAGCTCTTGGTAGAGATTTTGGCTGAGCATAAGGTTCCAAAGAAAATATGAGGTCAAGCTACTTTTACAAATAGAAACGGCTTAACAACAAGGTCCGGTTTTTTATGGGTGACTTCAATTATCCAGACATTGACTGGGATAATGGGGTTGTCAAGTCAGAAAAAACTAGTAGGTTTGTAAATATGCTGAATGAAAACTTTTATTCCAGCTTGTTCAAGAACCTACTAGGCATAACTCTTTTTTGGCTCTTGTAATAATGAATAATACTGAACTAATCTCTAGCATTTGCGTTGGTGAGCATTTAGGGAATAGTGATCATAACATGGTCTCCTTTGAGATTCTGTTGCAGAGGAAATCAATTTTACAAGGGAGTAACTAAAACACTACATTTTAGATGTGGAAACTTTAACAGTATAATGATATCACATGCTTTTCACAAAGTTAAGCACAGAACAAAAATGCAAAATCTTTAAAATGCTGCTTTATAATATATAATATATTTTTCAGTATATTCCCCTTGTAAGCAAGGAACGTTGTTGCAAAGCAAAACCTTTTTGGTTCAATAGAAATGTTGGTGTTGAGATGGGTAAAATAAGAGGTGCTTTTAGAGCTTTCAAGATAGCTGGGATAGCCACATAATTTATATGGTACAAAGCAAAATATTTTACTTTTTATGAAGTTAATATAGCTAATAAGCCCAGTGTACAGTGTATGAAATACAATTTACTTAAAAAATCATTATGTTTGCATCAACAGAACATTTGCCACATTTAAGCAGGACTTCAAAATGTGCGTTCCGTTTTTATTTTCTATTTGCCTTAAAGTTTTTTAGGGTTTCAACAGGGCACACATGCTCATTGTTTGAGATATTGGCCTAAAACCTAAAACAGTTTTAATATAATAGTGATAATTTCCTTAAATAGTGTCCTATGGCCTCCAGTGGAACTAATAAAACATACTCTGTCCAGTACATTTGTAAATTATATATTTTTATTGGACTGCACTTCTATGTAATTTATTCCAACAGATCTGTTATTTATTATGGTTTTCCAGATAATTTACCATTTTAATGTATGTTATTTTGTAAAATCTCTAGTGAACCAAACAGATTTATGGGCTTTATGTACATATTCTGCTTAGTAAGCACTGAAAAGTAATTATTTTGGCACTTGCAAACTGCACGAAAAAGCATTTAACTGATGATCCTTAAGATAATTTGTAAACAATCCCAAGAATGGTAATGAAATACATTTCACATTGCATTTACAGCATATACAGTAAGAGTACCTGTAACATTCAGATGTGTATGCTGTTTTTCAGCTGTGCTAAGGCAGCTGCACATTTCTCTACACATAGGGTGGAGGCACAAGGAAGCAAGCCACTAGTGAACAAGGGATTATAAAGGTTATAAAGCCTACTGCATATGTGACTTGGGAATATACTGTAGGTTTTTTTTGGAATGAAAATGATCTCTGCCTCCCAAGTCTATGTCTAACAGACAACATTTGGCCTATCTATAAAGCCGTGTGAAAATTGTAGATCAAATACACCACAAAAAAACACATGGAGACAAGGAACCCCCTTGTGAAATTGGGTTTATTTACAATGTATAATGCTGTACACTGGTTTCAGGAAAACAAAATGGTATTCATCATTGCTGACACTGCTTTTTAACACTGGAATTTTCTTGCATTCATTTTTTACAATTAACTTTAATAGGTTATACAAAGCCAGAGATGTGTAAGGCAGAATTCTCCTCTGAATATTGTGCAAGTTAGGTGATAATAAGGAAGTAGGATGGGTTGCTAGCCATGCTTCTCTTCATGAATACAGAGCTGCCCTTGTTGTTTTAAATTTGCAGTCTGCCCAAGTATTAGTAAATATGAACTATATATGTTTGCAGCCATGAAACCCAGCTCAGATTATATTATCAACAGGACATCTGCCATTGATGTCTACATGAACTCAGCAGGTCTGAAAAAATCTCAATTTTTTTTATTTTTTTCTACTAAAAATGGTGGTTTTCACCTTTAAAAGTGAAAAAATCAGACTTTCATAAATAATCCCCTTTAAAGAGGAGAATTAAACATCTGTAAGTATAGTTTTACTACTCACAAATATTACATACATAGTTATCCAATGCTATCACAGTCAGCTTACATTTACACAGAAACCTGTGTAAAATAGTATTTTCAAAAAGTGAATTTAGTTCTTATGTAGAAGATTAAAGTGTAATTAAATGGATAAGTATCTAGTCATTTACTTGCTGAGTGTCGAGCAAAAAAATACCTAATCTGAAGTACTATTTAAAGATGATTAATTTCTTTCTTACCTTGTATGGGGGTGTCAAAACAATTCTGTTCGGTTTACTTAGTGGGTCATTTACTAAAACTAAACTTTTTCAAATGTTTTTAGTAAAACAACTTTGACCAAACTCCCATGCACAATTTTACATTATTTATCAATATATTAATTAAACAAAATCTGGTGCAGGAAAAGACTCAAGTAAATTGTGAAAAAAACGGAATGATAGAATGTTTTGAATTTGACACCCGAAAACCCACACATTTTTCATTTTCTTGTATGAAACCAGCACATATCAGGATATCTTCAAATTGTAAAAGGGACATCTGCCATTGACATCTACATGACCTCAGCAGGTTTCAGATAGAGTACTTTTTTATTCTGACTTTTAGCAGCCTTAGGTTATAAGAAATCTAAAAAAAATTTGTTTTTGCATAGGAAAAATGTGTTTTCCCTTTTAAAACTTTGACCAGAAAAACTTTAATAAAGAACCCCCTTAATGTTAAATTAAGTACAGGCCCTGATTTGTGTCAAGGCCTAGAGATGCAGAATTTAAGGGGGCAGTTTCCATCTAGCTGTATTAGGTTTATTTCTGAACACTGGAAACACCACCTTCAGGGTTGTGCTGGACACAACTGTTTAAGATGTGCATATGCGCACATGCACAAGGAATTGGACAGCGGTGAGGATGGGGATGTAGACAGCCATGGGTAGAGAGACACAGGCAGGGAAGGGAACGGGAAGGGAATGGCAAGGGAACGAAAAGGGAGGGTGACAACTGGAGCCAGTCTAAGGGTGCCCAGTTTGTAAATCTGGGCCTGATGTAGTAAGCTAAAAATGTGGCACATTAGGCGATGAGATACTGTACCAGCCCAAGGTGACCACAGCCCTTTAGCAGTGAAGATCTGTGTTCATTATACTGTATGTCAGCCCTAAAACCAGCACACTAAAACAGCCCTTTAGCAGTGAAGATCTGTGTTCATTATACTGTATGTCAGCCCTAAAACCAGCACACTTTACACCAGACCTGAATAACCAGTCCTGTAGCTTCTATAGCAAATAAAAATAATTTTCTGCTTTATTATGTGTGATGACCACTCTGTTTGTCAACAGCTGCACAGAGCACATGGAGCATGTGTAAGTCACTGACACTACTAACAAAATCTAAAATAGTGAGCTCCTGTAATAGATTTGAAGCATTACTGTTATAACGATTCTGAAACAGTAGACCTATTGGGAACAACAGACTGATGCAATACATTCAGTGTATAAAATACAGTATTTCTACCAATATTTTAGAATTTAGTTCTCCTTTAGGTATGCTAATCTAAATTACAGAAAACACCAGGTTGCAAACATTCCGAATAATGAACACCTGCATGAAAATCTTTATTTTTATTATTTAAAAAAATAAAACATAAAAAACTGTCATATGTGCCTTTCAGAAACCATCATATATAGTATATATAATGATTATTATATTGCATCCATGCATACAGTATATTAAATATTAATTTTCCCAATTTCTCAATTTAAGTAAAGAGCCATCAAAACAATCCACTAAAGAAAAAGTTCTTGTTAAAAAAATGTATGGACCCCTGTGTAAGAATTTGATCCTTCCTGGTGAAAGCTAAGTAACTAGATTGCATGTTGTAAGTAGCTAAATATATTTTACTTTAGTTTTTAGTGTAATGATATAAGTAACTAGAATGAAATTGAAATGTGTTTGTTTTTTTTCTGTGAGCATCGCCAGAGTCTCAATGCAAGAGTACTGTTTGGGAACTCATGGATTATTCATATGCAATTATAGATCTCCTGTGTTCTCATTTAAATCATCTCTATGGCCCATAATGGCCAATAACAACAGATATAGCAATTGTCTTAGTAAAGATGAAACCATGTCACAGAAAGCAGACTGTAGCCAACTAATAAATAGGGGAAATTTTAAAGTTAATCAGTAAAAAGTCTATGTGGTTTGTGTTATAAATCTGTAGGAATGGTATGCATTGCAGCTGCGAAACCAACAGAACTGAGAATCGTGTTACACCCGAGCACACACCTCTATAATAGAAGTCAGGAGGAAGAATGGGCAATATGTCAGCTCTAATAATCAACACTCTGCTGCAGTACATTTTATTATACATGGGGTGAAATCTAGGTTGTTTTCAAGGTCAATCTCAGGTGAAAGGAGGGTCGTCCAAAGGTCATTCTTTCTCCCATGCAGGTCAATAATGACTTTTATGCTTCCAGGGAATCCAAGTTACTCGCAGCCAATCAATCTACCAACACTACTGCATCACCCAGAATGCCGAACACTGTATAAATGCAGTGTGTCATCGCACAACATGCTCTTTAAGTACTTTTTCATGCAGCAGTGAGCAATGAAAGTGAGAAATCTCGCACTGGTCAGGGATTGTAAAAGGTCACAAAAGACAGACATTGAGGTTAAAATGGCGAGTTAAACTACTGCTCATGCTGCTCATAAGTACTGCCTCTTTTTTGCTAACTAACCTTTTCTTCTTCTAGTTAAACTGTACACCAGTATACATGGCTTATTGATATAAGCTGTGCATAGGAAAGAAACCCTAGGGCTCATTTATGAACTTCGTGCAGGGCAGATATGTTCGCACAGTGAATATATTTGCCCTGCGCATGGTTACATTTATAAAGCTGAATAAGAGTGTGCAAACAGATTTGACCATCACAAATGGTGTTTAATTATGCCCCAACTTTGGTGGAGGAGAAAATATTCACAAAACAGTTTTGCAAATTAGGAATTTAAGTTAATGTCAATTGTCAATGCACAAAAACCATGCACAGTGGGCACACTCACACAAACACTCATATCATTTGGGAGCCATTTGCGAAAATTTATTGACAATGCAAATTCACAAAAACTGGAAAGACGGGCAGAGCAGTGCAATATACAGTATTAGAGTTCAGAAAAAAACATGGGCAGTATAACCATTTGCAAATAAATATGTGCTGCACAAACTTTATAAATTAACCCCACTATCTTTTTACAGTGTACACATTTTTATTTAGCATACATTTGAGAAAGGTTCCCAGGAGGAGCCGAAA
>CM044432.1:163115257-163132370 GCA_024363595.1 Xenopus borealis
TATATATATATATATATATATATATATATATATACACACATATAATTATAGTTAATGGATCAGCACTCTTTTCTGTGTTCTATTTTTTTATTGATTTGTGTCATGGTACAGTTTTGCTCCCCCCTCTGGACCTTTCATCTATTAGGCATGCACCAAGTCCACATTTTTTAAATTGGGCTGCTACCTGAATTGTTCAAACCTGAATCCTGGACTGAGTCCGAAATCTAAGGGTCCTATTTACTAGCAATCAAATTTCTTTCTATTTCAACTTATCTCTAAAAATGTGGTGTGGTTTTCTGTACTTCGTTAAAACTTAAGGGGTATATTTATCAAAGGTTGAGTTATAGAGCTTTTTTACCTTGCATAAATTTGAAAACTCGAAAAGTTTCTTATTTAAGAGAAAACTTGAAAATCTAAAATTTGCCCGATATTACCAAACCGAAAACTCGAATTGAATTTGAATCAAATTCGACTGAACTTGCATTGAGTTTTTTCTCTGGAAAAAAAACTCAAATGTCAGGAAGGCTATTAACATCTTCAAATTGGTCCCTGGACCCCTGCCATTGACTTCTACATGAACTATGTACATGGCAGGTTTTAAGTGGCATACTATTGAATTTGAGTTGTTTCCAGGGTCAAGGTATGATAAATTTTGAATTAGGTTCATTCCCAACTTGAATTTGTAAGTTTTGTCCAAAAATCCAACTTGAAAAATCAAACCTAAACAAATCTGTTCCTAAGTGTAAAAACCAAGAAAAACTAGAATAAAAAACTGTGCAAAACTGTCAAGGTCTTATAGAAATCAATGTGAGCTGATTTGACTAGACTAGATGTTTTTGGATTTTATTTCACTAGAATTTATCCTAAAAACTAAACATTTTTTGAGGTTTTACAGGTTTTGGATTTTTTTACAGTAGTCTTCACCATTTTTTACATTTGCACTATTGATATTTGGATCTTTTAATAACTTTTGGACATTCATGATTTTAGAGAAATATGGGGGAATGTAATTAAAGTAGCAAAGATCAAAACAATTTGCACAAAAAATAAAAAAATTGCATTTCACAATGTAATACTCTTGCTAAAACTGTTATTATATTGACAATTTTAATTGTGCATTGCCCACTTTCAAAACGTGTTTGAAGGCGGCGTAATCTTTTGAAGCAAACATAACTTTTCAGTAAGACATTTTATTACATTAACTGCACACTGGTGCTATAAAACTATAACCTTCTTCCACTTTTGGAAGTAGTTGCAAAACAGTGTATTAAATTTGTGCAAAAGAAAAATTGTTAGCACAAAGGCTAACATTTGCAATTATCATTGTGAATATTTTTCCCATTACCGACTAGTTTAATTGTGGTTTCAAAAACCTTTAAGACCGCTAAAATTTGATCTTTAATATATAGGTCTCCCATTTGAACATGTAACTTAGTGTCATGTGCATTAAAAATTAGTGAGTAAATTTATATTCTTTTTTTAAGGGTTTAGATTTGTCAGGCACTTGGTTTGCCTGAAACTTGCTGAATAACACTTGAATTTGGAGGAATCCCAAAATGAATCCTGCATCTCATTCATCCTATCTTCTCTCTATCTTTTTATCTATCTCAGCTCAAATAACTCTTTTCCAGGGTTCCTAAACAATTTTAAAAAGGCAATCTAAAATTAGTTAGTAAATCAGCTTTGAGACCTAAGAGTTGGTTTAGAAAAAAATATGCCTCTCATTTAATTTACAATTTTCTTTAGAAAACAATAGCAGTTTTGCACACAAAAAGCCCTATTGAGTTCTCTGACCCCAACACAGAGAGCTCACTTTTGGGGCATGTGCATAAAGAATGAATGCCCCATGATGTACATGTATGTAACCTCTGGTGTAGGAAACAATTTTTAGGCGATAAGTGCCCTTTAAATATAACCATGGAGACACCCCAGTGTGTCTGCAGCACTCTACCTTGTCACCTCTCTGGGTGCACTGTTTCAAACCCTCGCAAAGGATGAACCACATACAAAACAAAAGTCACCTTTAGTGAGTGCTGGTACTTTTGTTTTGTATATACAAAAATATTTATCATAAATATGTGATATATATATATATATACAATGATAGAAGGACCCACACTCCATTCTTCACGTGAATAAAAGTGTTTCTTTATTCTTCAATGCATTTTATTCACTTGAAGAATGGAGTGCGGGTCCTTCTATCATTGTATTTAAAACATATTTAAAACATATTGACCAAAAATCCGGTTAGAGTGTGTACACTATATGAACATTTTATTTATATATATTTATATATATATATATATCCACTCGTCTATGCTCTGCTTATGAAAAGCTAATAGTCATCAATATAACTGTACTTGTACAGTACCACTTAGAAATATATTGAATGATTAAGAAAAAATTAATGCATGTTTTAACTTGCTGTGCACAAGATTACAAATAAATAGTAAATTAATGTTTGAAGGGGTATAATAGTTAAATTGGTGTGTTTTCCTTTTTTTTTCTCTCAATAGGGTTAAAGACATGTTATTAAAATCACAAGAGAGCAAGAACTAAATAATTTTATAACAATGACTGACTTCTAAAATGTTTCAGTTCTGGGAGCATATCGGTACAAAAATAATTCAGAGTTAAACCCTATGGAGTGGACAATGGGATTCGTGAATTATCCATAGCATTAGAGGCAATGAACCTATAGTAAAGTATGAGTGTTACTTATTACATACATTTCACAGACACCTTAACCTTTTAAATATTAATTAACTCTGCAGAAAGCAGTGCAACATTGTTTTATTTCATATATGCTCTTTTTTGCATAACATTTCTTCAAGTCACTGTGTTCAATTAACATAGACAAAATATTTTACAAAGAATAACATTTCTACAAATATACATATAGTCTTGCCAGAAACAGACTTCTGTTAAGGGGGCGGATTAAGTAAAGAAAAACTCATAATTTTTGTTTGTGGTGATTCTTTTTTAAAAACAAAAACAGATACAGATACTCATCATTTGTACTGAGCAACTCACATATTTGCCATCTGTTGTTTATATACTATTAAATAAAGCAATTTCTAAAAGAAAAGTAACACTTACGGTAAGTAGATGCTCAGTGTTATTAGAAGAATGTGTCTGTATCTCACTTACGTATATAGATATGGGATCTGCTATCCAGAATGCCTGGGACCTAACAGGTAAGGGATCTTCCTGCTATTTGAATATTCATAACTTAAGTCTACTAAAAAGCATTTAAAGGGATACTGTCATGGGAAAATTTTTTTTTTCAAAATGCATCAGTTAATAGTGCTGCTCCATTAGACTTCTGCACTGAAATCGATATCTCAAAAGAGAAAACAATTTTTTTTATATTCAGTTTTGAAATCTGAAATGGGGGTAACCATTTTGTCAATTTCCCACCTGTCCTGGTCATGTGACTTGTGCCAGCACTGTAGGAGGGAACTGCTTTCTGGCAGGTTGTTGTTTTTCCTTCTCAATGTAACTGAATAGTACGCAGTGGGACATGGGTTTTTACTATTGAATGCTGTTCTTAGATCTACCAGGCAGCTGTTATCTTGTGTTAGAGAGCTGTTATCTGGTTACCTTCCCATTGTTGTGTTGTTAGGCTGCTGAGTGGGGGAAAGGGAGTTGGTGATATCACTCCAACTTGCAGTACAGCAGTAAAGAGTGATTGAAGTGTATCAGAGCACAAGTCACATGACTTGGGGCAGCTGGGAAATTGACAATATGTCTAGCCCCATGTCAGATTTCAAAATGAAATATAAAAAATTCTGTTTGCTCATTTGAGAAATGAAATCTGTTTGCTCTTTTGAGAAAGGTATTTCAATGCAGAATTCTTCTGGAACAGCACTATTAACTGATGCATTTTGAAAAAAACAATTCCCATGACAGTAGCCCGTTAAACATTAAATTAAAAATAGTTTTCTCTCCAAAAGGGATTAATTTACATCTTAGTTTTACAAGGTACTGTTTTATTATTACAAAGAAAAAGGGAGATGTCTGTGGTGTTTATTCAAATAGCATGTGGAACGCAACAATGCCCTTCCTGTAATTCCGAACTCTCTGGATACCGGGTTTGTTACTCCCAGGAGGGCATTCTTTGTATGAATTTTATTCTGGCATCCAGAAACATACTGGCAGTTTAATTGCTTTCTGAATAAATTGATTCCAGTGTGAGTGTGTGTGTGCTTGTGTGGCTGTGCTAAGGAAATTAGAATATTAACTCCACTAGTAGTTACACGTAACCACATTGTACTGTGTTATCCAGTCAAAAGTTATAGGTTTAAAACTTAGATATGAAACATAACAAAAGTGGCATAAAGACGATCCCTTTATTGGCTAACTGAATTGGCTAATTTAACATAGTTTTTTTCCTTTTTCAAAACTGATTACAAAGAAGCTATACTGGCTCTGATACATATGGGGTGAAGCCCCAACCACAGTCTAGATGACTTCAGAATCCCTGATGTCAATTTCAAAACAGAAAATGAAATAAAAGTATGGCAACCACCTTGCACTGGCATTTTAATGCTGGAAATACTCTGTCTCGGGCTCACACAGAGACCCTTGATTGCATATGTCACCAGAGGGGCTGTGGAAAGGTGACATCCATATCTGTCTACTGAGACGGTTTGGAGCCACACCATTTGGGTAAGGAAGCTGGGCCAGTTTGTTCTTTGATCGGCTGATCAAAGAATAGAGCTGTGGACCTAGAGCAGCAGGGGGGATAGCTAGTAGAAAATTATGGATTATAGGAAAGAATCCATATCTCCTGTGTCATAGGATTCACAACCTCATAACTTACATATTGGTTATGAGGATGTCACATGCTCCCTTACAATAAAACAGGGCCATCCCATACCCACCCGTTAGGAGGGCTAGTTCCTGGGGGGACTAGAAAATGGGAACCTATTAGTGTTTGGTATTGTTCTGTTTGCCCACATATGGATCACAGTTTGCCCATGTTTTTATTATAGTATTGGGTACTGGCAAGTACCCATATTATATAAATTATATAAGGAATAATGCCTGAGAAAAGCAAACCCCCTGCAGGGGGTCATAAATGAATGTTCCTGGGCACCCCTATCTTATGCATAAGGTAATGAGGGGAGTGTCCCAGCAGGAAATAAAAAGGTAATAGATCTAATATCACATTGTCATACAAGTAGGCTTAATTTTTGAGTGGATTGTATGTCCAGCTTTCAACTCATGCCTCAGAGGACACAACTAAAAACTTCAAAACCTTGTAAAGTAAGGGCTTTCTTTGTGTTTTACTCCTTTTTATTTTTATTTACTGTTCTTGTAATTATATGTCATCTTTGTAATATCATACTCAATACATGCACTGTTATTCTTAATATTAAATAGCATCTTAATACGATTTGTCCTTGTGCTCTAACAAACTCATTGCCCATATGAATGCTTGTGCCTAAGTGTATGAACGCTTGGTAGGTGTGGAAAGGGAAAGTTGCCTATTTGTATGTTGAATAACTAGTACGGCTAGCAGAAAAGTTTGTTTGAATGTGAATTAACCCTTTGGCTGCTAGAGTGCTTGTTAGACTAGTAGGATCTTACCCTGACTAACTACCATAGGAGAGAGTGTTTGATGCTTTGTGCAGTGTGAGTTATTACCTGTTATAGAGGGCAGGGGAATAGTCACATTAGGTTTCTATTGCCTGTTAATGATAGATAGTTGCAGCAAATTAACTTTGTGGGGTTTTGGTGTGTCCTGGGTTGTCTGATGTTAGTCTAACCTGTATGTAAGGTGATTGAGAGACTGTGGGGGAGATTCATCAAAGAGTGAGGTTCCGCCACTAGAGGGAAATTCCACAGCTCTCAGTTATTTATCAATGGGTGAAGTGAAATTTCACCCTTTGATAAATACACCTTTCAAAATCCCATAGAAATGAATGGAGATCTGCAGAATTTCCCTCTAGTGGTGGAACTTCACTCTTCACTTCACTCTTTGATGAATCTACCCCTGAGTGTAACCCCTTGTAGCCAAACCCAAGAGTTAAGTGTGGTGGAGTGTCTCATTTTTGTGACAAATATATTTATGGATTTGATACCTGAAAACCCAGATTTTCCAGGTTATGGCTGAAACCGAGAACAGATGGAGAACATTTTTGTTCTGACTTTTAACAACATCGGGGTTTAGTACATTGTGTTTTCCCCTTTAACAGCCTGACCAGAAAAAAATCAGACTTCATTAATAAACCCCCTAAATATTCTGGAGACAGGACTCAAAATAGATCATGAATTTATTGGCAATTACCTATATTGTACATTAAGAGCTGTCTGTGCAAATGTTGTGGAGACAACAAACCACCACAGTAATCTATCCATTTAAATCCATAGGACAAATTACTGCCTGGTCACTTTGATCCTGATTAATTCTTACCATGTCTGAATCCCCCTCTGCATAACCTTTCACCTCACTTGTTGGCCTCAGCTTTCAATTTAAATGACCCTTACATGTTCACGTCAGATATACCAGAGCCAACATAGCTTTTTTTTGTAATCAGCTTTGAACAAATCAGCATTTAAAATACTATTATCATCTAAACCCTTTCTCCTTATAGGGGGAAATTTGGGAGCAATGATGTTGACGACAGTAGTGCTGAACAGTGCTTAGCACTATCACCCCATTGTGTGTAATGATTGTGACTGCTCAACGTATCTATTTACTTTGATTAGCATTTCAGTTTATTAAAAAACATTCTTGACTGTTAGAAATGTTTGTATTAGTAAATAAAATGTTGAAAAGTCATAAATTAGATTGAATGTCTGGTAATCATTCCATAGTTTTATCTCTACAAATGTGTGTGTGATCATGTACAATATATTAAAAACATTCCCAGAATGCAATATAATGTAACTCAACTAAATATCTGTAAATTCTGCTCAGGCATGAAACCCAGACCTTTATATTTAATTGCTCCTCCGGCATCATCATCTAATAACTGAGATCCAAGTTTCCAAATACAAAGAATTACCAAGAATCTAATCTTCAGAAAAAATCTTAGATGCATTCAAACTGCAAACTACAGATAAAAAATACATTTTAGATTCAGAAATGCTGCATAATCTCTTCAAATGTTAATATACTGTAATAGAGATAAGGTGATCAATGCTCTCAATTTTGAAGAAAAATGTCTTACATCAATCAATTCTATTTTTAAATAAAAAAACAAAATTTTAAATAAAATTACAAAATATAGATTGGATTATCATATTTGCAGCCTTCACAAGGAAACAAAAGGACATACTCGGGAACACTCATAGCTTTTCAGCATTTCAGTATCAATATATTAATAACTGGTTTCATACAAAAGCTTAAATAAAGAATACACATACACAACGTGACTAAACTATAACTCTTTATACTTTTGTACAAAGCAGACTTCTATATCTTTGGAATAAGTAGAAAGCACAAAATACATTTTTTAAATATTTAACTTATTGGCCTTTTATATCCACCTTTTTATTTTTCTATAACAGACCATATTGATATAGTAGGTTATGATAAACTGGTGTGCATTAATGTGATCAGTATCTCTTCTGCATACACATTCTATCATGTTGTGTGCCCTATGCTGTATCTTCATTGCCACTAGTCTCTTGGTTTATTGTTACATCGCTAAATCCCCTTTACATCCCAGCCCTTTATGGATAAAAGTAGTGATGGACGAATCTACCCCGTTTCGCTTCGCCGAAAAATTAGCGAATTTCCAGCGAAAAAATTCGCGAAACGAGTTTTTTCATCGAATTTTTGCCAGGCGAATTTTCGCTGACGTTTCGCAAATTTATTCACCAGCGGCGAATCACGGGAATTCACCGCGAATTCGCCCATCACTAGATAAAAGTTGTCTTAGTAATGCCATTCTTAGTATGCATATATATGAACAAGAAAAGTGCCAGGAAATGCCTTGCTCATGCCATGCACTATGGTGGTGCAGTGGTCAGCAATGCTTACTCACACTGCTGTGCTTCTAGGTTTAGTTCTATCACTGTCTATTTTTTGCACCAAACTTTTTAATTCCTGTAACAAACTAAGGTGGTTGAGTGCAGGTTATCTCTTATCTGTCCATCTGAATCAGAAAACAACATTCATAAATATTAGGAAGCTGACCATGGAATGTTCAACTGGGTTTAAGATAATCTTCATCTGCATTGAAATGCTTTGTTTAAAGGGATTTTATCATGGGAAAACATGTATTTTTTCCAAAAGCATCAGTTAATAGAGCTGGTCCAGCAGAAAACTGAACTGAAATCAGTTTTTCAAAAAAGCAAACAGATTTTTTTCATATTTAATTGTAAAATCTGACATGGGACTGGACATGTTTGCAGCTTTCCCAGGTGCCCCAAGTCATGTGACTTTTGCTCTGATATACTTCAGTCACTCTTTACTGCTGCACTGCAAGTTGGAGTGATAATGACCCCTCCCTTTCCCTTCAGCAGCCTAACAATAGAACAATGAGAAGGTAACCAGAGAACAGCTGCCTGACACAAGATAACAGCTCCTTGGTACATATGAGAATACCACTCAGTAGTAATACTCCATGTCCCACTACAACATCCTTCAGGTAAATTTAAGTGGAGAAGCAATAGCAAGCTGGCACTTCAGAATCAGTTATATCCTGAAGTGCTGGCTCTTTCTGAAAGCACGGGATCAGGCAAAATTATCTGAGATTGCTGCATACACACTTATATCACAACTAAAAATATATATACTTGTATATACCTCTACCTTTCCGATTTTGCTATTTTTCCATATTGTATGGCAACAGATATCTAATACTATGAAAATGTGTTATTCTTCTTGCACATATAATTTAAGTCATTAATTTGCTACAAGGTCTTCTGCAGCCAATAGGTCAAAACCGCATGCTGCATTTACGAACACAAGTACAAGTGCAAAAACTGCATGCAAACTTGTGACACTCTAAATGCTATTCATAAAGGTTCTTGTGTCTACACATGTGCCTTATAACTTGCACCTAGTACCAATACACTAGAATTACCTATGTGCAGTCTTATTATCTTTTCATGTTGCCAATTCTCCTTAGCAAAAAGGTTCCAGGTCCTGTACATTCTTTGGTTGTTTAGCCTGAACTGCATGCTTGAGATCTCTCCAAATTGGTTCAATGATGTTAAGGTCACCCCAGAACCTTCACTTTTGTCTGTGCAATCACTTAAGAGTGGACTTGACTATGTTAGAGATCATTGTCTCAATGTAATTTATCTGATATGTTGTATTCAATTTTGATAAATCCCCTGTATTGCTGTAACTCATAGGCCTTGTTGACTTCTCTTTAAACAATTTATCACTCCAGATTAATTTGTTTCAGAAGTTTTTAGGTTTCATTAGGTGCTCAAGCACATTGTTGGCATATTTTTTGGTGGCATTGGTGTAGCAAAGGCAACTCTACCATTTTTATTTAAATATCTCCTCAATGGCATGGAAACAGTCACACTACTTTGTTTAAGAGAAATCTGCATTTCAGTACAGGTTGCTTGAACTTGGATCTTTTTATATCCTTTTCCTGGTTGAACTACTCACAGGGAGCTCAGAAACCAATCAACTTTTAATGCACAGACACTAATTACAATCAAACATGACACAGTTGCAGGTACTTACTCTGTATTGCCATCTCAATCTGTGTGTGTGTTTGTGTCACCTTAACTGTATATTATCAGCCCACACATTTTGTTTTAGTTATAGTTAAAATAACAAAAACACAAAATCACTTCACCTTACCAAGACTCCAATATATTGCAGGATCACTCATATTTTTCAAATATGGCAAACGTTAGACATTCTTCCAGTGGGTATGTACATTTATGAAAACAAAATTTTAAATGATCACATTGTAATGCACAAAATGACATTACCTAAAAAATCAGTAAATGGTATGCGTCTCATACGAAATTAATCACAAATATGAGAGCAAAGTGCGAAGAGAAATATAAAACGTATTCCAGTTATATTACAAGCCATCACTTAAGTCAAATGCGCCATCCTGATTTCTCCATTGCATTCTTCCTCCTCTTTCTTTTCTTTGGGGTGAAGTACACGTGCATAACATGGTTTACCTTGCACCCTGGAGCAGTACACTGTGCACGAGCTATGCCGTGTTTAAGATTAAGTTGTCATACATAGCCAATATATCTATGTACTCACTATAATCTTTATGTGTATTATTATTACTATACTTTTCTACTTGTACTTTTCTACTTACTCCAAAAGACGATGGGGAAAACTTTTGGAAAGAACAAAGACTTGTGTACACTGTACTAAAGATATTTTTCTATATCCAGTATGCAATTAGGTCTTTGAGTCAAAGACTTATCCATACAACTCACTCAAATGCATTACTTTATCATTAAACAGTTTTAGAGCAATATTGAGATGTACATTGGTACTTTTGTACAATAACCCAGAAATAGAGCAATCTAACTTGCATGCACTGGATTAAACCATACCATATTATCAATTAAATATAATATAATTTTAACACCTTAGATCAATTCTAAGAGCACATGAATGCAAGATAGCTCCTTTGTAATCAGAATAGGTAGGCTGGATTAACCAAAGTAAAAAATGCATCCCATTTTCTAATCACCTGTTATCAGTATGCAGTGAAGCTTCTCCCCATAACATAGAATTATTTCAGTGTGATTATGTTATTTCAGTGTGATTAAGTTATTTCTTATTTAAGGTATTACTGCTCTTTTTAGCTCAAGCTGAAAGGTTTTTACAGAATTTTCTTTGGCAACAAATGTCAATTTCTTTAGCTTTAAAGAGCTTTACAATAAGCTTTAAACTAAAGTAGGGGATGAAGTGTAAAGCTTACTTGGCTTTGAGTGATATACTTTTACTCAAAGATGTTTACTAAATGTTTGGGTCACTATGCCCAATGTTTTAATGAGCATATGTTTGGACATTTGAAGCTCTGTAGGTCTCTCTTAAATCAGAGACTCAGAAATACATGTGACTGATAATATCTGGGAAAAGCTACAAACACAGAGAATCCTCCTTGACTTGTCCTCTGTGGTGAGTTGAGAAACTCTTGTTTTTTTTTGTTTTGGGAGGTAGATCAGTCCTCAATAAACACTCAAGGACACATATAAATGCATGTTGAGATGAATGTTAAAAACACAACACATAGATATTTGAGCATCATGGTATTATTTGCAATGCCAAACACATTTCTGAAGATTTGTAATTATTTTACAAGAATCTGTAGCTGAGCCCAATATTATTATTATTATTATTATTATTAGCATCAAAATAATGTAGTAATGCTAAAAAGAGGGGTATAAAGTGAAGTTGTTTGATGCACCCAAGACTCACAGGCTAATTTGCTGTATTTCATTGACTCTATAATGCAAAGCCTTTGCTATAAAATAAACTCCACTTTAATAAATATGGGTTTATGTTTTTCATATGCTTTTTGGGCTGCGTGAAAATAGCTTGTGAAAGAGAGTTATTTAGTTTGGAGGCAGGTTTATAAAAATCCCCTTTAAGTACCTATAAAGTAAATTTTACATTTCTGGGTTCCATTAATTTCTATGTGAATCACTTAGTGCCCCCAAGTGTACTCTCCAGGAAATGGGGATATTAGGATGATGTCATCCAGCTAGTTTGGTTTGGATTTAATAATGTCTCCCTTAAAGGGAGGTATTAATGGGTAAATGTAATATTCCAATGCAAACATCATTCACAATTCATTTGCAATGCAAATACATGTTCATGTGATTTTTTATTCACAAATGTGTTCTCTTTGCAAATGTAATTACATTTCTCCCTAAGCCTATTGTTACTTAGAGGCTTATTTATCAACATTCTCATTTAAGTGGTTTTAGAGATGTTTAAAACCACAACTAAATCACCTTCTCTAAAACCACAAATTTCATGGAATTTATTAAAAGACTTGAATATAAAAAGTATGAACAAAAAACTGCACTAAATCATCTGAATATCGCTAAAACTTAGAAAAATTCCAATAAGAACAGCGCAGCTCCCACTCACTTCTATAGGACCTTGAAAACTTTTACTTTTGCAGATTTTCATGGATTTCAAGGCCTCTTCTGCCTACCCCTAGTTCTGGCCCTGTTTGTCAATATGGATCTTGTGGGATCATATTAATTGAACTGCACTTGCTCTTCTAAGATCTGTGTTGCCGCTCTAGAGAAGAGGATCAGAAGTAGACAAAAGGTGGTGCCTTTGAACTCTGCTGTGCACCACTGCAGATTTATTGCAAGTCAGCAGATGGGTATTTCTGAAAAGAATACCTGCTGAGAGTAGGGAGCTTGGAAGGGGTGCGGGAGGGGTGGCAAGGGGTTTATTCTCCTTTAAGCACTCCCAATTCCACATTTTTTAAAGGCCTCAATTATTATTTTTACTAGGTTCTATTCACAGATGATATTAATAATGAAATAATAAGTGGGCTAGGATTAGTCTATATATTCTGTTATGGAAAATTCTTTTGATTAATCGTTTAATGTGATAGATTTGATTCCCAGTTCCAGACACTATCCTATATAATAAAGTTCAAGTGTCTCTGCGTCCAGTCCCTGTGTCCGTGGAATTTGCTACTGCGCATGTGCCGCACTGACCGAATTTACCAGTTTTCGCCACTAGAGGTCGCCAATCACTAGCTAATGCTATCAGTACCAGTACTTAGCATAGAGCCGATGGAAGCCTGTGGTAAAGTCTATAAGGTATATGCCTCTGACCAGTGCTTTTAGTGTTCAATTTATGCTAGCAAAGTAGATAGATGCGCAACTTCGCACCCTTACGCTGTGGTGTGTTTTACCATTGTGGGTGATAGTCTGAAAAACGTAAATACGTTACCGTTCGCCGACCAGAGTGTAAATTCGCACGTTAGTGAATTTGCGTAGCGCAGGTGAAAATTCGCCTACAACAATTCTGTTTTTATAAATGTTTGACTACATATGTTCTAGCGCCCGTTAATTTAACGGGCTTAATGTAAAGTTCAGGTGTCTCTGCGTCCAGTCCCTGTGTGCGTGGAATTACGCTACTGCAGATGTGCCCCACGAACCGCCTTTGGCAAATTTACTCTAGCGAAGTAGATAGACACGCAACTTCGCACCCTTACGCTGTGGCGTGTTTTACCATTGTGGGTGATAGTCTGAATAACGTAAATACGCTACCGTTCGCTGACCAGAGCGTAAATTCGCACGTTAGTGAATTTGTGCAGCGCAGGCGAAAATTCGCCTAGAACAATTCTGTTTTTTATAAATGTTTGACTACATATGTTCTAGCGCCCGTTAATTTAACGGGCTTAATGTCTAGTTAAAAATAAATAGTGATGGGCGAATCAGTAGCGTTTCGCTTCGGCAAAAATCTTTGAAAAATGTGTTCAGGAAAGATTTATGTTTATAAGTTAAGGTGTTAAATAAATCAGAATGTAAGTATATTGTAAACAAATGCACAATGCACAGAAGATGCAGACACTTTAGTAATTATTATTATAGGCTATTTAGACAATTAGGGAAAACATTATGGGGCAGATTTATCAAATTCACATGAAGGATTCGAAATTCGATCGAATTTTAGAAAACATTTGAATTTTCGAATGTTTTTGAAGACCACTTCGACCATCGAATTTTGTAAATTCGATCGAAACAAATGATTTGAATAATTCGAATAAAAATATATTGGAATATTGAACAATCCTACTTATTTAACTGCCTAGTTCGCCAGTTTCAACCTACCGAATGGGGTTTAATTATTTTTCATCGCATAAAAAAATTCGATCGAATGGTTAAAATCGATTTGAACGATTTTATTGATCAATCAAATTATTTCTATCAATCAAATTGCGGTAAATTCCTTCGAATTCGATATTCAAATTTGAAGGATTTCAATTAGACTGCAATTCGATTGGTCGAATTTGAGTGTAAATTCATCCTCTAATTCGACCAATAGTAAATCTGCCCCTACGAGTTGTTACTACAATCATACATACAGTAATTTATAAAGATGTACAATCTGCAAAATATTATTTCCTAGTTATTAATTGCACTTGTTAGTAAAATTACTTTTATTTACACACAGGAAAGGGTGGAAATATTCAATTCCAATTTGATGTGCTGACTTTTTTTCCCTGAAAATAGCTGTAAATTGGCTTTCTACAGCTCTTGACCTTTTGACTTTTGAACCATGGTTACTCAGGACTTAAATTTGCTTGTTTAAATCAGTAGCTCTAGCATTACTCAGATCCTGTCCCAGAGGGGCTGGAGATTTAGCTCTCCTGAACTGTCAAGCTCCCCTGAATAGAATATCTGACAATATCAAGATCCCTACAGTGAAACAAAAATGTTGCTTAGCATGTAGACTTTGTATCAGTTTGGTAAGAGTTTAAATAAATTCAGCATTTATTTACATTAGTTGCAATTAATTTCCTTTTAAGTTCAGTAAACATTCAATTGCTTTAATGAGATTATATACAATTATTCATAGGCAGACATCTTATTTGAACTGTCAGGTTGACTTTAGGAAAGAAGAGATAACTGGTAGAATTGTGAGAAAGCATGGAGGCTTGTGGATGTTTTTTAATCTTGCAAACTCTTTCTAAATTTGCCACAGAAGCGTGAACTTTTCTTATTTCTTCTTCTCCATGCGAAACTTGATACTGACCTATTATGACATTTCTTTTTCTGGATAAATGACCAAATCAGTGTTCAGTTCAATTAATTTTATACCAGTTTAAAAACCGCTACTTCTACTTCTAATGACTATGAAAACATATTTGTTTTCAGCTGCATACCATATTTTCTTAAACAGTTATCTGATATGCATATTATGTGTTGATAAGATGAAATGAGAATACAACTGTGATAACAGACAAGATAACAGCTGAATGGCCAAAATTATCAATGTGTGCCTTCACGTATTTTCTATAAATACTATATGTATAAATTAGGTACACCAATTAGGTGCAGTATATATTTACTGTATTTGCTAAAATTTTCAAAAAGGGCCATGGTTGCCTTGTTATATTATTTATATTTTAGAAATAGTAAAATCCAGGGAACTTGTGAAAAAGTACAGGTATGGGATCTCTTATTTGGAAAGCACACAATTTTAAACAGCACCTTGTATATGATCCAAACTAAGGTGCACATTTACAAAGGGTCGAAGTGAAAATTCAAATTTAAAAAATTAGAATTTTCAAACTGAAAGAAATAAAAAAATTTGAATTTCGAAGTACTGTCTCTTTAAAAAAAATTTGCATTTGACACTGCAACCTTAAACCTGCCATTTTCGTCTATGGAGGACCTCCATAAACCTTTAAAAAGTGCTTTTGAAATTTTTTGAAATTCCAAGGATTTTGGCCATAATCGTTCGTATTGAATGATGCATTCGAATGTTTCGAACAATTTTTATTCAATCGAAAACGGACCTATTCAATCAAAAAGCCCTTGAAAAAATTTGATGGTCGAATTTCGAATGTTTTACAATTTGAAATTCGACCCTTGGTAAATCTGCCCCTAAAAGTTTACTAAAGTTTTTTGGTGGCAAAACAATTGTTTTGGGTTTATTATTATTATTAATTTCTTTTTAGTAAACATGAGTAGTGATGGGTGAATTTATACACCTGGCGCGAATTTGCTGTGAATGCCTGCGTTACTCCGCTGGTAAATAAATTGGTGAAACGCCTGCACAAAAAAATTTTTTTCGATGCCGGCAATTGGCGATGGCTTCCAAAAACTGACACACACGTCCAACGGCGTTTAACAAATTTCTCTAGAAATTTGCAAAAAATTTGTTGAAATTCCTCCAATTCGCCCATCACTATATGTGAATCTTGCAAGAAAACATTGTATCTGTCTGAACACATTCTTGCATTTGGCATATACTTTTATTACTTCTGCCGTACATTTTCTGATCTTTAATGCATTTGGCCCTATGACCACTTACAATTACCCTGTGCTTGGGGAAAATGGATCTTTAGCAATGTATTCTTTACATCAGTACCTGGACAGTGCATTTTAGTCTATTCCTTAATGTAATGTAATGACCAATTTTCATACTGGAGGATTTATGTAAAACAATTTAACTTATTGTACTCGTGCCTTTTTCTTGCAGCTTAATATGCTAGAAAATTGTTAATCATCTGTAAAAAAAATAATCTCTATGAATAATGTCATATTATATAAAAATGCAACATAATTGTATATATATATATATATATATATAAATAGGATCCCTTATCCAGAAAAGGAAAGTCATCTGCCATAGAGTCCTATATAACCAAATAATTCTAGTTTTAAAACATTAATTTCCTTTTACTTTGTAATAATACTAATGTTCCTGATGATAACTAAGCTCCATGAATCTGTATTGGTTGGAAAAAAATACTATTGGGTTTTAGTTTTTTTAAACAGACTTTAAACTATGGTGATCAAAATTAAAGAAATATCCCTTATCTGGAAACCCCAGAATTCCCCTTGACAAAGTCTTTCTTTTTTAAATATTGGGAAACTTCTTATATACCCAAGATCCACTATCCATAAAATATAAAATCTTTTGAGTGACGTATCTATTTTTGCATTGTTTATTGTAAGGGCTGATCACAGTCTTAATCTATTTTTTATAAACCAGAAGCCTGAATATATTAATGGTGTGTGCAGGTTATTCCTAGTGTTGCCTTCCACTGACTGCATGTTTTAGTGTGAAGGTAAGTCAGATGTGGAACAAAAATCCTATGAATAAATGCCATCTGGGTCAACCATGGCAACAAAAGAAGCAACCATTCTGTAACCTAGTAAAATCTGCTAGGTTTTTTATTTGTACAGTATAAACTGCAAATTCTATTTGCATCCATCTTTTAAAAAGCAGCACATCCTGGATACAGGGAAGAAGAGGTTAAAAGCCACACAGCTCACAGAAAGCTGAATATACACTAACACATTTATTTTGATATCAAGCAGAAAAATTATGTGGCTATGTTTTAAAATAACAGGTGTCTGTTTAACTACCACTATTATAATACTACATTAAATAAAACTGTGAAACACATCCATTTATACAAAAATTCAGACTAGCTGAAAATTGATT
>CM044432.1:163134946-163158600 GCA_024363595.1 Xenopus borealis
AACATTAAAAAGGCATATTTTAATATATATTCATTTATTGTGCTGTTTTGAAGTGAAGCGACGAACTCGGCGCACGACGAAACGAGGCGCGTGGCGAAACAAGACACGCGGCGAATTTTCGTGAGCGTTTCGACTAAACTTTCGCCATCGCCGAATGTTGGAAATTCGCCTAGGGCGAATTTATTCGCCCATCACTAGTCCCATCGTTTATATATAGAAGAAGCTATTGTAGCAACAAAGACCTGACAGCAGAGCAGAGTATGTCACGTTTCATTGTATGAGCTCAAGAAAGGAACACTTCATTACTTTAACACACTTGTGGATAATTGGAGATTTATGGAACATAATACTCAGAGCAGCAAATACCTTTATTAAGCACGTGGAAATATACAGTAATTGGAGAAGCTATAGGGTTATAGCTAAATAAATACAATTATACAGTAGATATGTTCCCTCACATGACATCTTGTTTCTATGGTTAATGAAGACTCAAGGGTAAGCTTGGTCTATAAATTTGAACATTGCATGCTATCAAATGATTCCTTAGCTCCAAGTCTTATTGACACATTTAATATTATTTGACATAGAACAAAAGAAAAGAATCTTTTCATGCCAAGTTATATGTTAAAAGAAAAGAAAACTCCTACAAAAGTGTAGACAGAAAATAGAAATAAAATGTGTTTTAAGGTGTGTAAGACAGAAGGCTTATTTCAATTTTACTATAATAACATAATTAAATGCTTTAATTTGTTTTACTAAATACATTAGGCTAGTATTGTAGCAGTAGTAGTAGCAAAAGTAGTTGTTTTATTATTGTGAAGTGGTGCGACAAACAAATCTGTCTCGTTTTGAACCAAGCTGTTTGCAAAATACAAAGAAGTCAAAGGGCATCTTTTGTGTGAATGCACCAATAATGCACTGGATTCATGCCTGCTGAAACAGCAGTTGCTGTTGGTTTATATTAGGAGTAGCAATGCTTATACATTTTTTTTGTAAATTGAATTTTTTAAAAATATAGAGGGGCTTGAATTTTTCCAATTATATTAATAATAAAAATTTGACCTAACTCCCAGCCACAATCTGGTTTAATTTCATAATAATGTTGAAAATTGTGCTGCGCAAGAAAAGTCTTGTCAATATCGTGCAATAATTTGAACTCTGCAAATTTTTTCGAATTTATCACCCAAAAAACTTTAATTATTCAGATTATCGAACAGAAACCATGAATTTTTTCAGATTATCAAAAATCCATTGTCAAACAGCAGAAACTTTCGAACATTATGAAGTCAAAACAGATCTTCCAAAGGGGCCATCTGCTATTTTACATGACTTCAACAGGCATTTTCAGATTCTGATTTTTAGCAGCCTCGGAGTTTAATAAATCTCAAAATATCTGAGGTTTTTCCCCCTCTAAAATTTTATTTTATTCCTTTAAAAACTCGACCAGAAAAATTTGTAGGATATTAAATAAGCCACTAAGTTTTGCTTCATATTGAGGCTAAGTTACAAAAATTAGTTATGCAAAATAAAGATTAACTAGAATGAATGCAGTTAATAATCAACAACTGACTGTACTTGCCTGCAAAATCTAGATGAATAATATTTTTTGTCACATCCCAATCTAAATACAGATATCTGGAAACCCGTTGTCCAGAAAACTGTGAATTACAGAAAGTCTGCCATAGACTCCATGTTACCCAAATAATAATTTTTTTAAAATGATTTTCTTTTTCTCTGCAAGACTAAAATAGTATCTTGTACTTGTTCAAAACTAAGATATAATTAATCCTTATTGGAAGCAAAACCAGTCTATTTAGTTTATTTAATGTTTCTAGCATTTTCTAGTAGATTTAAGTTATTAAGATCCAAATTAAGGAAAGATCTGTTATCTGGAAAACCCCAGGTCCCAAGCATTCTTGATAACAGGTTCAATACCTGTAATCCTAACATTCAGTTAGTGATCCCATACATTTGTTTTATTACACATTTCGCTGTGATAAATTCTGTTCAACACAGTCCCTATATCTAGCCACTAAACTCATCCTGCATTAATAAAATCAAGTCATACAGATAACATACTGTAAGCATGAGCTAGGATCTTCTCTAGAAGAAAACTGCAGAAAATAAATATATAATTATAGTGTGGGTTCAAGAGCTCAAAAATTATAAAAAAAAAAGTAAAAGAGCATAATACATTTTGACCAGCAGGCACCAATATTAAGATAAATACTTTAAACATAGAAAATCTCTAAAAATACTGGTATAATACAACTGCTACTACTACTTCTGAATTATTCTAGAGCACGCTGAGTAGAAAAATGGCAGTGACACTTTCATGGATTTAACAATTAGCTCCCAGTTTATCCACACATACAGTACCCTGTGTACAACATCAGTTTCTGTCAGGCCATATGTGAAATGTCAATCTCTAAACCAGAGGTCTTGTTTCAAACTGGTGTCTTGAATTCTGCATTGGTATTGATGCCAGTAATGCTTTTGGCCTCCGCTTGTCCATAGGGCAAGTTACTCAGTTGCTGCCATGCATTGACATCAGCCTTTAGAGCACTCTTCTATGTCACTCCATAAGACAGTATCTTACTTGAGCCTTGGATTCTAGTAAGTTGCCTTCAACACTGTAGGGTCATTGCTATTAAATGTTCAGAGTTTTTGCTTCAGGCTCATTGTAAAACTTTTGCTTTAATGAAATATTAATTTAATAAAAATTTGTCGTTGATGTTTGGGAAGATAAGAAAAAATAAAAACTTTTACCAAAAAACTTTGGTAACTAAAAAGCTCAGGGGTATTCATCAAAAAATTTACTCCAAGTAATGGGAGTACTTTGTTTTAGTTTTCAAACCAATACTAAAACAACCTTTTCCTAAAGCTTCAAGTAATATGACGTTTGGTAGATGCAAGAGACCCTGCAAAACCCTATCTACCACCTGTTCTGTTTGTTCAGTTCAAACAAGTCTTTGGCTTTACATTCCAGTGCTGGAACACTATTGTAAAGCTCGCTGGACAGAATCACATCCAGCCACAAAACCCAACTACCCTTGATAAGTCTGCCCATACTTAACAGATGTAATATCTGTTGTTAAGACCCCAGCAAGGAGTGAATGCATTGGCCCTTGTAGTAAAGTGCTATTGTTTGGGCAGCTGTCTATAAATAATTTAGCCCCCTAACCAGCATGTCATCCTCTACATACTGTATACGCTCAGTGTCAATAGCATTGAAAGTGGCCCTCACCCTTATTATATAATTAGAAATAAAATAACATTTAGTAAAAGTTTATTAGTCCTACAGAGAATTCAACAGAAATGGTTAAACATTTTATTTTTTATTTTAAACAAAATGTACAGAGAAGCAAACTGAAATATAAATGTCATTAATTGCTGGTATGTGTCAGCTTGTACAGATCACTAAGACATAGGATTAGTAACTATTGTAGACTTTTTGACTTATGCTGTTCTATTGTCTGCAAAAAACACATAGGGCCAGAAAATTTTGGTCAGATATAATTTCACTCACTACAATGCAAATGCAATTCATTTTATAAAAACATTTCACATGGCTTCTGTTACTTCAAGCACTATTTTGCAAAACATACTGTACAATCTACTGTAAGTAACTAGAACCTTCAAAATAATATTAAAATTATTGAAATCTTCCCCTGAAAAGTAACTTGCAATGTAATAATAACATATACAAGTATGATGATGATAAGCATATTAAGGAAAACTTTCAACTAAACATTTGGATCAACTGAATCATTAAGACATTAAGACATTGAAGGATGCTATGGAAATTAGAAATAATCCTCTGTTATGGCAAAAAGCTGTATGCATTTTATGCGTGTTTCTTTCTGCACTTCTGATGAAGAGGGACCATTATAAAAAGCTGACTTTCTCACAGTACACATCTGTGGGCAACAATAAATAGGCTATTTATGGATCCTCTCATTTTGTGATCAGACTAGGATCATGCCAACTGTCTGGTTTGAACCAGACAGCCCATTATCACACCTGGAAGTCGGAAATCCAGATAGGACTCTACAGTAAATGACCCCTGATTGAACAAGCCACCCCCCCCCCTTACAAAACCAAATCAACTTCATGATATTGCAAGCCCCACACCCTACCTGTACATTCTTTGGCTAAAGGGGGAAAACCCTTGTACACATTATATTCCTCCAAAACTGTCTTGCTGCCTCCCCATAAGCTCCTCTAAAAGATCCAGGTTAACTGTAGGTCTCACCCTTTTACTTGTGTAACACTACAGTAAACTGAGTGGCACCATTCTCTAACTATGAGCTTTACACAATCCTTTTCTCCGGATGAGACCTTAATTCCCAGGGGTTGAGCCCTGGGGTTGAGTGAGTAGCCTATACTTGCTATACCTATCCTGTCTAGGTTACATTTCTTCTGTCCTGCCTGCTCAGGTAAAGTGATGAACAAAATTGGCCCTAAGCACATGGCTGCTCAAGCTTATAACCATGCATGGTTTCTCTTCATGTTATGAAGCCCAGCCAGTTCCTGATGTGTTTTGTATGCACACTTTGGGGTAAATTAATGAAACCTAATTGTGAAATAAAAAAAACGTTTTTTTAAAGACCAATTTAAAAGTAAACCAAAGAAGTTCATTATAGAAAAAAAAACCAGTGAGGTGAGGAAATAAATTTCATTTTCTGCATAACATTAAAATAATATTTTATATATATTTATATATATATATATACAGTATATGCCTAGATAAAGTTGCTAAATGAACAAATCCTAAAAAAAAATATTTTTAAAGTGGAATGACACTCATTCTTGAACAACTCAATTGCTGACGCCAAGGGCTGCTATATATAGTAATTTACTCTCTAAAATATACTCCTCTCAGAATTTTGAACTTAACAACAGAATCACTGGCAGTATTTAAATTAATTACAATGTGCCAATAAGTAGAATCCCATATACTGTGCATCTCTTTTTCATTTATACAGATTTCCTTCTAAAAACTTGCACTTCAGTTGTCTTTTAAAATACAGTGGGATGTGATTAAAATTCTCTTGGATGAAAACAGACATTGCAAGACTAAAAGGAAATAAAATCCTAATCTTAAAACCCTTTGGCTTCTGCATCCTGCTGAACAGCATTGTGCTCTCAACCATTAAACTACTTTAACCTTCTGAAAAGACAAAACCAGTTTACATTGATTGAAAATTTGCACAAAACCACATAGGACTTCATTGATTTCTACTTATGCACCGCATTACAGACAACCCACAGGTGCTCTATATTTAATCAGAAATAAATTTACTTCTTCCCCTATTTTAAAATAAAAACATCTCTGTCTGTTGCTACTGAGAATTAAAATGCAGAAAAGAAATATTCTCTACTCCACAGAAAAATATATTTTGCAATAACACAATGGGATACAAATAGCATGTTGCCATAAGAGGTTGTGTAAAGCAATGTTGTCCAACATATTAAATGTAGCATGTTCAAGGGTAAAATTCAATTAAATGCTGATTTTCAGCAGTGAAGTCTATGAAGCCATACCAATCTATCAACACTGATGTTCAACAGTGAAGTTTATGAAGCCATCCCAGCATGGTGGGAGTCATAAAATTCTTTTGAGGCCCACATCTGGCTTGTGGGACTCCAGTTGGATAGCTGAGTATATATTTTTTTTGAAAGGAGGAGGTAGAGTTTTGAAATAGTTCCATGGGCATGCCAAATGGCTAGGCTCAAGGTTAGGATAAATTCTTTAAGGGGCATTTATTGAGTATGTTCAATATGTGCTAACTGTAACTACTATTTAGCCTGTTAGTAACATGTGAGAAGTATTATACCACCTCAGAAATATTTTTTTAGTAATCCATTGATGAAAACTATTTCCTATTTAGTTCTTGCAATAATGTATACCTTTTTTAAAGAACCATTGATGGCCAATTTGTTGTTTTTGCATGCAGAACAATGAGTATTCCAGTACTACAAAAAGAGCCTACCAGAGAAAAAACATAGCATGTAACTATGCTTTACTGAAAGACTCATGGTCCCTGTGTTAAATAAAGCTGTTTTATCTCTGTCTAAACTTTAGAGAGGAGTGTCTCACTTACTTGTTCCATCCTTGGCTCCAAATATTAAAAAACTAACCAAGGGTAAAGTCTAGGGGGCAAATTTATCAAATTCACATGAAGGATTCGAAATTTGATTGAATTTTCAAATATATTTGAATTTTCAAAGGTTTTTGAAGACCACTTTGACCATCGAATTTTGAAAATTCAATTGAATGATTTGAATAATTCGAATAAAAATCTATTTGAATATTTGAATAACTTGCCCTTTAAATTTTTATTCGACTGCCTAGTTCACCAGTTTCAACCTACCGAATTAGTTTTAATTATTTTTGATTGAATGAAAAAATCTGATCGAATGGTTAAAATTGTTTGAATCGTTAGATTCAAACGATTTTATCGATAGATCAAATTATTTCTATTCGTTCGTTCATTCGATCGATCGAATTGAGGTAAAATCCTTCAAATTCAATATTCCAATTAGAAGGATTTCAATTTGACCGCAATTCGATTAGCCGAATTTGAGGGTAAATTCACCCTCAAATTCGACCAATACTAAATCTGCCCCTATGTGTTGCAGAAAACCTTACATAATCTAGAACTATTTCTGTATTATGTTTCATTATAAAAATTACTGTAAAAGTTGCCTTGCAGAGCCAGGAGTATAAGGAGCCACCATGGGACAGATCATTAGTCTGTTGACCCCAGAACCACACCAACATGATAAAATACCATCTGATCACATACTATTTTATGGATCCATGATAGTTATTCATAGTAATATGCCAATGGTGATTACTATGGCATTGTAGAAGCTAGCATTGGCAACAGTGCTGTATTATGTTCTCCCTGTGGCTGTGTGGATTTCCTCCTACATACCTATACTTTAAATGCACATTGCTTGATTTTTTATTAAACTGATCCTTGTACATGAATGTATCATGAAGCTGCAAGCTCCATTGGGACAGGGACTGATATGAATGATGTAAAATCTCTGTTGGTGCTATACTAATACAGGCATGGGATCCATTATCTGTAAACCTGCCATTTCCCAAAGACTCCATTTTATCCAAGTAATTAAAATTTTCAAAAATTATTTCCTTTTTCTCTGTTGCAATAAAGCGGTACATTGTACTTGAGCCAAACTAAGATATAAGTAATACTTATTAGAAGCAAAAACAGTCAATTTTATATGTACAAAATTTTCTAGTAGAATTAAGTTTTGAAGATCCAAATTACAGAAAGATCAGTTATCCAGAAAACCCAAGGTCCCAAGCATTCTGCATAATGGTCCCATACCAGTAACACACAATAAAATAAATAAATAGTAATAGATCTGTAAAAATTAATGAAGAAATTAGTAGTGTTGGGTGAATAAATTTGCCAGGTGCGAATTCGTTGTAAATGTCCGTGTTTTACAGCTTGCGAATAAATTAATGCAGAATTCTGCACTAAAATCTATTTTTTAAAAGAGCAAACAGATTTTTTATATTTACTTTTGACTCTGACATTGGACTAGATGTATTGTTAGCTTTCCCAGATGCCCTCAGTTCTGTGACTTTAAAAAAAATGTCAGTCACGCTTTACCGCTGCACTGCAAGTTGGAGAGATAACACCCTCCAGCCAGATAACAGATCCCTGGTAGATATAAGAACAACAATCATTAGTAAAAATCCATATCCCACTGAGACACCTTCAGTTACATTGAGTAGAAGAAACAATAGTCTGCCTGAAAGCAGTTCCAATATTACAACAAAAAAATACACTTTTTGGGTAAGAAATGAAATTTTATATGGTAGAGTGAATTATTTGCAGTGTAATTTATAAATAAAAACTAGACCACAAAAATCATGACAGAATCCCTTTAAGAATCCCTTACACTGAGAATGTTCAGCAAAAGGCATCTATAATCTACGTTGAAGTATCTGTAATAAATTGTGGAGATATTGTGCAGGTGTTTACAGCAAGAAGAATTTTATTGAATAAAGCTGTGTTTTATTTGGCAGCTATCCATGTCCCCTGCTGCTGACAAAACTACCAATTCCTGTTTGAAGTGTTTTAGAAGATGATGATACTTGGCAGAGATAGCTGCAATGGAACATTTAGCACATTTTTCTTTAAATTAAAATTTTCACCAATTGCACACACTACACCCCTTCCCTAATCTTTAAATGATAGGAAAACACTAGGAGTACCTTTTCAGAATTTAGCAGCTCAAGGAACACAAGAGATTTCTAACTCTGATGTCAATGTGTGTGACTGACCTGCACTCACCAGGGCTGTGCAGCTGTCTTCAAATAAGCCTCACACATTCATTATTGCCCTCCTTTTCTGTGTGATAAATAAGCTCCGGCTCCATTTTGTAATTCTCGGTTGTACATTGAAGTGAATATTGATTTTTTTTTTCCTCTTTATTTTCAGCAAATAAATTAAATTATGTCACTTCAACATGGCTGGTTATAAACCAGTGTTCATTTTGCAGATAATCAATATCTCTTATTAAAATGATCATGTTTTTAAATATAATCTCATTTTCATGAAAATACCAAAATACTATTAATTTTTCAATCTTAGCTTAAATCTTTTTTTTTTTTTTTGCTGAAAGCCTCCTAGCTGCATTACACACAACTAATTAAAAATAATGAAGAACTATTTAACCCTTTTGTTCCCTTAGAGGTCTATAGATGGAAATACTGTAATTGTAAAACTTACTTGACATAAAAAAAGTGTTTTGTATTAATAAAATATGCATTAATTTCTTCTTGAAAAGCTATTGGTGCTAATGCATACTTTGCACATCTTTGCCTCTATTGACATTCAGACTTTATTTGTGCTGTTGTCTATTTAGGGTACCAAACTGTGATGCCACACCTGCTGTGCTAAGCTGTGAATTCACAAGTCTTCTGACTATTTAAATGTGTGATGCTGAGGGCTCTTTTGTTGAATCTGAAATGTTGGTGATTTACTGCCTCAAGTGTCACAAGTGTCCATCGTAATTATTTCTCAATGATTTCTCAGAAAATCAACTCATTTTCTGAAAATACTGTGAAATGCAGAATTCAAAGTATGCGATTTAAGTCAGTGGACCTGGTTTTACTATAAGAGAGAGAGAAGATTTAATTTTTGAGCCAAAAATTTGCTGGTAAAAAAATTTGGCCATGAGTCAGAATAGGCGCGTGCATAAAAGTTGACTCACTTCAAAATTATTAGGACGCCCAATGACTTTAATGCACAATGGACAAAATAGGTGTGCGTATAAAAATTGACACGTCCGTAGTGATGGGCGAAACGGCCGCGTTTCGCTTCGCCGAAAAATTTGCGAAGTTCCAGAAAAATCCGCGAATTTTTCGCCGATTCGCGAAACGAGTTGCGCGTTTTTGCCGCGCGTCGCGTCGATTCCGACGCGTCGCGTCGTTTCCGGCGCGTCACGTCGTTTCCGGCGCGTCGCGTCAAAAACGACGCGCGACTCGTTTTTGCGCGGCGAATTTTTGTTGGCAAATTTTTTTGCCCGTTTCGCGAATGTATTCGCCAGCGGCGAATCGCGGGAATTCGCCGCAAATTCGCCCCTGGCGAATAAATTCGCCCATCACTACACGTCCGTCAAAATTTAAGCAAAATGGGACTAATTTGCCCATTTGACTAGAATGGAAAACAGGCAGCACTGTATTCAAGGAAAGGCAATGACATTTAAAACAGAGACCTGTGACAGCTCATTTAGCCAGGTAGCAAACATAAACTTTTTTTTTTTGCACTTTTCATCCTGCCTTCCACATGGCATATGTCTGATGTCCCATTACTGTTATGTGTGGTGGCTTGATTGTTTGCCCTACTAATTATTAGGGGTGGGCTATACAGAACATTAAAATGAAGAAGTCTATACTTGAAAAGGTAAAGTGCCAAAATCCCTTATCTTTTATTTGTGTTGCATCACTACATTATGTAGAATTTTACAGAGATTGTTCATAACTCACATCAGTCCCTGCCCCAATAGAGCTTACTATTTAAGTTCACTGTCACATATACAAGCAGCAATCAACTTTATTAGAAGCAATCTACACAGGAGTGCCCATATTTTTCTAATGCACGGTGCTCTTTTAGTGATGTTGTCCCATTGTGATCTACATCATAATATCACTGTTAGTATTCTGTTCCAAGGAAAATGTTACTTAAATATTATCAGCATTTATAAGAGAATTTATATTGCTATAGTTAACAACAGTTTCTTGTGTAGCTTTAACAGAATAAATATCTGAATGAAAAGAATAAAACAGAAGGGCGATTTAGACAAGCTGTTTGATCACCAACTAAAGGTCTACTGGTGGATCCCAATCTACCTTTTGGGATCTAGCATCTGGCCTATGGGCTTTCAGTTGGACAGCTCTGCAAATAGATAATTTTTTTTTGTCATTTGTCAAGAAGCCCATTATTTACAATGGTCCAAAAACTGGTGCTGATTCTTGCTTGATTCTTTGTTCTTGTGCTAACTTCAATAAAAAATTGTAATGTATATTATAAATATTTCTTTAATTAGCACAGATTTGCCTTATTTCAACATTAATCTCATTACATTTACAGTATGTAGCAGTGAACCTCCTGACTGACATTATACGGTAAATATGTATGTTAGTATTTTCCTACACCGTTCCTTTCACAAAACATCAATATTTGTATTGACCTGAAATACATTCTACATTGCACTTGAAATTCTTACCATATTCAAATAATTATTACTACCAAATTCAATTGTGTAGCAGTCCTATCATTTCCTTTTTATAATGCAACATCCAATGATACCATTCTGTATTCCCCAAAGGGAAAAGCACCATTATTTCTACAAAATACAAGTTTTCATGTAATATACATAAACCGCTGTGCAGTATGAGATTAATAGCTCACAATCTGATTAGATTTTCTGATGATCTTTGACCTAAAATGTTTCATTTATTCAATTCGTACATGACAAAAAAGAGGCATATGAAGAAAAGTGCATAATTTTACTACATTGTTTCTAATATCTGAGAGATGAAATTGCAAATAGAACTTACACAAGTATATATTTTAACCAATTTATATGTCTGGAGCAAAATATACTGGAAAAATATGTACATATCTGTACAATATCCATCATATGCCCCAGTGTAGGTACAATGTATTGCAAACACCTTTCAAAATTAACAGTTGTTTATATTTTTGTCCTTGTTCTATGTCAACTATAAAATGTGAATTATAGTAATACAGGTATGGGATCCATTGTCCAGAAACCCTTTATCCAGAAAGCTCTGAATTATGGAATGGCCATCTCCCATAGACTCCATTTTTAATCTGATAATTCACATTTTAAAACATTATTAATTTTTTCTGTGTAATAATAAAATAGTACTTAGTACTTGATCCTAACTAGGATTTTACTTTTTGAGGCAAAACAATGCTTTTAGGTTTAATTAATGCTTAACTGATTTTTTTAGTACACTTAAGGGGTTATTTATTAAAAATTTTTGTGGAAAAAAACATTTTTTTAAATCATTTTTAGATTTATTATACCTTGAGGATGGAAAAAGTCAGAATCTGAAAACCCTGCATCTTAGACCTGCCAAGGTTTTATATAAGTCAGTGGGAGAGTTCCTTATCATATTTGAAAGTTTCTGTAGTTTGTGCTGAAATTAGCCCTAAAATTTGACTATTCCTGACTTCGGGCAACTGTCTGAAAATGTTGTTATTTTTGGGAAAAAGCGTGAGAAAACTGAGCAATTTGGAAAGAAACTGTCGCCGATCAAATTAAATTGTGCTTTTTTTTAAATAATAAATAAGGTCCAATCCTGGATTTTAGTTTGGTTGGGCTTTTTTTTATATATTTATATTAACTGTATATTAAAGATCCACCCAAGAAAACCCCATGTCCCAAGCATTCTGGATAACAGGTCCCATACATGTATAAGTAAATATATATTTCTAGAGATCTAACCTGTTTTACGTGCAGTAGTTGGTATGCCTTCCCTAAAATGGCTGATGTTACTGTCTGGCACAGTGAAGTCACCATTGTGCTGCTCCCATTGTGGGCTGGAAGGAACTCCTCCCAGGAGAGAAGGAAATATGAAGTGAAAGTGATAATTGGATGAAGTGTACTCTTTGGTGTGAGAGACATATTGAGTGAAAAAGGAGAAAATTGCAATTTGCATTAAACCTAGCTGTTACACAGAGGACTTCCCTCAATTACATGGGATTTCATATCTGGTCTGATTCCTCTGTGGACTCATTTGTGTACTATTATATCTGAATAAGGATAACTGTGCTGCACAATCCCATACTGAGTGGAGGCACCAGAGTTACATTCACAGAACATTCCTTTCTCCCATAGTAAGTGGAGGCTGATGTTACATAACAGGGGGGATTTCCCACACTACTGTGAATATATATATCAAAACATTAAATAAACCGCACTCTCAGGTCTTGTATAAAGGAACAAAAAAAAAGAAGTTTTATTTCAACGTTTCAGCTCTTAAACACAAGTCTTCATCAGATTTTGAGTGCACCAGCTGTGTATGAATTATATAGATATAAAACCACCAGTTACATTTGGAGCATGCTGAAACAGAACATTACCATTAATAACACAGGCTGAAGTGTTTGAGTGGGCTGTAGTCGAGGATATTAACTCTATGCATACCTTTGTCATTCATTGAATTAACTGACAAGACTTTGGCATACTACCTCAATCTGGCAGGCTTCCATCTGATCACCGACAAGGCATCAGTGATGGTTGAATATATAACTTTATAAAGCTCCACCAGAATTATGTGATGATTTGGGACCTTCTACAATTTTAATTGTGGACAGCTCAGTTATCTACTGTGTTGTACTCCTTAATAGTGGGATTATTAAAATACAGTGTTCAACTAGTCTAGATGGTTTTTTGATAACATGGCCACAACATGTTTGCACACCATGAGTAAGAGTTTGCACCTGGTTATTGTCAGTTGTATTTTGTGTATTAATTGTTGCATGATCTGAATTTCGTGTTCCTTGGATGGGTGCAGTATCTCTCATAAAAATTTTTGAAGTGTCCATTTGGTTGTCCTCACTGTTATCTACTGACAACTGCCTATTTCCAGTGGCATCTTTCCCTTGTTTGTCCTCTGGCCAGTAAGAATCTACTGCAGGCATCCCCAACCTTTTAAACCCATGAGCAACATTCAAAAGTAAAAGCAGTTGGGGAGCAACACTAGCATGAAAAAAGTTCCTGGGGTGCCAAATAAGTGCCGTGATTGCCCCTATGTGGATTGTCAACATACATTTAGGTTCTGTTTGGCAGTGCACTTGGTTTTAATACAACCAAAACTTGCCTCCAAGTCTGGAATTCTAAAATAAGACTTGCTTTTAGGCTACTGGGAGCAACATCCAAGGGGTTGGAGAGCAACAGGTTGGTGATCACTGATCTACTGGTAGATGCTGCTCCCTGTGAATCAAATGCTGCTCCTGTGGTTCCTCTGACCGATTACAATGCTGGCCATCAGAATGAGTCGGGATTTTATATAATTGCCTTTTATTTCACCTTAAAAATTTTCCATCGCTTGTTTTAACCTCATAAGAATGAGGAACAACTAGGCGTAGCACTTGTGCTTTTTCAGACCAGGTAGATCCATTCCAAATTCTGACCTCATCTCCAAAGTGTAAATGTTCATGCGTTGTTGTACTTTTGTCATGGTTTTTCTTTTGTCTCTCACACATGTTTTGTTTCTGTTGTCTGTGCCATTTATGTAGGTTCTTATCATTGTGGTAACATTTAAGCTCCAATGCAGGTAGTTTTGTCTGTATTTGTCTTGCTGGGAATAAGTGTACCACTTCTGGGTCCCGACCTAAATGAACAGCTTTTTTCAATAACTATTTTATTATCTTTACATCACATGCTGAAAGTCCATTACTCTGCAGGAATCATGGGCTTGAAGTGACATTCTTGAATCCAAACTCTTCTGTGAATCTTACAAAGTCTTTTCCTATAAATAAGAACCTTTACCTGTTCTAACTTCTCTTGGTATTCCATACATGCAGAAGTGTGTTTAAAGTATTTTGCATACCACAAATAGTGTGCTATTTTTTAACTTCGAACCTCTGTATAATTGGAGTATGAGTGTAATATTGCCAAATGCTCTTTTCCATTCAACACGAATATATCAACTCCAATTGACCATGTGGCATTTCTGTGTCTGTAGTAGGGACTCCCTTGGAATTGCTGGAGCAAAGGTCTGGCAAGTTGTGCAGCTTGTTATAACTTGAACATTATAGGATTTTCTGTCGAGTTCCACTCAGCATGCTTTAGCAACCAGCTCATCATATTGGGTGTCTTGTCTGCCATATTGGGAATGTACTTGTCAAGGTAGTTTAGCCTACCTACCCATGAATCTCTGCAGTTCTTTTTTATTACTGGGACTGGCCATTCTTTTAATTGCTAGAATTTTTGCAGGATCTGGTTTCACTCCACTGTGAGAAATTATTTCACGAAGATACAAAATTTCTGTTTTCTTAAACTGACAATTAGCACGATTCAGTTTAAGTCCATTTTCTTTTGCTATCTTGCTTTAATCTTTTGTCACACTCTGCTTCTGTGGTGCCCCAAATAGAAATCTAAACTATGTAGACTATGTAACTCCTTGAACCCCTTCAAAGAGTTGCTGCATTGTTCTGTGAAAAATATCTAGTCCTGAACTTAAAGGGCAAGGAAAGGCAAAGAAATAAAATCCCATTTTTACTTTCTTTAATGAAAAATAAATCTATCTCCAATATTCTATAACTTAAAAATGTGTACCGTTTTTATAAGAAACCTGACTGTATGTAGTGAAATTCTCCCTTCATTTACTGCTGTGGATAGGAATAGTCAGACAGTCCCTAACTTCTGGCAGGGAAACAGTCATACTTATGAACAGCAGGGGGAGCCCCTGCCTTACTTACCAGCCATGCAGAACTCAAACAGCTTTGTTTTTGATCATTTATGACGATCCTTAAGCAGCACAGACCATACTGAGCATGTGCAGTGCCAGTGTCAGGCAAAGGTGTATAACAAAGTTACAAGTTGACAGCCCCCTGTGGCCAACTTTGATAGCATAAACCATTTGTTTGATTAGGCTTGTGGTGCAGTAAGTTCATCTTTATGTTTAGTATAAAATACAGCATTTCTAGGCTTATTCTATTTTAGACTTTCCTTGCCCTTTAATCCAAAAGGAAGATGCTTGAACTTATACCTTCCAAAAGGTGTATTTAAAGGCACATAATTATCTGCTTCTATTAGTGCCAAAACCCATTGGAGGCATCTAGGATTGTAAAAAAAATTTCAATTTCACCCAGGATTTCATTCCGAGTGGTTATAGAAAAATGTTTTCTCCTTATGTTTTCATTTAAATCTTTGGGATTTAAGCACAATCTCAGGGATCCATCTTTTTTCTCTACAATGACTAAGGAATGTACCCAAGCTGAAGGATCTTTGATAGGTTCAATTTCATCACATAATTATGACTTTAAAAAGTCGAAATTCTGACTTTTAATCTCATAATTATGACTTAAAAAAATCAGAATTATGAGTTTAAAAGTCATAATTATGAGATTAAAAGTCAAAATTTAGACTTTTTAAATTCATAATTATGAGATTAAAAGTCATAATTATGAGATTTAAAGTCATAATTTCGACTTTTTAAAGTCATAATTATGAGATTTAAAGTCATAATTTCAACTTTTTAAAGTCATAGTTATGAGATTTAAAGTCATAATTATGAGTTTAAAAGTCATATTTATGAGATTTAAAGTCATAATTATTACTTTTAAAAGTCATAATTCATCAGAATTTTTTTTTTTGCTGGCCCCAGTGCTCTTCTGTAGATTCTAAAGGGAGTTTTGTATGTTACATTCCATATAATGTATTCCATACCCATTCAGCCCTTTCCAGTCTTAAAAAAAGTTGTACTGCAGTCACAGAATGGGGGTACAGACAGAAAAAAAGTAAAAAAAAGCCATCTGTTATATTAGTTGTTGTCCAGGGCAGCCCGACTTTATTGGATACCAGCTTAGACCATTTCATTGTTGCAGTCTTATTAATATATTTAAGTTCCCCTCAGGATGGTACTCCCGCAATTTAGGAGTGACTTTTCAAATATCAATGAGATTTTGCCCTGGGCCAACTAGTACCTTAAAGGGCAATGAAAGCCCCCAGGCGCTAACTCCCTTCATTGCCCTTAAAGACTGTAAGCTTCATTGCATATCAGAGACTGATATGAATGGTGTATAATAATAATTTCTTTTGCAAACAGATGTTAAACAACCATATATGTATGTTCAAATAAGGGCTCAGTGCTCCACCTACACAAAAGGGATGACCAAATTGCTGCCATGAAGATGTTGTTAAACTACAATAACATTTAGCTGCTTTTAAAAGTTGGCTGATGAATCAGAGTCCTGATTGTTTCCCCTCAGAACAGGGCCCCAGTTTTTCTGCATCACCCAAGGCCCTCTTTTCTCTAATGCTGCCCCTTTAAAAAATGACAAATCACCAATTATTATTAATGTATTTCTTTAACTACGATGACAGTTTAGTAAAGCTCTGTTTTAAGCAATATTCTTGCTGGAGCACCGTTCTTCTATCCTAATTATTTGCACAGGTTTCAGACAACAAGGAGTTTATCATATTATATAAGAGCTAAGGCTTTTATCCCAATCAATAGTCTTTAGCCTTTGAACTTGTGTGACTGAAAGACTCGTCCATCAAATTCTGCTGTACCTGACCTCTGTGGCTTCCCAACGCATTCTGCCATTGCGAAAGGGGAAAAAAAGGTTAAAAAAAATACACAAAGTATTCGCAGCTCTCCCTTTCCAAATGACATTCTTTATGGCAGTATAGATGTGTGACTGTAATGATGATGTTAAGATGAATTTTCTTGTTTCCTTTCACTGGGCTTTGTGTACCTCAAAGGAGCCCCATATGGTGCTCTTTGTCCGTGTCATTACCTCGTTACAGCCTCTGTCTGGCAGCCAAAGGTAGAACACTGCAGCTGCAGACAGCGATACAACTAGAATTGTCTAAGGTCAACAGTGCCGTAATTACTTTAAAATGTCAGCGTACAATAAAATACAGCAGTTCATCTGGCAGAAAGCAAATTAGCTTTGACCATAGTGTAATTACCCTTTTCTCAGGACCATTAGAAGAGATCAAATCTCCACATTTAGTGTTTGAGGAAAGGCCATCAGAGTACACTCTACCTGACAAGGATGCACATTTGCCATTTTAAGATGTAATTAATTGTCTCTATAATAGAAAATTTTATATTTGACTCTGGAATTGAAATGTGTAATCACTGGGTTGTGGCTTGTGGTTAACCATTTACATACCGGTAATGATATGAGCTGAAAGCTGAAAATGGATAGATAAATAAAGCACATAGTAAGTACATTATTAAGTCTTATTTTATAAAGGGAAAAACAAAAAACATTTGTATGATAATGCAGGCTATCGATGGAAAGGGGTCATGAAAATGCTGATCAATGCAAATAATGTATGTACAAAATATACAAAAATATATACAAAATATACAACTTGTATGTTTCCTGTAATTGTCAAACAAATGCACCCCAGGGTAACTTTTAAATTCACCCCAGGGTAACTTTATGAAGTAGCTAGTTTGTACAAAACATGGCAACTAGCATTTGTTGCAAGCATTAGTTAACTATATAATCTATATACAATATCTACTGTATTAATCTGGAAATCATTACAGATGAGCATGTATACACTCACATGAACCTTCAAATGTTTTTTTGATTTCTCAAAAGTGAATCAAATTTAGTTTCTCTGCCATAAGAGTTACAATAATGTCTTCAGAAATTAATGAAGTATAAACAGTATCCCCTTCCTGTTAGACCCACACTCAATATTTTTAACTGATGTTGGTTAGAAATTATGCTTTATATTCTGTTTTTAATAAGCACCTCTTACATCAGGCATTTTATCAATTTGTTTTCTTGTTTTTACAGTTTTCTCAGGAGAGAACATATAGATTGGTCTTACAGCAGTACTGTGAAGTACCTCTGAGAATCCTCTTGAAACTATATACAGTGCGATAAATGAACTGCAAGTATCTCTTTCTTGGAACACTCATTACATCTAGTTCTCACCATCTCTCTAAATCTTAATTTCAGGACATTATCTCCAGATATTGAGACTGATCACAAGCTCTTAAAAGCATCACCCTTTATTTCATAATTATTATATCTACAGTTTTAGCTAACATTGCACAGAAACCTAGGGCCTGTTTACTAACAATCGAATCGTGTTTTTTTTCCACGCATCTTGAAACATTTGTGTTTTTCCTATATTTCTTAACAGCTCTAAAAATTCCTGATTTATTCATTGTAAAAACCATAAAAAGTTGTTGAGGTGCTTTAAAAGTCAATAGGCGCAGTGCTGATCTTATTTAGCCACTTTTAATTAATTCAGACTTTTACAGGTGTTCTGTTTTTTTCTCTAGGAATTGTCTGAAGAACTCAAATTTTTAGAGGTAATCTGTTTTTTTCTCTAGGAATTGTCTGAAGAACTCAAATTTTCAAGCGTTCAACGCTTTTTTTTTAGTTTGTCCTCTTTATAATCATATCTTTTAATAAATGCCATGACATTTATGGTTTTAGAGTTTGTGAGTTTGTTTTCTTGTCTGGCTAGAAACAAACTTAAGTTCCATTGCGGCTCAGTATTATTTAGTATGTTAAGGCGACATTATAATAACATTTATTGCACAATTGCTGCTTAAAATGCAATTTTTACAGTTCACTGAGATTGATAAAAGTGCCTTCTTAAAAAACAAATCTTGACACGCAAGGAGAATGAGTGATACGGGCAGATTTTAAAAATGGTATTAAGTTAGTTTGAGGGTATTGGCTTAAGTTCAGTGACTTTTTCCATCTTCCTAACATTCAGTATACTCATAAAGATTAATACCCATTCTTTGACTGATCATATATTTTCTAAGAGCTTGTAAAGTTTTATTGTTATCGATTCCATTGTTTAATACTGCCTCAGTTGGGCTTCTTTCATTATGTTATGAAGTCTTCATTTTCGAAGACCTGCTGTTCAGGAACAAATTATATTAATTATTAACTATATTAACATGTTAACAGGCCACAACAAATTTCATCTTAAATATCTGAAATTTTGTCCAAAAATGTTACCCAAAAAACACTTATTTTCAAAAGATACATACAATCATGGATACAATACAGTATACTCCAATACATACAGTCATTTTATATAGGTGAATATAAGACTTGCAGCCTTGTAACAAAGGAATTATATGTAGAAGATTACATGATATAAAGAAGAATTTATCAGCAATGACCTTGCATTTAGTGATGGGCGAATCTCCAGAGATTCGCTTCGCCGAAAAATTCGCGAAACGAGTCGCGGCATGCATCGAGTCGTTTTCTTTGCGTCGCGTCGTTTTTGGCGCGCCGTTTTCGTTGCGTTGCAAATTTATTCGCCATCGGCGAATCGCGGGAATTCGCCGCAAATTCGCCCCTGGCGAATAAATTCGCCCATCACTACTTGCATTAGCTACACTGAACCTCATTTATGGGCCTACTTACACTTCACAATCCAGTCTTCTAAAAAAAAAAAAATTAGTAAATACAGCATATTGAAACCCATCAGTTTTCTTGTGTGTCTTTTCAAGAAACATAACATTGATTGGATTAGAGCATACTGACCAGTAAACTGCCTTAATGTTACTTTGGTTGAATAGAAGTGTGAATGCAAATGTCCTTGTACTGTACATAATGACTGAGCATATTGTGTTCAGAACTGTCAGTTCTCATCCGATAAAAAAAAGTCAGCTTCATAACCTGAACTGTTTCATTTTCAGGCTTACCGGTATTGAAAGTTTTTTTTTATATTATTGTAATTCACCAGCATTACCGCTTTCAGGGACTTCCTTGATTTACTAAAAGGCACAGGCGTCACTTTACTAGCAAAGAAGATAGACAGTAGTGGTCATTCGCACTCTATCTCCAGGTGCCTCTTCGCTCTGGTGAATGGAAGTTACTCTGCAAATTCACTAAAATGCAGATGTTACTGATTTACCAGCTCAGACCAGGCGAAGTGTAATGGAGTGCATAGAACATCCTCAATCTTTAGCTACTTATTTCATATTATTTGAGTTGAGAAACTTCTAAGTTCAAAAATTGCTGGTGCCTTTTCCTTTTTTCAGGGTGATAGGCTGCAAATGTCTTAAAATTTTGTTAAACTGGTTTCCCCCCATACATTTTATAACATATGGGAACAATATTTTACAGTGGGCTCATGTTATAACAACTCTATTGACTGTATTAAGGTTACCTTGGAGTGTCTAGTTATCAGTGTAAATGTAATGTATTAGATGCACCATGTAACATAAATACTGTAGGTGCATTGAACTTTAAAGTTGCTGCTGCATGCAAGACCTCTAATGAATTTGCACTAGGCATAACTGAACACTAGTGCATCTTCACTTTGATTTGCTTGCATTGCCAAAGTTTCATGTACAAAAATAAAGAGCAAAATATACAGTCCATGGTGCTCAAAAACATTTGGAAAAAAACAACTTCAAAAAAGGTCCAAGGGTTCACACATGGAACTGCCCACTTCTTGGGCCTTCCATAGAAAAGCTTGATAGTCCTGTTTTGACCAATGAAGGAAGGAAAAGCCCAGAAATCTTACCATTAGCCATACATATTAGTATATTGTATCTATCTTTGGCATAGAGATCTTTATCTGTAAAAGGGGAAACACATACAGAATAAGTTTCAACTAACGGTAACGTAACAGTTTTAAAGAAAACCTTTTACACTCCAACTGTCATTCATGCGTCTTGACTGTAATGTGTATAGTCCAGGGATCACCAACCCTTTGAACTCGTGAGCAACATTAGGATGTTAAATGAGTTGGGAAGCAACGCTAGCATGAAAAATGTTCTTGGGGTACCAAATAAATGCTTTGATTGGCCGTTTAGTATACCCCTATGTGGACTGTCATACATATCTGAGGCTCTGTTTGGCAGAATATGTGGTTTGTATGCAGCAAAAACTTGCCTCCAAGTCAGTATTTCAAAAGATCTTGGTTTGGGGCCACTGGAAGCAACATTCAAGGGGTTGGAGAGCAACATGGTGCTCACGAGCTACTGGTTGGTGATCACTTGTCTAGTCTCTTAATCCAATAAATTTCCCTTTGTAGTAACTTCCTATTGATATCACCACTTCTGTGCAAGGGGGTGACTACTTCTAAGACTGACCATCTGGGACTGATTGTGACTGGCAGTGTTGAAATATCTTGACACTGTGGAATCTGTGGCTGTTCCCTTTTTAAAATTACATATACTTCCCTTGTGTTCCTTGATACAAGTCTTTACAGATCTTTTTGTCTGGTCGATTTATGTAAGTCCACAGGGGCATTTAAGCAAGTAAATAACATTGCTTGTGTCACAGGTACTGCAGCACAATGTTTTAGCTGAACCGGGGTTCCCTGTGTCGAATGTTGCATAACTTCCCCTTTAATAATAGAGGAGCAGCAGTTACAATTTAGGCACACATGTGTGCCTTTGTTTGGCTTGCCTAAAACCGTTGGGCTCCCTTGTCTATAGGGGGTTAACACCTTAAATGATATAGATATGGTCAGACCTGGCAAAGTGCAATACAATAGATAGGAGGTTGAAAAAAATTTTTTACAATTTTTCTAAGTCCCAAAAAACGCTGTGGCGTGTTTTACCATTGTGGGTGATAGTCTGAAAAACATCATTTTTTTGGGGGGGGGTTACCCTCCTTCCCCCCTACATTTCCTGACATATGGCAACACTACTATACAGGGGGCACATGTAGGGCAATAGGACAACTTTATTTTTTTTGATTAAAGGTTTCCTGGGTATGTGTAGTGGCTGTAACATTCACTTCTATTATATTTTGTAATTTGCGCCGTATGCAAATTAGGCTTCGCTAGCGTAATTGCGCTATGCCTAGCGAAGTAACACTAGCGTAAATACGTTACCGTTCGCTGACCAGACCATAAATTCGCACTTTAGTGAATTTGCGTAGCGCAGGCGAAAATTCGCCTGGCGAAGTGCGGCAAACGCTCGCGAACCCTGCGCTAGCGATTTTTCGGATCTTAGTGAATGTCCCACTAAGTCTTTCTGGTATAGAGAGACACTTCTGTAATTGCTGTAGGGGGAGGGATAGTAAACCAAATTCCATAGGCCAGGTGCTACTCATGATTTTTAAAAGGTAAGTGGGACCCTTAATAGGATGAGAGGAAAGAAGAAACGAAAATGTAAAAGATTGGACTGAAAGAAATGTAGAACCAATGAAAGGGATAAATTGTAAGTATTTTGTAATAAGAGCAGGGTGATTGTGTAGCATGGAAGCAATCGCCTCTCCAAAAAGAATTATTTGATGTGACTAATGAAGACATTTTTAAGGTCAATAATAACAAGTATTTTTAACCATAGCTCATCTGATGTGCTTGATGACAAGCACAAACAAATGCAGAAATTGTTTTTTTTTTTTTTTTTTTTTAACTAGTCACATAATTCCGACCTTTCTGTTTTTTTCTTTACTCAGATGAGTCTATTTTGCTGCACTTTTTCCCTTTCAGGATATTGCAGAGCATAATGTAAAGATAATTATCTAATTTCTCAATTCTGCTTACTTTGCAATGATACTCAATAGGAAATACAAACCACTAGTTTCCATTTGTTACCTCTATATTTGTTTCTTTTTAATGCCTGCAGAAATGTAAATATAGTTTAGTTGGTTTTAAATAGTGAAAATTATGCAATTCTGCTATTTCTAAAGCAGCAAATTAACGTTTTTAACATTTATTTAAAGCAAAACAACACTTTGCCACAGACGAAAATATTTTTCACACCTCATCCAAATTGTCACAAGTTAATCAATAGAATATGAAAAATATTTCATACAGGTATTTACTTTTCTGAGTGTACTACATGGAAGTGGGTGAGCAACTTCACATAACTTAGTTTATGGAATTGTTAGAGTTCTTTGTGGATTTCTTGGGTTGTTACCAACATCTGGTGAAATATATTTACTGAGAAAAATATACTTATTTCCCTGCTGTAAAAATTACTTTGAATAACTAAACTGTCTCTGTCTTTGTTCATTCCTCACTTGATTGTGTTTTAAGACTGAGTGTGATCATTGTTAACTAGTTTCACCTGTTTTTATGAAAAGGAGGAAGGTACATTGCTGCCATTTCCTGATCAGCCTTTCTATCCTAGCGAGCCATAATTCTGTTCTCAGAACAAGACTTCCTGCATGTTTCCTACAGTCGGCTGTTTGTTCATTTTTGTTTTATAACTATCATTAGTAGCCAGTTTTCTGGTCGTCTGTTTATGAAGGCAATATACTTCTACTTTAGGAATTGATGAAGAACAATCTCCATGGAGATATAGCCCTACCAGACTAAAGAGCAGAGCAATGAGAGTCAGCAGTGCTAACCACTAGTGATGGGCGAATTTATTCGCATGGGGCGAATTCGCTGCGAATTCCCGCGATTCACCGCTGGCGAATAAATTCGCGAAA
>CM044432.1:163169636-163185806 GCA_024363595.1 Xenopus borealis
TCTTGTGCAGGAAAAGTTTACAATAAAATTGTGAAAAAATCCAAATTGTACAATCTTTTGCGACCTGGTTTCAAACCAGGGACCTGTTATATTTAAGGGACTGTGCCTCCTGTTTGGTGGTGGGTGGGGGCAGCCTGGCTCTGGCAGGATGCCTTTTGTTTTGCTGCCTTTGTGTCAATTTTCCCTCCTCCACATATTCTATACAGGTGAGAGCAATTGCTCGTTTGAGGGCTATATCAGCCTGATTCCCAGATAACCCAGTGCTGCATTGGCCTTCCTGCTAATTCCAAGCCTCATGTTGTGACAATATGGTTCTTGTTCTCTTTGATATTGAGCTCTTTGTATTGACCTTGGCTGGTTTTTCATATATGCATTTACTCTGCCCATCCTGACCTTTGGCCTGTTCCTAATACTCTCTGTCTGCCGCCTGCCCTTGGCTTTTGCCCTGAACATGGACTTGATTTTGCTGCTGTTATAATAAAAGTGTAACTTTTTGGTGGTGGTGAAGGGTGGTGAAGCTGTCTTATATACTTCTTTGATTGACACCTCCATAAACCTGTCCCTGGATCTGGTTGGTTTTCTCTTAGCACAGTTGTGGTTGTACCATATTCTTTCCATTAATAATACATTTTAAAGGAGACACATATGATAAGTTTAATCTCCCTAATCTTGTAAGCATTAATGAATACTGAATGGTGTTAGTTTAAATTTTGATAAAAAATTATCATTAAATTTACATTTAATGTCCCCTTCATTGGAGCTGCCCATACAATAGATGTGCTACAGAACCTTTTCTTGTTTCAACTGAGGAGTGGTTGTGTCCTGCCACAAAAACAGTTGGGCCAATAACAGTCCTGCTGTCAGCTTGTTGCTACTGTTTGGTAGCTAAGCTACAGTTCAGTGTGCTTATTGCCACTGGCTCCCCTGCATAGCCTGGGAAAAGAGGCAGCAGGAAATGGAACATGTGGGCAGGCCAATAGGTGGACATTTTCAATACATCAACCATGAAACACTACTTTTTAAAGCACATGCCTTCTATATTTAAAAGAGTTGCTCTGGGTGGTGTCGACACTATTTTACAAGGATTGGTGCTTTTATATAATTATTCCGGACTGGTTTTCATAGTACCTTGGATTTAACAATTATATATATATATTTAGATATAATCTCCATTCAACTAATTATGTGACTTTGACAGGCATTTTATTGTGCCAAAGCTATGGGATTCACAACAAAAGGGGCGAATAGTAATGGAATTAAGTTTTATCAGTTTATAACTGTAAATCATTTTGAAAACAACTTATATTTGTTTTTCCACTAGATCATTATGGACTATTTTGTGTAGATCAGTGACATTAAATTGCAACACAAAAAATAATGTATGCAAAAACAATGATTTATGTAGGATACTGTATACCATAACCAGGCATGATATATAATTTTATAAAAATTAATACATTTTTTAGCTATATTTCTTATGTGTTATTTCTTTGGCATTTGACTGTATTTTAGATGACCTTTGTGTATTTGCTAGCAAGGGTACAGCCCATATTCTTTATACTTTACATTTGTAGGATTCAAAGAGATGAACTCTGCTCTAACAGACTGGATATGTTTTCACCTCACAGACACAATTCTTCTAAACAAAGAAAGAGATCAAAACTGTGTGAAGTATGCAAAAAGAAACTAAACATAATGACATGCTGCAGTATCTACATTATTTTTAACAATGTACATGGAAGGCATCTATGGACAAGGTTATGCCTCATATAGATTAAGTATTGCAGCAAGAGAAATGCTAGCCCATAAATAATGAGGCTGTTGACCATTTTGCTTGACAGTCTCACTTCATCAAAAACAAATTAACATACTTAAGGTCATTGAAAGGAAACTTTTAAAAATATAAATGTTTTTTATATTTTGTTTCCATCGGGACTGGATAAAGCTCAATATATCAGAATGGGGTTAATTAGTAAAGAATAATGCCACCCCTGTCTCCAGAAATCCAGCAACATACCTATGCTGTAGTATTCTTGATTCATTATAAAGAGTTCAGACTACAGTGAACTTAAAGGTTGCTTTGCATGTATTTACTGAGCTGATTTTGAATCACCAACTGTGGCTCATGGAGTTATTAAAATGGAGTTATTTTTCATAGGTGGAGATCTGCATTTCCCTTTAATGTTTGTGTTTTTTATATTTTGTTTCCATCGGGACTGGATAAAGCTCAATATATCAGAATGGGGTTAATTAGTAAAGAATAATGCCACCCCTGTCTCCAGAAATCCAGCAACATACCTATGCTGTAGTATTCTTGATTCATTATCAAGAGTTCAGACTACAGTGAACTTAAAGGTTTCTTTGCATGTATTTACTGAACTGATTTTGAATCACCAACTGTGGCTCATGGAGTTATTAAAATCGAGTTATTTTTCATAGATGGAGATCTGCATCTGCATTTTACAAAATTTGTTTCTTATCCAAAGAGCAAATCATTTATACTGAAAATAAAGAGAATCTTAATTGCATTTCATTTAAGATTATTTATGTTAAAACATTTTATATTTCTTTCCACAGAAAATATTTCGTAATATTCCTTGTTCTGATGGAAAATGAGACTGTAAAATGTTGACAGCTTTGCTAAAATTTGAAATCGGATGCATGAGAAAGTTTTGAATATGCATAGGATCTTCAAGGTAGAGTTCTTGTATCTTCAAATATAGTGTTCTGTAATAACATGTTATGGAGTTGAGTGTTGCTTGTACTTGACTTTTTCTTTTGAACTTAAAAAACACATTTTCAAAACCCAGATAAATTCAGTTCTGCAACAAACTACTTCTTAGTGGTTAGTGGGGTAGGGTGGTTACAATAAATAGTGCAATTTTTTTAACCTTTACATTCTAGCCGATGATCCTACAAACTAGCCAGGGAAGGCATTCATAGTAAATGTATGCTTTCGTAAGTTTTCAAAGTACAGCATTATTGACAGATCTTATAAGAATCCCTCCATTTCTCGATGAATTCGTAAGATCGGATACCGATCGTTCGATTTCCCGAAAAAAACGTGAAATTTCCTTTGAGAGTCCGAAAAATTCATACGATTCGAACGATTGAATGCTACGATTGTACAAATGGTATTCGAGTAGGACTTAGGGGCAAATTTACTATTATCCCCGAAAATTTGCCCGACTAAATTCGAAATTCGATAAGCATTGGACCATCGAATGCTTATCGAATAGTTTTAGGCTATCATTTCGCTCTATATTCGATTTCTCGGTGAATTTGTACGATCGGATACCGATCATTCGATTTCATGAAAACATCGTAAAATTTCCTTCGAGCGTCCGAAAAATTTGTACGATTCGAACGATCGAACGCTTCGATCGTACGAATGGTATTCGAGAAGGACTTAGGGGGAGATTCATCAAAGAGTTAAGGTGGCCATAGACGCACAGATAATATCGTACGAAACGAATTTTCGTACGATATTCGGTGCGTGTATGGTGGGAAATGAGCCGACCGACATCGTCAGAGGATTAAGATATCGGTCGGCTGGTTGATCGGACTGGATGGAAAATTTTGATCGGATGCCTTTGAAATCACCCTGAACATCGGCCATTGTTAGTGCTGAATCGTCAGATACAAGTAGAATTCTATTGTTTCTACCTGTATATCTGACGATTCAGCTCTACACGTGTGTGTTGAAACGAACGATCTTTCTTGGAAAGATCTTTCCCGAGAAAGATCGTAATTGTTACGTCTATGGCCAGCTTTAAGTTCCGCCACTAGAGGGAAATTCCACAGCTCTCAGTTCATTTCTATGGGATTTTGAAAGGCCTATTTATCAATGGGTGAAGTGAAATTTCACCCTTTGATAAATACGCCTTTCAAAATCCCATAGAAATAAATGGAGAGCTGCGGAATTTCCCTCTAGTGGTGGAACCTCACTCTTTGATGAATCTACCCCTCAGTTTCTGAAGCCTATGGGAAGCCTATGGGAAGCTTCGGTAGGTTCAATCTCCGAAGTAGGCAGTCGAATAACTTTAGAATTTTTTTTCCTTCGATCATCGAATGATCAAATTATCAAATATCCGATATATTCGATATTCGATGATTGAAGAGGCCAAAATTCACTTTATGATTTCACAAAAAATTTGTACGATCGTTGTTCGATCTAATTCGATCGAACTTCGATCATTTCACGTGAATTTCGTAAATCGGCCCCGATGTGTTCCACCTGCAAATTTCAATGCTTGGATGCATCTGTGTCAGTTCAGGCCCATAACAAAGGCTAGACTCTGTGTCGTCTGTCTTGTGCTCCCCTGCAGCGGAACAATTCCAAAACATCCTCCAGTAGAGGTCTGTAGGAGTCTACAGATTTTCTAAACAATTTGCAGAAATACGAATACAAATTTGAATTTGCAATGTAATACTCTTTCTTAAACTTTTATTGCATTGCAATTTTTAATTGCACATTGGAAATTCTAAGTACGCATTGCACACTTTTAAGAAGTGCTTGTAAGGTGTAGTAATCTTTTGGAGCAAATATAACTTTTTCATTAAGAACTTTTATTACATACCCTGTGCACTGGCACAAACTATAAAAATAGCAAACCTTATTCCACTGTCAGTGGTCGCTAAACAGTTTCCCGAGTTTACAAAAGATATATTAAATTTACACAAAGGAATTTTTTTTGCAAAAAAGCATAACTTTTCGCATTGCATGTTTTATTTCTTTACTGACTTTTTTTACATTCACCCATTTGTGTGCTAGCAGGAATGCCCACTGTGAATTTATCAAAGTCACATCAGGCAATAAGAAAATCTTACAGCGTTACTGTTGTAAAAAGAAGTCTCATTTACAAGCTTAGTTGGGCAGGCCCATATTTATCTTTAGTTATTGGTTGTTTTTGTGTGGATTTTTTTTTATGTTCATTGTATACACCTACACAAATAAAAGAGATACTCTGCACTCAACCCATTATCAATATACTAAGGACATTGAAACATTTTGTGCCTTAAGCTACTAAAAATGCCTTCCCCTTTAAACAAAACAGGAATTGTTTGTCCATATATTGCAAAATATTTAAGCTGGCCAACTACGTCAAAGTCATCCCTGATATGGCCCGAATTTGTGAATTTTTTTGAACAAATTCACCCATCACCCATTCAAGTGCTTCATTATACATTTTACAAAGGGACTAGGTTTTACCTGCAGCTTACTCTCTGCTTTCAAAGTGAAACTCCTAAACTTGGTTGCCCTTTTATTAGCCACCTGTGAGATAACCTGACTATAGCTGAAAGGGGTGGGAGCTACAGCAAGGAGCTGGTCACTGCTCATATAGGACCTATAACAAATATGTACAAAAATTGTATACACCTATTTACTGTACATCACTTTATTAATGCTTGCTAATAATACTCCAAAGCACACCGTGGACAAACAGAATCAGGAGTGAGCACACATTAACAGGTACCTGTGCCCATCCATGCTCCTTTAATCTTGTGTTGAGCACTATTGCACCTGTTCACCTGCTTTAATGAATTATGAGTAAGTGCACAAATTGACCAATAGAAACATAAAAAGAAATACCATGATTTTGACCACTTTTTCCAACAGCAACATTTAAAAGGTTCTCAAGACAGATAAGATTTTGATCTAGATGCTTGTGTTGTTTTACATGAGAAAGTGTTACTGGTACTCAGTGGCGTAACTACTCCCTGGTGGGCCCTGGCACAGGATAGGCACCTGGGCCCCCCTGTCGGGCCCTTACCTCTATAAATTGCATGCTGGAGTGTTGATTGCATGTGTGCTGTAAAATCTCCCCCTAGAAAACCACCTCCATGGCTCTGATGGGCCCCAAGAGGGTGGGGGCCCTGGTGCAATTGCACCCTCTGCACTCCTGGTAGTTACGCCACTGCTGGTACTAAGTGCAAGAGCAGGTTAGCCTAAACTGCCATTGTCTTAGGTTGAAACTGATTTGGCCAGTATAAAGCTTCATTAATTGACACAGTTCAGAAAAAATATGGGGAAATTATTTCCAGATTATTTATGTTCAAGCCCCAGTTTTCATTTCAAAATTTGGTCAGGCCCCGCATAGCCTATTACAGATATGTGGAATTAGGTATTTACCAAGCGCTTCAAAGATATTACATAAATATTCACTGCATAGCTTATAGCAAATAGGTCCAAATTGTCCCATACAGACATTCAAGTTACAGCTCCAGGCCTTTCTAGGCCAACCGTTTGGGACCCTCTGCTTTAGGCACTATCACCCTTTAGTATAGTTGTAAAACATGCATTTGAAATAGAGTTCAAATTGTGAGAGATGGTCTTTAGAATTTAAGATAACCTTGTATGCAAGTGTAGTTTGACAGAACCACCACAACTGTTCAATCAGCTAAACTCCATGCACAGCACTAGTGTTTTGCCTTTTCCTCCCACTATATTAACCTGCCTCAAAAATAATCTCTGTAATTCCTGGCCTAAGTATAGCTGCAGTGCCCTGTTAATGCTGTAGGGATCTGCAAAATAAGATGCAATCAGTGGAAAGCCATTCATGCAGTTTCAGGGCAAGTAGGCTGCCATTCATTAGTTATGTAGTAAGAGCAGTTCATAAAGGAAAACTCTTTCATTTACACTAACATCATTGCCACCTCCATTCCTTTAAAATCACCAGGTACATTCATCCTGTCAATCACAAAGCAATTCATAATTTTTATCTTGATGGCATGGCTGATTATTGACAAAGCAATCCAAGAAGATATAAGTGACATGACAAACAATAGTGGCAGGATTGTGTTTACCACCTCAACAGTTCTGTTTCTGCTCAATAAATCTTTTTCTAAGAGTAAACTTTTTTCTTAATGCCAAATCACTTGCTTCTTAAGCCAATTTCTTTCTGTATGTGCTCTTTAACTGTTCCGAGTGCATATTCAATATACAAGAACATGCTTACACTATTTTATACCACTTTAAAGGGCACGTAAAGGAAAAAAAATAAAATTTTTACTTTTGTTAATGGAAAATAAATCTATTTCCAATATACTTTGATTAAAAAATGTCTGTTTTTATAACAAACCTAACTGTATGCAGTGAAATCCTTCCTTCATTTACTGCTGTTGATAGGAATCGGCAGATGGTCTCTAACTGCTGTGCAGGGAAATAATCATACTTATGAACAGCAGGGGGATTCCCTGCCTTTCTTCCCAGCCTTTCAGAACTCCAGTAGCGTTGTTTCCCTGTAGAGTAGTCAGCGACTGTGTAGAGATTTGTATTGAATTTTATTTTTGCCTTCACATCCACTTTAATGATTCTAACTCCAGCTGCAGGGACAAAGACCATGGAGCCAGATTTAAATAAATAAACTGGGATTCTATTTGGAGGATTATTTTGCTGCAACCACTGGTTGTGCAGAGTTGGAGAAAGTCTATATTAAGCAATACAAAACACAGGACCCAGTGAAGTCTGTGTATTCTGATTATTGGTGTATCAGCTTCTGGCAGATATTATTTGACTTGTGCTGTTTTGATAATTTGTGACGATCCCCAAACAGCCCAGGTCACACTGAGCATGTGCACAGTCTTGGTCTTGCAAAGATGTTTAACAAAGTTACAAGATGACAGCCCCCTGTGGCCAACTTTGAAAGCATAAATCATTTGTTTGATTAGACTTGGTGGTGCAGTAATATGAAATATGTTTAGTATACAAAATACAGCATTTCTAGCCTTTAATTTACATCTGAGATCCAACTGTTTATCAGTCTACCTACATTACATACAGTAGTTACATTGTTAAATTGATTTGAAAAAAGACTGTAGAGTTTAGTATCAAAATAGCCGTTGATATTATGTCTGTCCAAAAAATCATCCAAGCACCTCTTAAAAGCATCAACAGAAAAAGTCATCACAACATCACCCGGCAGAGCATTCCACAACCTCACTGTCCTCACTGTGAAGAACCACCTACGCTGCTTCAAATGAAAGTCCTTTTCTTTTATTCTGAAGGGTTAGCCTCTGGTGTGCTGATACTCTTTATGGGTAAAAGGTCTCCTGTCTATAATGCCCTCTAATGTATTTGTAAAGTGTAATCATGTCCCCTCACAAACACCTTTTCTCCAGAGAAAAACAACCCCAACCTGGACAGTCTACCCTCATAATTTAAGTCTTCCATCCCTCCATCTCTCTAATCAGTTTAGTTGCACATCTCTGCACTCGTTCCAGCTCATTTATATCCCTCTTAAGGACTGGAGTCCAAAACTGCACTGCAAACTCCAGGTCTTACTAGGGATCTATAAAGAGGTATAATTACTTTTTCATCCCTTGAGTTTATGACCTTTTTATGCAAGACAGATCTTTATTTGCTTTAGTATCTACAGAATGCCACTGCACTAGAATTAGACAACTTGTTATCTAATTCTCATTTAAGGAAACTCCCAACACACTGCCATTTAGTGTATAACTTGCATTTATATTATTTTTGCCAAAGTGCATAACCTTGCATTTATCAACATTGCACCTCATTTTCCAGTTTGCTGCCCAGTTTCCCAACTTAGACAAATCAGTCTGCAGAGTGGCAGCATCCTGCATGGAACCTATAGTTCTGCACAATTTATTATCATCTGCAAAAATAGAAACCTTACTTGCAATTCCCACATCCAGGTCATAAATAAAGTTGAAAATCAAGGTACCCAGTAAAGAGCCCTGTGGTACATGACTAACAATATTGGTCCAATTAGAAAATGTTCCATTTACCACCACTCTTTGAAGTCTATCTTTTAGCCAATTCTCTATCCAGGTATAAATACTATGTTCCAGGCCAACATTCCTTAATTTAATTTAGTAACCTTCTGTGTGGCACTGTATCGAATGCTTTAGCAAAGTCTAAGTAAATCACATCCAAGGTCCATACTTACCTTCTCATAAAAAGAAATTAAGTTAGTCTGGCAAGATTTATTACTCATAAAGCCATGCTGGCACAAACTCATAGGGGCAGATTTACAAAATTCATGTGGATTTGAATTGAAAACTTTTGCCAAATTAGAAAATTAGAATTTGATAGTCAAAGTACTGTCCCTTTATAAAAAGATTCAATATAACAATTCAGCATATAACCCTATGGGAAGCTCCCATAGGAGTTTCCTAAGTTTTTTTGATCGAATATAAAAATTTTGATCGAATGGTTAAAATCGTTCGAATCGTTCGATTCAAATGATTTTATCAGTCAATAATTCGAATTCTAGGGGTTTTAATTTGATACAAATTCGATTGTCAAATTCGAGGGTTAATTAACCCTTGAATTCGACCCTTAGTAAATGTGCCCCATAGTATTGTTATTTGCTATGAAGTCCAGTGTCCTATCCTTTATTAATCCTTCGAAAAGCTTTCCTACCACCAACGTCAGACTAACTGGCCTATAGTTTTGAGGCTTAGAACGGGATCCATTTTTGAATAGCGGCACCATATTAGCAATTTTCCTGTCTTTCTGCACCATGCCAGACCTCAATGAATGCTGAAAAATTAAGTAGAGAGGTTTGGCAACCACAGAGCTAAGCTCCCTAAGTAACCTGGGATGAATCCCATCTGGCCCTGGACCTTTGTTTATCTTAACATGATCTAGTCTCTTTTGAATTTCATCATGTGTGAACCATGCATCATTAGATGTATTATTAGAATTGGGACTATTAATAAGGAAACCTTCATTAGCTGGTTCCTCATTTGTGTAGACAGAAAAAAAGTATCCGTTCAGAATCTGAGCTTTTTGCTTGTTCTCATCAACCAGCTGACCCCCCTTTGATAATAAAGGTCCTACCCCTTCCTGCTTCATCTTTGTACTATTAACATATTTAAAAAATAATTTTGGATTCTTTTTACTGCTTATTGCAATATACTTTTCCATATCGATTTTAGCTTGCCTGATAGCTTTTTTGCAAGATTTATTGTACTCCTTATACCTTATAAATGATTCAGCTGTCCCAGCTAACTTGAAAGCTTTAAAAACATGTATTTTCTTACCCACTTCAACACCAACACTTCTATTGAACCAAAAATGTTTTGCTTTGCAACAACATTCCTTGCTTACAAGCGGAATATACTGACGTACTGTGTATTCATTAAGCAGCATTTTAAAGACTTCCCATTTTTGTTCAGTGTTTAACCCTGTGAAATGCATTTCCCACTTAATATGTTGCAGAGATGCCCTTATACTGTCAAAGTTTGCACGCCTGAAATTCAATGTTTTGGTTACTCCTTTATAGAATCTCAAAGGAGACCATGATTGCTTTGCGCGAATGCAATATACCTTTTGCGAACCCGGAAACTGTTTAGTGACCACAGCCACCAGTGGAAGGCCGTTTGCTAATTTTATACTTTGCGCTAATGTGCTGTCAATGTAATAAAACTTCTTACTAAAAAAGTCGCAATCTTTGTGACTTTAATTACATTCCCCTCTTAGATCCATAGAGGAATGTCTACATCTAAAGGTAATTTGAAAAAATGTAGATGTTGGGGTGTATTACAATAATTTGGGCTTAACTCCAAATTCATTATAAGCATAACAGGTATTTCCAGAATACATTTCATCATTTTAAGGGGCCTATTTAACAAGCCTCAAAATTTTCTGTTTGAGTTTTTAAAGGGGGAAAACTCCAATTTTTTGAGATTTATTGAAGTTTTAGTAAATAACCCGCTAAGTGTTCTTAGGCTGTTAAGCCAATTTTGACTTGTACTGTATGTGCCCATCATATACAAATCATTCTGCCTTTCCATCCATTTATATAAATACACATGTATACCTGATTCCACCGATTACAATTAAAACAATGACAGTCTGTGTGCTTCTTGTGACCATTCCCACACTCCCTTAAGTGTACAGGGTAATGCCTGCACTTTCCATTCCTCATATTGTTTTTGAAGTGATGGATCTTTGGACTGGGATATGTGTATCATCCACTATGGAAAGCAGAGGGAATTCATTTCCAATAATCGTGCCACAAAAGAAGACAGTGAGGAAGGCACGGCCAGAAAAGGGGTAGGAATAAGTGGTACTGTACATGCCTAGGATGCATTAATTAGGGGGTGCTAGATTCATACATCTTTTGGTTGTATTCCCCTAAGGCAGCTTTGTGACCCTGAGGGAGCACTGTGATGCACAATAACCATTCCACTCATTACTTCATGATGGGGGCGTTGACGGTAGGGCTGGCCTTGAGCACCACCTGGCTTTGCCAGAGGGAGGGTTGTATTACACTGCAAATCTAAGGAGGTTGCCGGGCTGGTCCACAAAAGTGCAGACATATACTATCATGTTCATGTTTTCAGTCTGTAGTATATGTGTTTTATATAAGCCCAGTAAGCTCATGTCCAAAGGGTGGTATATTTTTCCTTTAATCTGATTTACCAATGCTTTTTCTCAAGAAAAATAGCTAATGTAGCTCATACTGAATTATAGCTATAAATTTAGATCCTTGGATTCAGATAAGCTCACAACCCAACACTGATATGTATATTCTGCCTAATGAAATAAGATGAAGTAATTTTGCTGTTATAAAAAGCTAATTCTAAAGAATGGACTTAGGAGGCTATTGAGCCAAATGAGAATTTAGAAAAGAAAATGAGACATCACTAAGTTATATTTAAAGTAATGCACTTGTTTCATCTTAATTTGTTCTCTTTACAAAAATATGTTGCAAAAGCAAATCTGGAATGAAAATAAAATAACTATATAAGATAACTATATAAGATTTTTTATTCTCTTTTTGCCCCAAATATGCACATTTTAAGAATATGAGTATCTTTTTTATTTGGGAAAACTTTCTCCAGGATTAGTGATGAGCACATTTTTTTTGCCAGGAATGGCTTCACCACAAAGTTCCATTTTTAGCCACTGTTAATTTTTTCTTGACATTTCCTGCAAAAAAAATGTATGCAAGAAAAAAGCCCATTAGCTTCAGTGCAGCAAAAAAATGTCAATTTACTTAAATGCATTATGCAATAATAATAATATAAAAATCCAAAATGAAGTAGGCAGAACAACAGCTCTTTTGTGAATAGTTCTTATTTGACATATGAGTCTTTATTTTATTATTATTTTTCTTATTTTATTATTTTCTGTAGCATATTTAATAGCATGGCATGGTTGATAAATGTAAAGTCATGCACATGAGTCTAAAAATATAAAAGCTGATTATATCCTTAGTGCCACTGCTTTAGGCAAATCCATTATGTAGAAAGATATTGGTTGCCCTTGTAGATTATAAACTTGGCTGTAGCAAGCAATGCCAGTGAGCATCAGAATAGGCTAACAAGGTTTTTAGCTGCATTAAATGCATATACTGTATATTTGCAGAAGGAGATTATCATTCTTCCACTTTACAAAGTACTGATACAGTCCATCTAAAATATGCTGTACAGTTTTTGTTTCCAGTCCTCAGACAGGACATTATTGAATTAGAGAGGGTTGAGAGAAGGACAACTAAGCTGGTAAAAGGTATAGAAAGTTTAGGTTATGATGAAAGACTTGCCAATTTGCGATTGTTCACACTGGAGAAGAGGTAATTAAGGGAGAATTAAAACCAAACTAAAGAAGCAGGGCAGAAATATGTACAATGTATTCTATTAATATGTTATTAATAGAGATTAGTATAACCACCCAAACATCACCTTGAAAAAAAGTTTAGCAGTTTCTTTCCATCTAAACAGTGATTGCTTTAATTAAAGCACATACTAAAAAGCTAAGGACAGGGAAATCCAAGGATGTAGTAAGTGATTGATTCGCCTGCCTGTTGCTAAAATAAACACTATGAAATCCATCAGCTTGTCTCCTATATGCCTTTAATCACATTAAGGTTTTGTGATATTAACAAAACAAAATATTATAAATATGGGCTTTTGTGAGGCATGCTTGAATGGAATAAAGAAGCTTGTTGATAAAAGCTTGGTATTGATTATCCCTTAAAATTTATATTTTATGCTCATCTATGAGAAGGAATAGAAGCTTGGTTTCAATGCCTATTGCACACCTGTCTTTTTGCAAACTGCTCAATGAACTTTGCATAAAACATTTACTCAACTTTTTACTCAATACACTCACAGCATATAAAAAGATATATACAATACTAAAACAGCAAGGGTCCTATATTATAAAAAATTGTCCTTGTTGGGTTGTATTCTAAGGATAAATTATGGATGTAACATGAAAGCAGTAAAATGTGTTGTATCTTATATTATCTTCGTGTTAAAGGCCACAAAAGCTCTTCAGTGAAGTCAGCCATTAAGAAATGACAGGTATTGCTATCAGCCTGCTTTATAGCCTATTACCTGCAATGACAGCAGCTGCTACAGCACCTCTGCTCAACCTATCACATTATTTGCAGCTAAAGCCAGCTACTGTGTCATTTTGGCTCATTTCCTTGACAGTACCATCATAAATCCAAGCAACTGCCAGCAGCCTCGATTATCTTCATAGTTTGAATGATTCTTGAAATGTATGTAACAGGCAATGCCTGTTATGGATCAGGCACAAGGGCTATTGTCTATCCATTCTGTCAGTTCTGTGATACAATATCTACCACAAAGATAGTCCCTAAACTACTGTCTTGTAATCACAAATAGACTTTCTACACTTTAACCAAAAGATATGATAGCTTCTCTCTAACTCTACTCAAATTCTAATTTGACAAAATATTAAATTGTTTTTGTAAAGTAATGTAGATATCTGAAATTAACACATTGCAATTAACAATCTATGATATAAAATATTGGAACTACTGAATGCACTTTTTGACAAATAAAATGTTTGCTGAAAGTTACCCAATAGGCATAATCTAGACAAGATACCCAAAATGTCTGAATTGTGGCACAAAATAGTGTATAGTTTTTTCATGTTGCCTAGATTTTTTTTACACTGAACCATACCATCAAGGGAAATAATTTATTAAATTATATGTGTATTTGTGATGATCAAGGGGACACAAAGTAATTGTCAACTTGGGGAAGATTAACATGCTCAGTAAACTGACCAAAGACATATCAAAGATGTAATTTCCAGGGAAAATAGTTACTGAATTCTGCATCTCTTTTAAAAAAGTTACCAGTATAAACACACATGATGCCTGTGGTTTTCAGGAATTGTTTTCCCACTGAAAATTAAATATAGTGAAATGCTAAGAAAAATCATAGCTATACGACAAGATGGAACATAGAGCATTATAAAGCTCAAGACAAATAACAGTGAAAGCTACTGTAGTTTTTCTTAATGAACAGATTCAATAAAAGGGCCAATAAACTGTAATCCTAATTCTCAGAAACAGTTACTGGTGAAGCTGTTTGCAAGTTTCGATGTTTGACTCTGAGTTCATGGCCTTATTTCCATCTTCAGGTTCTTCATTAACATTTATTTTCTCATTTTTGCTTTTGAGGTGAAGCTCAATAGCTTTGATAAGAATTCTAGTTTATTAAATGTATAGTGAGAAGGATTGTTTTGGTACCTTAGTGGTTTCTCTGTTCTTACATAGCCCACTTTTCAGGTCAACGAGTACATGTGATGTGGAAAATGCTAAAGAATCACATAAGTTTGAGTTTTACCATAATCACAAAACAATTTTTTTTTATAAATTCACACATTTAGAAAAGCAGATAGATGCTTGAATTCAGCAGAATGTGGCTTTGAGCTGTGGAAAAACTATACTGCTCAATTTGGTATGCATCATAGATTTTTTTAGATGACCTGCTCCAGAGGGTGCACAGAATGGTCTCATTTACCAAAACATGGACACATACAGTAATCTGAATCATTACAAGTTAAGGGTTTGGATTTCAGGACTTTGTTTTGCCATGCAGCATAATGTTATTGATGATATATTAGAATAATTGAGGTAACTACTAACTTCAAAACGAAATAGAAAAAAACGGATTCAGATGGTACTGTATAAATGTACATCTGAAGTGGAGTTTAAAAAAACAGGAAATGTAAAAACACTGGGGTATTAGGTATTCTCTCCCCACCCCCAGTGATTCTAGTTACTTTCCTGTGACCCCAGTCAAAAACCCACATGCCTGTGGGTACTAAGTTACTCCATCTTGTTTCTTTTGCTATATGTCCCCTTCATACGATTCTCAACTGTTTGGATGTGTGGTAGAAGACTGTGACATGCTGCCTGCAAGTAGTACTCTGAACTACTGTGTTTTTTGAAGAAGAGGTGAACCAGCCTATGGTATGAAATGACTAGGATCAATGTGTGGTTCCTAACAACTTTATCAGCCAGGGAACAACCATAACTGAACAATAGACTGGCATACCAGTAACACAAAGAAAGATGTAAAGTGTATCAACACTGTCAACATGCATTATGAGGATAGGCAGGATATTTCAAGCCCATGTGAGGTCAGCTTATCATTGACCAATATATTGTTAAACTGGGATTTTATGAGTTAACCAAAGAACCAGGGAAAGGCAAGATTTGAGCTGAAGATGAGCTGCAGTTAGCACAATGGCCTTAATTTGTAGACATAGTGTATCTATTTATATTAAGGATTGATTCAAAGTACTTAACCCAACGGTTCTTCCTCACTCATTCTATGTGAGCAAACACCCAGTAACAGTGACACTGAGCCCTTAAGCAGCTCCACCAAGTTTTGGGCCTTCCTCTACTGTCTTCCTACTTCCTTATTAATATGTATGTGTCTGCCTGGGTATACAGTACAGAAGTTGCTGCTCACTCAATGTAGCAGGTGCCTTTAATGAATATACTGTAGAATTCTGTGAAATATTACTGCATTGTTGGTGCTAATGTACAGTAGACAATTCACCCTCTACAATAGATTGTCTGTTATAATACAGTTTTTCAAATTGATCTTGTTTTCAATATTAAGTAAAAATAAATAATAAATAAAAAATTATAAATTTTACTCATCTAATCCGTGTATACTTTTTATATTTAATTATTATATAATTATTATATAATGATGTATTTATTTTACACAGTGAATCATATTTACAAGGAAGTTTTTTACAGTATAGCATAAGAGCACAGCTGCAGCTTCTCAAGAAACTTGCTTCAAACATGTTTTCAATATACTTTAAAAAGAAAGCAAGAAAGATGAAAGTAAATTTCAGTGTCAAAAGCATATCTGCAAAAAATTAATTGAATTGAATGCTAGCTCATATTCGAT
>CM044432.1:163199474-163218903 GCA_024363595.1 Xenopus borealis
GCAAAACGCAACGCAGGGGAGCGCAGGTAAAAACGCCCGTGTGTAGGAGCCCTTAAACTTTCATAACCTGTCTAATTTTGTAAAATGAACATGGTAATTAGGAGGTGTGGCCACAAAAATTTCCATCTTTTTATTTCCAAAATGTTGGGGGGTATGTTAAAGACAGTTTTAGGGAACACAATAAAGCAATTGATAATAATTGGCAGACATTTTAGTGAATGTTCAGTAATAGGATCACTGGATTTGAGTGTTAAGTAATGCTCTCGAGGAATGGAGATGTTTAATTTAGGAGAAGCATATTCGATATTAACATTGGATAATAGAAAACTCAAGGTCCCTGTCTATTTCAATTATAAGTTATGTTAAATTGGTTTTAATGCATCAAGCATAGTAAATAATACATGTATACATTGGTTTTAAATATTAAATCCAGCATGGGGTAGTGTTGACCAGGTTATAAATCTTACTTATGGTCTCTTTTAAGCCAGTGTGTCCTAGAAGGCTGCTCTTATTGTTTTTGTCTGTGAAGCAGCCAGCAAAGGGGGAAGCGATGGGGTGAGTCTGGAGTGGCAGTTTGAATAAGAGAGACAATGTAAGGTTCCAGCACTCTAAGTTATTAGATTCAAAAGTTGTTAGTCCACCTTGTTAGGTTTAAACCTTCTGTTGCATACTGGTTAAAGGAAAACAATACCCTTAGTACAGTATAAATACTTAACCTATAGATAGTTTATATCATATTAAGCAAGCACCCATTTTGTGACTGACTGTGTGCTCCCTTGGAGATCACCTGACCAGAAATACTGAGCTGACTGTAAAAGGAAGAGGTGTGGGAGTAAAAGACAGAACTTTGTCCAATGGCTCATGTGACCTAACATGCATGTGTGCCCTTGGTTTGTTTGTGTGCACCGTGAATGGCATGATCCTGGGGGTGACCCTTAGTTCTTAGAATGGCATTTTTTTTGTTTAGGATTACCAAAAGGCACAAACTACCGGTATGGGACCTATTATCCAGAATGCTTGGGACCTGGGGTTTCCCAGATAATGGGTCTTTCCGTAATTTGGATCTTCACACCTTAAGACTACTAGAAAATCTTGTAAACATTAAATTAAACCCAATAGGCTGGTTTTGCTTCCAAGAAGGATAAATTATACCTTACATGGGATCAAGTACAAGGTACTGTTTTATTACTACAGAGAAAAAGGAAATCATTCTTAAACATTTGGATTATTTGATTATAATGGAGACAATTCCTTAATTTGGAACTTTCTGGATAACGGGTTTCCGGATAACAGATCCCATACCTGTAAAACAAACATATATTTTAAGGAAAATATTTTATTCAGATGAAGCAGGGTTTTACATTTGAGTTGTTTCATGCAATATATTTTTATAGAGATTTACATTGTTCAAAGGTATAGTTTCCCTTCCAATCAATCAATTGGATAATGGTTAAATATGCTAAAAGAATGTTTGATAAACTTCAGTGGTAGCAGTGCACTGTCTGGCATCTAACTTTTTTCCTATTAAAGTGAATGAGTCTATCCTGCATATGACTGTTACCAACATAATTCAAGTTATCAGTGGAATTACAGTGATTCTATACTATTCTATTTCTCTGCAAATCAGTAGCTTTCCTCTTTTTAGTGTCTACTGATACACTTCCTGATTGTGCTTCTACAGATGTAATGCTTCAGAGACATTAGATACGTTCATAAAAGATGCTTGAGCCATTTCAGATGAGAAGAAATGCACTATTTTAGGGCTTTTAAAGGAGATCATTAACTTTGCATTGCATAAAATCACTAGGTTAGGGGCTCTAACTGAATGGGTTTGCACCTTTGTAATTCAGCTGTCATCATTTGTAGTTAAGAATAAAGAAAGAGTATTTTCCACTCTCTGTTACAATGTCTATTTTTATTCCAATTTTTCTGATAAAAAAAACACCCCACGAAGAAGAAAATTATATAGGTATTTATAGGTATAGTTATAGGATCCGTTATCCCAAAAGCCCCAAACCACAGGAAGACCATCTCCCAAAGACTTCATTTTCATCAAATAATTCTGTAACATCATGAATGCCTTGTAATTTCTAATTAAATTAAATAATTTTTACTAGAATATAACAAGTATGAACATAAAAAATGCTGAACAATGTACTAAGAAGAAACAAAACCTTGATAAATTCACATTTTATGGACTTACTTACTACATTTTATTGAATTACTAGTGAAAAAATTTTGAAAACCTCTGAAAGTCTGAATGTCTAAAGAAGGTCGTGGAAAAGTGTACCTAAAAATATAGTGAAGGCCAGTGCTGAGTTTAGGGTTGGGGGCACACAAAGCAAGGATCCCTGCCCCCACTCCTACCCTCAAGTGTGAACACCACTACCTCCCCCACAAGACAGACACGAATTCACACATAGGGCACAATGCTGCACCCCCCCAGTATTGTGCCCTAGACACATGCCTCTTCTCTTTACCTCTAATTCCATACCTGGTGAAGACGTGTAATATTTATAGTTCTTTATAAGTCCTCTAATGGATTTTACCTTAGATATCAATCTATGGTTTCTGTTTGGTTGACACTCTTATGATCTCTGTACATACAGCAGATTTCAATTTTGAGTACAAAACGTTTGTAGATAGATAGTAAGAGTTCAGTATACATTGGGATTACACTTCCCTTTACTACAACACCTATGCATTTATGCGGTTGACTACATTAAAGGGTATTTCAGCTTTAACGTAACTATTATTACATCATAGACATATTTTTGGTAATTTGCACTTTTTTAAAAAAGTTTTTGGATTCTCGCACCCCTGTTCTGATCCTACGTCCAGCACCAACACTTTGTTCCTAACTACATTAAGCTTTTCACCCAGCGGCCATTTTCCATGCCCAGCATCATTGCTTCTTGCTTCCTGTTGTAAATGCGCATGTGCGCATAGTCCCTTCTACCTGGCAGTAGCTTTTCAAAATTAAAACTTGATGACGCTAGCTTCAGTTACACTGAAGCAGAGAAAGGGTGCATGCTCCCCACGCCAAACGCTAAGGAGAATTCTGAAGGGAGGGGGAGAGGGACTGAGCCAGCTGCCGATATGCAGACAGATCAAGGAAACGGAGCAGCTGCTCTGTTAACCTCTCAGTGACCACAGTGGCAGGTATTTAAAGGACAATGAAACCTCCCAGGCGCTAACTCCCTCCCCCCACCTCCCAGTAGGCCCACCTCTCCCCCAGGCTAACTCCAAAGTTCACAAAGTCTTCTCGGAATCGGAAGACTTCGTGAACTTCGGGCGCATGCGCAGTAGGACCAACCGGCAAATGTGTCCTATTGCACATGCACTGCTGACGGTGTTCGATCCAGGAAGAAGACGTTGAAGAAGAAGTTCTTCACGAGTTCCCTGGTGACTGCCCTGGTGTAGTCTTTGACATCACCCTGAACATTGGTGCTTTCTTATACAGGTGTCCATTATCTGGAAGCCTGTTCTCTAGAAAGTTCCGAAGGCCATCTCACATTTCCTCCAGTTTAACCAAATAATTCAATTTTTTTTTTCCTTTTTCTCTAATAATAAAACAGAACCTTGTGTTTGATCCAAACTAAGATATAATAATCCTTATTTGGGGCAAAAATATACTATTGGGTTTATTTAATGTTGAGATGATTTTAGTAGAGTTAAGGTATGGAGATCCAAATTGCAGTCCATATCAGTAAAATCCTACCTCCTGAGCATTCTGGATAACCATACCTATGCTTTTACACATAGCAGTGAGTGGGGGTGCGAGAACATTTATTCAGTCTCTTTGGGCTCTTAAACATTGCTCCATTATAATAGAATGCACAGCAAGAAACACATTCTATTGTACAATAAGCTATACACATGTGAAATGCAACATGCTGCTATAGTATCATTGACCCCATCTAAAAAAATGTTCTGTAAGACTACACCTTTATTATTAAAACATTTTTTTAATTTCTCATTCTATTGGGGCCCTCTCCTATTCAAACTCCAGTATTTCATTCAATTCAATTTGGACCCTGGCAAACAGATTTCTGAAACTGCAAAACAGAGAGCTGCTTAACAAAAAGCTTATAAACTCAAAAACCACAAATAATAAAAATAAAAACCAAAGGCAACGTGTCTCAGAATATAACTCTCTACATCATTCTAAAAGTTAATTGAAAGGTGAACAACTCCTTTAAAACGAATGTGATTGCACCAACTACTGAAATATATCCAGCTCTAGATCATGTGTAATACACCATGTTCCATGCACAATTTTCAAATATGTATTAGGTTACAGAATAACATTGGGGTGTCAGCAACTTACAGTATTCAGATGTTAAACTAAAGTAGACATTAAACATATGTAGATATTCATTTTGAAATGATAAGTTATTGGTGACCATTAGTTGTAGACATTGCAGCTACTTCCTTCTTGCCCCCATAAGGTGTGTTTACTAACGTCTGAAAAATGTTGAACTATTATGGCTCACACCAATTTTCGGTCTAATAATTTTTTTTTAAGCATGTTGTTTCAAAAGAAAGAAGCCATGATAAGTCTGTTCATGGTCCTTCCAAATCTATGGCCCTACAAGGGGAAAAATACAGCCAACAGCATTTCACGGTCCAGTTATTTTAAATCCCTGTTATTCTGCATTATGTTTGTCACAAAGGGGAACAAAAAACTCCAAAGAAGATCTGGAATCCCTGAATGAACACTTATGAGCACTGCCCACAGCAGACATCTTCTGCATTAGGAGAAGTCATTAGCTTCCATTCCATTAAGTGATGGGCGAATTTATTAATCCGTGGCAAATTCCTGCGATTTGCCGCAGGCGAATAAATTCACAAAACACTGGCGAAATTTCACCCTGGCGAAAATTCGCCAGCGTCTTGTTTTTTTTTCAATGCCGGCAATAGGTGCCGGCATCCAAAAACGGACGCTCGCATCCCAAACGACACGCGGCCAAATTGCCCATCACTAGTGACATGTAGATAACAAAGCAAAGATTTGTGATTTGTGACTACAGCAGTTCAAAATGTATTTATTTTTGTAATTTTATATGTAATTTGCACTTGTAATACTTTAGTGCCATGCATATACAGTTTTCAGCAGTTACATTCTTTTCCAATGGCAAAAAAACATAGGCTCTAAAATATAATCTAAAAATTATACTACAGGTATGGGATCCTATAGCTCTTAGTGCTCAGATGGCTGATTGCAAACCCTCCCCCACCCACATATTAACAGCTGTAGGACCTTACATTTGGAAGGACCAACCAAAGCTGCTTACTTGTAATTCTTCTTTGTAATTTCTTTAGCAAGAGCCAAAAAACATATAGCACATACTATACTATGCTGTATGCATAAAGTCTATATCAAGCAAAATTGTGGCCCTTAGTGTTCATTCAAGAAGCAGCTGATGGGGTTTTGCTATTCTTTGCACCTCATGCTCATGATTTAAATTGTCATTTGATTTTCCTGAAATTTTTTGGGGGAAATGGATTGATAAATAAGGGGAAATAACCCATGCAAATTTGGTCAAAGTAGATTTCAGAAAAGAATTACATATTTTTGAATTTTGATAAATAACCCCCTAAATGGCAGTGTGTGGGAGTTTCAAAGGCTATATATATAATTTATGTGAAAGTATGGAGGGGTGTGTGTATGGATGCTAAGGTTCATTTGGAGGGCTCGTACCTGATGGACTGATTTAACTATGTAACTATGTTTCCTTAACTGAGAAGAATCAATGGTTTTTGTGGATAACACACTGTTTAACTCTAAGCAGTGTCATTCTGTGGCCACTAAAGCAAACAAAGTGTTGTCTTGCTTAAAAAGGGCATAAACTCAAGGGATGAAAACATAATATTGTACCTTTGTAGATCCCTGGTATAGTCTCACCTTAAGAATGATATAAATAGCTGAAGAAAGTGCAGAGATGTGCAACTAAACTGGATAGGGGAATGGAAGACTTAAATTATGAGGGTAGGCTGACCAGGCTGGGGTTGTTTTCTCTGGAAAAAAATGCTTGCGAGGGGACATGATTACAATTTACTAGTACATTAGAGGACAGTATAGATGAATAGCAGGGGATCTTTTTACCCATAATGAGGATCAACGTACCAGAGGCCACCCCTTCAGACTAGAGGAAAAGGACATTCATTTGAAGCAGTGTAGGTGGTTCTTCACAGTGAGGACAGTGAGGTTGTGGAATGCACTGCTGGGTGATGTTGTGATGGCTGATTCTGATAATGCCTTTACAAGCATAATATCTGAGGCCATTGTGATACTAAAATGTATTAGTGTATGAGCATATATAAGGGGGTTTGAACTTGATGGACTTCGGTCTTTTTCCAACCCGATCTATGTACTGATGTACCTTCATAATTACCTTTTGAATTTCTAATAATATTCGTTTGTAGCTCTGTGCACTAAAAGTAAACATTTTCTGAAAGATGGAACCCCTTTGTGAAGTTTGTTGGTTTTTTTATTCAGATCCACAGAGCCTTTATATTGCCTCCAAACATGCTCAACATTCTCTTTCTATTAGAAATGAAAACAAAAGGGAGGGAGCAGATAACAATATGGAAAACATATTTTGAAATTTACTACAATTAAAAAGATAACATCATACAATAATACAGTTTTGTACACCAGCTTCCTTATTACGTGTATATATAATATAGAACTGAAAGCTGGAGGTCTTTATCAGTTATCAAGGAACACCCTCTTGTGGTCAAGATATGTATGTACTAGCTGCTATGGCCATGTGTAATAAAATATACACACACAGAAAAAACAAACGACAAATTTATATAGACATTTATTATGTTCTATTAATACTGATATCAATTACCTATTAGTAAGTATTAATATCTACATACAGGTTTTTGATTGTTTGACATCTCACTTCCTCACTGTACAAATACAAAGACAATTTGGAAAAAAAAAATCTACCAATAAAAATTAATGTGGGGTGTACACATAGAGGCAGATTCATTAAAGGGCGAAGTGGCCATTACTAACGAAAATTTGACAGAAATCCAATTCGCAGGGACATTGTCAATTCACTAACAGGCACAGACGACAATTCGCTAGTGAAAGAGGCCGTCACTAGCGTCCATTAGCTCTGCCGAATGGACGTTACTTTGCAAATTCAGTATAGTGTGAATTTTACTGAATGTTACCTCTTTCACTAGAGTTGAATTTGCCACCTCAGATGAGGCAAACTGCTAAAATTAAGCAAGATATTCCTCAATCCTCAGTTACATCATATCCTGTCTGCCAGAAATGCATTAAAGTTGTAAAAATGCTAGCCACTTGTCCTTTTTTAAGCGGGATTGTCTGCAAAAGTCCAAACTTAAACTTTTTTGGGTTAACATTTTACCCAAGATATTTGAGGGCCATGGAACATTCATTTTACAGTGGACTTATGTGTCGGGCATTAGAGGATCTCTTTTGTCTTTATTTAGGTTCCTTGTACATTTGTAATAAAAAGTGGCTACTTAAAGCATTTGCACCAACATCGCTAATAAAGACATCTCTACAACTCTAATGTTGTATTCTTGCTACAAATTACTGTTAATGAAAAATGTATTTTAGTTTATATAGACTATTATATACAACATATAGGGGAATGTGAAGCAAGACTATATAATATGGGAAAGGATGAGATTACCCATGATTTTTCTTTGTCTAGAAGTGCTCATCATTTTGACATATACATGTCAAATTCAACATTTAAAATTTAACATAGCCTAATTTTAATTGAATAATTAGTCACTCATATGTCAAATTCAACATTTAAAATTTAACATAGCATAATTTTCATTGAATAATTAGTCACTCATATTTCAGTATTTTTGTAATTATAATTAGGGAACATTGTTTATAAAGCATTGTGTGCTTGTAGATTAGGTATACAAGTATCAGATTAATTATACATCTTCACCTCTGCAACACACCCCATAGTGGTCTCGATCACCTCAGGGAAATCCTCTATCCTGATTCCCTATTCAATGGGATCCCTGCATTACAGGCAATATGGCCTGGTAGAGATACCTCCCAAACTGCCACTCCTATGTTTTAGCTCAGACCTGCACTATGTGTGCGAACCCTAACTGACTGTACTGGTAAGGGAGCTACACCTGCCACTATCTAATGCATCATTTATGGGGCACTGTATCCCCTACTTTAAATGGGAACATGCCCAGACCTAAGGTTCCTAATGTGGAAGGCAAAGAGGAAGTGCCACTCCTTTTTCCAGCACTACATCAAAGTGAGACAGGAAGTGGTCACCAATAGCCAATAGAATCAATATGCAAATGTACTTACTTAGACACATTCCCTATTGTCCAGCAACTAAGGGAACGTAATCTGTTGGGATTTAAAACCATAGGGGCTATTAACCCTATAACACCCTAAAAAGGCAAAGTTTGGTTACTTGGTAACAAAGAAATAAGCAGGTTAAAGTTCACTTTCAAGCACAGGTCACGAGTAGGCATTGTTCAGAAAACAGGTAAGGGGTTAATTACCAGAATGTGAGAAAAAAATATGCCCTCAGAGACTAGCAGAGGAGACCTACAAGCAGACCATGGCATTGTAGGTTATATCACCTTAGGAAATTCTCAGAGGAATTGATCCTCAGACCCTTGGTGTTATTAGTTCTCCGTTTCATCAGCCAAAAGACACATGCCACATACTTACATTAAGTTTTGGAGTGGTGAATGCAGTTCCAGTCTTACATTCTCTCTTTCACATGACTCTTATTTCCTGTCACATTCACTGCAACCTTTCTTTTCAACTGAATTTGAATTCTGTTTTTTCTCATGTCAACCAGACAATTTGAACTGCCACATCAGTGATAACTTATAGGGGGTTATTTATTAAAATCCGAAAAGATCTCACAATTTTTGAACTACACAAGTAAACAGAAACAGTCAATCATACAAAGGCCAATTCTTTTATCTGGTCTTCATCAAAATCTGACCCAGTCCATATTTGGCTGTAGTCAAACCACCATCTTTTCTGAATTTAACTTTGCTCATACATACAAGATTTCCTAATTACAGTATCTTAATTACAGTCTTTCCTCTTCCTCCTCATCATTTATTTATATAGCGCTGACAAGATACTGTACGCAGTGCTTTACCTTAGTAACAAACAGGGAATAAATAGTGGATAAAAAAAACAAGGGTTTACAGAGCACAATAGGATTAGAGCGCCCTACAGATTACAGTTTACAAAATAAAGGTTAGGGTACAATTGAGACATTAGGATTTTAGAAACAATTTTGCAATTTGGGATACAGCAATGACTGATTAATTAAGGTACTGTTCAATGAATAAGCTTCTTTGAATAGGTGGGTCTTTAAGGAACATTTGAAAGTTTAAAAGAAGGAGAGTCTGATAGTTTGAGGCAGAGAGTTCCAGAGAAAGGCAGAAGCCCGAGAGAAGTCTTGTAAATGAGAATGGGCAGAAGTGATAAGAAGTGAGGCAAAGGTCATCAGCCGAGTGAAGGTTGCGTAAAGGATTGTATTTGGAGATCAGAGATGAAATATAGGAAGAGGCTTCAATGTTAAGGGCCTTAAATGTAAGTGTGAGTAGTCTGAATTTGATTTGAGGAGATTGGGAGCCACTGAAGGGGCATGCATATGGGAGCAGCTGATATCGAGCGGTGAGAGAACAGATTGGAGTTGTGAAAGGCAACCTGTTGGAATACCTGCGTAAGTTACAGTAATCAAGGCAGGAGATGAGAAGAGACTGAATAAGTGTTTTGGTTGATTTTTAATTGAGATATGGTCATATTCAGGCAATGTTGCACAGCTGAATACAACACGATTTTGGATGTGTGGGGAAAAAGACAAATGCGAGTATAGGATAACTCTTAGGCAGTGTGCCTGTGTGGTGAAATGAAAGATAGTGTTGTTTACTGTGAGTGATATCTGAGGAATAGTGACGGGCTAGAAAAAATTCACCATGGTCAGATTTGCAGCAAATTTGCGGTTTTCGCCACTGAAGAATGTTTTCACGAAACCGCAGCAACCGCAGCAAAAATTCACCGTGCAGCTAGTTTTGACGTGCATCAAATTATGTGACGCACATCTAATTGACGCTCGCATCCGGAAAAAAACGCGCGACAAGCGAAACGTTACCAACAGCAGCCAATCAGATTTGAGCCCTCCCACTGTCTATATAAGGAGGTGCAGAGGCGTTTTTGGTAGGTTTGAGAGAGCAGGACTGAGAGAGAGAGAGGTTGTGGATTTCAATTTACTGTTTTTCCTCTTCTGCTTGCCTGCTCACCCCCCAATAGCCCTCATTAGGGCTAACTGTCTTTGTCTGTGAGTGCCACAGCAGCAGGAGGCTCTGGGTCACAGTGGGGCAACTGGCGCACGTAGGACTGTGCCAGATTTTTTCGCCACTGATTTGCGACCCATACGCACGCAGCAGGCAGAGGCAGTAGTAGACTGGCTGACCCAGGCTACATTGTCTGCAGCGGGCACCGGTGAGTGTCAGGAGGTGGCATCACCTGCTAGCTAAGAGCTGGGGGACACTCCATCCCTCCTATTATTCCTATTATTTGATCCTGATGTGGACTTGGGCCCAGACACCCAGGATCTTTTTGGAGGATCAAGCAGGAATGGGGGGGAGGCATTCATGTCTGATGAGGAGGAGGAGGTCATGGCACAGCCCACATCAGTAGGGGATGTTGGGCAGGGTCCCTTAATGGCAGGACAGCAGGCTGCTGGTGTGGGGTCAGACACCAGCATGCGGGATGTGGGAATGGATGCTATGTATGAGGCAGGGCTGGTCTGGGGGAGAACGATGACAGGGACAGACCATGGGAGATGGTTCAGGAGGATAACAGCAGCAGTTCGGGGGGGAACTGTGTGTTGTTGATAATGATGAAGAGCTGGCTCCACCAACCACTGCTGGGGGGGCAGGCAACAGGGCAGCACTGCACCTCGATCCAAAACCTATGGGTGTACGGGTGGGGACCATCCCCAGCCCTCCACAGCAGGCAAGGTAGTGGCCTGCACTTCAGCAGTGTGTGCATTTTTCACGTGCCGGGCAGAGGACCAGGTGGTAGCAATGTGCCAGCTCTGCCGGTAGAAGGTTCGAAGGGGGCAGGCAGGGTCACATATAGGAACGTTGGCTTTAAGTTCCCATATGAAATGTCATCACAGGATGACTTGTGAGCAGCACCAGAGTTGCAGGGCACTGGGGGGCAGTGTTGCTTCCTGTCCACCTCCTCCCATTCCTCAGGGAAGAGGTGCTAGCTCCCAAGACCCTGCAGCAAGGGAAGAGGATTCTGAGACTCACAGTCAGAGGCGGCCACTGTGTAGCTCAGCCTCTTCTGCAGCCTCCTCCTCAATTTGGCCCTGTCCTGCCAAGTTTCCCTCCCCCCTCACCCGCAAGACACCTCTCTCCCCCAGCCACCTCCCAAGTGCAGAGACTCAATGCCTTCCTGGCAAAACTTCTGGCAGTGTAGCTGCTGCCCTATCAGCTAGTAGCAGGTGGTGGAGAATGGGTCCCTGTTGCTGGATCATGCTGTCAGGGGCAGGGTGCACTTCATCACTGACATGTGGACCAGCAGGCATGGGCAGGGGAGGTACATATCGTACACTGCACACTGGGTCACTGTGATAAGTGCTGGGGAGGGTGCAAGCAGGGGTGCTCCCCTCGTGCTACAGGTGCCTCCCCGTGGAGTACAGGGCAAACCCCTGAGAGGAGTCATAATGCACCTGAGTTCATGGCTGCCTACCAGACTCAGGTGCAGAGGTGGTTCACTCCCCGCCAACTCCAAGCAGGTAACACTGTTTGTGAAACAGTCGCAACCTGCTGGCTGCCATCCGACTAGGCCAACTGACCCACGTGCCTTGCTTTGCACATGTCCTCAACCTTGTGGTGCAGCTCTTCCTCAAGAGCTATCAAGCATTGGGTGACATGCTGGAGAAGGTACATAGGGTATGTGGCCATTTTTGCAGGCCCCCCACCGCCAGCGCATCTTTGGCACGGATACAGTGGCCACATAATATGCCACCCCACAGGTCATCTGTGACCTGATGATGCGCTGGAATTCCACCCTGCACATGGTGGAGCGCCTTGTAGAGCAGCACTGGGCGGTCAGTAATTACCTGCTGGAGCACAGTGCCAGGGGTACTCAGGGGTCAGATTTAGGGAATTTCAGTGCCGAGCAGTGGCAGCAGATGAGGCATTTTGTTATCAGGGACAATGCGTGTGTTAGTGATGTGATACCCCTGGTGTTCCTCCTCAAGTGCACGTTGGATGGCCTGCTAGAGGAGGGTGACATGCCTGAGGAGGGGGAGGAGAGTAGGCTCCATAGGCAGGCAGAAGGGGCTGGGAGGCAGGATGAGGAGGAGATGGTGCCCGCTGAGGAGGATGAGGGAGAGGAGAACTGGGTGCCTGCTCAGCATGGGGAGCAGGAAACATGGCACCCAACCACCCCAGCTATTGTCTGTGGCTGGGAGGGTACAGAGCAGTGGCAGGTTGAGCCAGATGCTGCATCTGGAGGGCAGTCAAGAAGAGGTTGGTTGAGGGCACCTCTTTTACATGGCTGCCCATATGTAGACTTGCCTGGACCAGGATGATTATTGGGTGGCTACTTTGCTTGACCCATGGTACAAGGGAAATTTGGGGGAGTTCCTTGTACCCAGCCAGAGAGAGAGGAGGGTGGGTCAATTGAGGAGGGCTTTGTGCTCAAAACTAGTGGAGGCCTTCCCCCAGTCTGACACATCTCAGGCCTCCACTACTACATACACCCAGCAGAGACAAGAGCCTAGCAGCAGCAGCAAAGGTGGAGATCTCATTGTTGTGTGGAAGAGCTTTTTCGAGCCTCAACAGGCAGCAGCAGGCCCAGTCAGTACCCATAGCCACCACCAGCAGAGGGTGGAGCATATGGTGGCTGACTACATGGGGTCAGTTTTGGGTGTCAAGGCTTGACCAGAACTGGCACAGTATGCTTGGAGGTGCTGGCTTGCCTGCCCTGCCAGTGTCCTGTCAGAGCATGTATTCAGTGCCGCAGGTGGGGTGGTCACTGAGAAGCGGACCTGACTATCCACTGGCAGCGTGGATATGCTGGCATTCATAAATATGAATGAGGCCTGGATAAGCGGGGATATCCAAGTGCCCATTGCAGACAGCAGAGACTAGCCTCCTCTCCTCCTCCTCTTCACAGATGTAGCCTCCTCTCTCCATTGCTGCCCATACTCTCCTCCTTAGTTGTATTGCCTATTCCCCATCTGTCTGCACCTGCTGCATTGTCAGCAAATCATTTGTATAATATCATCAGGGGACTCCCGCCGTGCCGCTTCCTTCCCCATTGCTGGCCTCAACTCCTGTTCTGCACCTCTTTTTTAAGTCCAGGTTGCATCTGAGTAGCTCAGGGCTGCTCCCGAAGCCAAAGGCGGTCACACTACTGGTGAAGCACGAGCCAAGACCAGGGTGCTTGGCATTTGTTCTGGTATTGGGTGCTGACCGTGACATTATATTTCTGGTGGCGGCCTATCAAAGCTCCTGCTGCTATTGCAGATACTACTGCTGCATTGTCAGCAATTTTTTTTTTTGTAGTTGAGGCCTAATATGGCTTCTAAAAATGTTGCTTCTAATATTGCCACTTAGTTGGCAAATTCCTTCTGGTTGAGGCCTACCATGGCTTCTAAAAATCTTGCTTCTAATATTGAAACTTAGTTGGCTCTGGTTGAGACCAAATTCTCTGTTCCACTTGCATGCATTTATCATGGTAAAACATGAAGATGACAGAGATTAGAAAATACATTTTCAAACATGTTATTGAAATACAATCTATTTATGTTATTAAATGTTTTCCATATGAAACTAAAGCTACATGCTATCACACAAATTGATTTTTATAACAGACACATTTAACTTGTAACAAATATACATAAATAGTTATTTAGATTGTAATAAGAGACAGAGCTATCACGTTCAACCCTTTGTTTAGACAATCTTTATATAGCTCCCAGATGCAAAAAATTCTAATCAGTAGTCTACAATCCAATGGCAACTTGGAAAAGAAAATCATCACATCAGATCTTAGATCAACAACATGCAATAAATAACTCAAACTGAACTATGAAGTGTCCATCAAGTTCAAACATTTGCTCAAGCTATTATTATTTGATCTCAGTGAAGATGTCTCAATTTTGTGTCAGAAGAAAAAGGCTTTGAAAAGGAAATGTCATAAATTCCTCGATCATTTTATTTATTAACATTTATACCATTAGATTATTTTTCTCACTGGTTACAAATGACATACAACATATTTTTCAACTATATTGTGTATGTTTACATGTTACCTTGAGTTTTGCACGGTAAAATACATACAAACTGGTTAATTGACTTCTGATAAAACTGGCCATGGTGTGTGCATTGTTGTGACTTTAGACTGTAAACTCCACTAGGGCAAAGACTAGTGTGAATAATAAACCATTAAGAACTAGGTGGGTACTTGTTTTTTCGGGAAAATCCTGTTTGGGACTACACAATCTTATTCATGGGCTTTCAAGGTGGCAAAGGCACCTGCTTTCCCCTTATTCTTTTGACCGCCATTCCTGAAGTAATTTCAGAATAGTTCAATACACTCCTTCTTTCTCTGTCTCTTTTACTGTCTTATTGAAAGAGTTTGGTCACATTCTAAATAAACACTGTTCAGTCTTTACCAGATGACATTACTGCTTGCTTTATAGAAGATTTGTTGGAAGTAGTTGTAGAACCTACTGTCAATGGGGCAAGTTATTATTTTACTTTGGCACTGAGATGCTTCATAACATGTTTATTAATGTGGACAAGAAGTGATAGTGAAATAGGGGACAATTGACAAAGTATAGGAGCTAGATCCTTTTCTGTTAATTGTTGCATGCAAAAAACAACTGTGGTTTTGATTATGAGGAATAACTAATGGCGTTTCCTGGACACCCAACATTGCAATATTTTCCTTTTCCCTTATATGACTGAATAAAACACACAAACTGTTGCAAAACTGAGTAACTTGGTAGCAAGAAGAAAAGGGGCACATACGTTAATTATACACTCTGCACCCCTTTGTAAACAAATCTCTGTGTTTCTTGGTAGCCAATTACAAATTGCTGAATTCTTTAAATAAAGTCCTGAGAAAGATCAAGGTAAAGTAATAATATTGCACGAGCCTAGACAGTGAAAGATATATGAACAAAGAGAGATAAAGTGAAAAGTCATACTCAGAGACAAGCTTACGCCAGCTCAAACCTGGAAAGACAGATCCACAGTAAAAGACCTGTCATAGCCTTGTCATGCCTTCTAACATTGTAAGATCACAAACCTAAAAACTTCAAGATCTGTCTCTGGCCACTTTTGCACTGCAAGTTCTTGTGCAGTATAAATCCAGCTCCAAATCGCTTATATAGTTATAAGTACAATATGTATTACTTTTTTCTGTGAAATGAGTGGCATTGTCCACCTCTTGAATAGGCAGCACCCATCTTTCCCTGAATAAAAGGACTATAGGAAGAAACACATAATTCTGTTTAGTGATGGGAGAATCTGGGGCGTTTTGTTTCGCCGAAATTTCGCTAATTTCTAGTAAAAATTTACAAAACAGCAAAAAATTACCAAAATGCCATCAGGTCTCGTTTTGGACGTGGGCGCCCATTTCCGGCATCGAAAAAACAGACGCCCGCATCTGTTTTTGGATGCCAGCATCCATTTTTCAACTCTGGCAATGGGCGCCCATGTCTAAAAATGGAAGCCCGCGTCCAAAACAAGACATCAGCGAATTTTCTCCAGATTAAATTTTTCTTGCGCTTCGTGAATTTATTCACCTGCGACAATTTATGGGAATTCGCCACAAATTCACCCATCACTAATTCTGTTATATAAAAGACAGGTGTGTCTCTTCTAATATTAATACATCTTAGAAGTTGTAATAAGTAAATAAATTAATGTTAGTGCTGTGAGCAAAAATATAAATCATCGTAATTAATATTTCAGTTTGTTCAAAGGCAGGGTTGACATTTGCAAAAATAACCATCTTGCTAGGCTTAATAGATTTTTCCTTTTTTTTTTTTTACTGTAGTTGCCGAAATGTTTACGCTTTTATAAGAACAATTATTCCTGTGCAATGTATTTTACACCATAAAAATCTAAATTATTTCATAAAACATACCCAGCCAAGATGAATGTCAGAAATATGTGTCGTTAAATCCTGGATAATCTTCGTCAGACATGGTTATAGCAAAACATGGATATTGCCTGCAAATCTGAAGTAGCAATAATATTACAGCAATAATTCTCATCTTATTATCTTTAGGAATATATATACATTATTACTAAACTTAGCAAACCATCAATGTCTTAATAAAAGATCAATTTTAAATAATTTCCTAAAGAGGTCCCAGGCATAATGAATATAATGAAAATGAACACACTATGAGACGCAGAAGAAATGAATTCATGAAAATTGCAGTTTTTCAGATTAACATTTTTAAAAAATTGCTTTTATAATCTTGTAAAGGGAATTATTTTTTATCTACAAGAGTTTAATGACTGTAGAATGATAGTCAACGTTTCTGTCTAGGCTGCTTCCCTTCTGCTATAAGCATTATAGTAAAGTGAATAGTAAATAATAATTCAATAATATTTTTTTATTTGTGTCTTTACAATATGATCCATGGCCTTAAGGTTTGCTCTTGAAATGTAGAGGAAAGGTAGAACCTTACTGCACACAGTGGCTATGCTATCAAATTAATTAACTACTGTTAAAATAAAATAATATTTTAGCAGTGTTGGTACAATGGTAGCATTGCTGCCTTGCAGATTTGGGACCCTGGGTAGGTTTCTGACTAATCCACAAGACAAGTTCTCCTCAAGCATGTTGGGTTTCCTCTGGGTGCTCCTGTTTCCCTTTCCCACTACAAAAACATACAGGCAAGCAAATAAATTGTCTTGTTATGGAAATCACCCTAGGTCATGTATGATGTATGAATGTTATAGGGAAGTTGGATTATAAACTCCACATGGGCAGGGGTTGATGTGAATGTTGAGCAAACTCTGTAAGACACTATAGTACATTTATACTGTATATAATTACAGAATACTAATAAGTGTCCCACCATCTACATCCATGGTGTAATGATACTGGCTCCCAGGGATGCACCTGCCATAAGGAGAGGTGACTACCTTTGAAACTCATATCTAAAAACCCTAAGGGCTAGTTCTCTACTGTCTGTATTCAACTAGATATCATTACTATCATTCAGACTGAACGGCAGTAAGACCAAGTCTAATATCTTGTGTTGAATAAATAAACAATGGTTTCTTCACCTTTTAGTGAATTATGTTTTTCAACTAGAGCATGTATAGCTATTTAAATTATTGTAATTAAGCACAAATAAACCCCTGTTGCAGGTATGACACAGTGTCATTTAATTCTCTTCACCTTTCTCCATCTTTCCCAGTCTCTACAAGTGGTTTCTAAACCTTGTACTACATAGCTAAACATTAGATTTTCAACACACGTTTCATTAGTATTTCTTGCTAGCCTCCCTTACTTATGTCCCACCTTTCTTCTCTTTATCTTAAAAAGGCTGTTCACCTTTAAATTAACTTTTACTATGATCTAGAGATTAATATTCTGAGACAATTTGCAATTTCAGTCATCTAGTGCTAGGGTCCAAATAATCCTAGCAACCATGCATTGATATGAATAGCAGACTGAAATATAAATAGGGGAAAGCTAATAATAAAAAGTAGCAATAACAATAAATGTGTGACTTTTCAGAGCATTTGTTTTTTGATAGGGTCTGTGACCCCCATATTAAAGCTGGAAATATGAATAGGAATGGCAAATAATTCAAAAACTATAAAAAAAAAACAAGGTTGATTGAAAAGTTGCTTAGAATTAGCCTTTCTATAACATACTAAAAATTAACCCCTTTAAGACCCCATGATTACTTAGTTCAATTAACAGCTTAGGTGTATTCTCCATCATTAAATGGCTAATTATCATTCTCCTAGGACACCTAATTCTTTAAGCTGTATAAGTGTGTTGTATAGTCCTACAATTGACCAATGTTAAATATTGCTTGTTTATGTAAAAACCCAAAAAAAAAACCATGTGTTCTTTCAGCTCTGCCAGCTGATGCCTCATCAACCTACACTGTGACCACTGTGACTACTGTCTTCTACAGAAAGACTTAATACTGATTTAATGATTAGTGATCATTTTTATGCTGGGCCTACTCCATCTTGATCCTCAACAATGAATAAACACATCCCATTTTAGGATGAAAACTCAGCATTCAACTAGATTCTGCTGCAAGATAATAATTTTATGTTCTATTAATATCTCCATTTACTATTTAACTTGTCCATATCCTAGATCAGTTAAAAACACTGACTGTGTTAGCCTCTCTAACTCTTTCCTTTCCAACACAGATACAATACTGAATTACTGACTTTTTAATAATATTATGTATAGGTATATTATGTTTATAATACAAGTTTTCAATGAATCATAACATAAATGACATGACTACGTAGACTATAACTGATACCATCACTAAGTGTCATGGCTCTTGTTTATTCTATCTTCATAAATTGTGTCCCTTTGCCTTGATAAGAAAACTGTGCCCTTCATATTATATTAAAGTATATTGAGCCTTGACTAATTCTCATTTTACCAAAATACAACATTTATATTGAAACTTTTAAACAGAAAATGAGTTTTCTTAACTTTACATTAGGAAAAAAAACAGTTTTTATATAAAAGAGAAAACAAACAGTAATCCGCTTCCTTGCATATTCAATTTCGATACAATTTTGTATAGCTTAATGTCTTTGAGATAAGTAGGTACCATTTTCCTCAGTGTTCTGGAATAACTTTGGCCCATTCTTCCATGCAGATTTGCTTCAGGTTGCTCTGAATTGGTATTCTAGAGAACTACATTTTTTTTTATTCAGTAAAACGAGAGAACTGGTGAAGCATTGTAGAAATGTGTAAGACATTATATTTAGAAATTCAATAGAACTGTACTATCCTAGAACGGATTAATAAAAGAGAAAATGCTGAAGTTTTATCAGGTATAACCTTTATAACTCTGCTTGTCAGTTTTTCCATTAGAGACCTCATAAGCAGCCCTTGCATATCAGTCACATTGTACCTTGACAGGTTCAACCTCCCCAAGTGGCTGAAAACACTGTCTACAATACAGCCTATTGACCAAAGCAATAAGCCATTCTATATAGTGTATTAAAGTAATTTTCCACATGCTACCTCAGCATGACCCATTGTTCATGCAGGCACCTGCTGACCATGGAAAACCAGCATTCTACACTAAATTGATACACTTTAGACCGTTACACCGGTTAAGCAATGAGTCCCCAACTGAATTGTTTTCTTCCTCCC
>CM044432.1:163238016-163254621 GCA_024363595.1 Xenopus borealis
GTTCCCTAATCATTTTCTTACATATGGTATCCAAAATAAAACATGCAATTTCTAATCTGCACTCATGGATAGGGTAATGTCTCTGTACGCACAGCAGAACATGAGTTGTTCTCCCACTTTAACAGGAGCTACACGATCTTCTGTAGCTCAAAACACGTAGACAGAATCATGGACTGATAAAGTTATTTTTTTAATAATACCTAAAGTTGCTGATTTTCCGTGAGTGATCATCGGAAAGATAGGGCATTTCAGTAGTTGCTGTAATGCTACACTCTGTACATACAGACACACAAATACACACTCCAAGAAAAAATAATGAAAACCAAGTATCCTAAAACCTTTCACTTTTGGAAAAAGACAAGATCGTTTTCTACTGTATCCATGTGATATAAATTATTCAGTTCTCCATTTAAACTTTTACATTGTATTGTTGATCATCTAAAATCCTGAGGAATAAACTTTTTTTTTCTTACTAAATAGCTCTTCAGGGAAAAGTGCTTTTACAGCTGATAGAGTAAAATGCACTTCCAAAATTTCATTACATTTTTCAACCAAAAACAAGGGCAATCCATATTTGTCTGCAGCAAATATTTCAAGCAATATGCATCACAGTAATAAATTTGGTCCTAGGGTAGAAGTTATCTTTAGTTTTATTTTCTGCTTCTTCATTTGTGTTTAAAAGCTATAAAGCAAACATGCATTCAACTGTAAAAGATAAAAAAAAATTAGTCTCTATTTTAGCAGGTTTTTTTTATAAAACACAGAACACTTTACAATAGAAAAAATACACTAAAGTTCACATACCTCTTGGCTCTACAAGGAAAACCCATGTAAATATAATAATGTTCATTTCCAAACAGGCACTATCCTAAGATACAAAATCATCTGGTTTACACAGAAGCACAGAAACCATACTCTGTTGTCTGTTTCCAGAAGCAGCTCCTTGTAGGGCAGGATGGCAGCAGAAATACTAGCCTTTATATACCCCACCAAATGTCTTTATTCAATGAAAAAAAATGCCCCTCCACTGTTCTAGTTAGCTTGTTCAAATTAAGGCAATTTGTTTTGTCTCTGGAGGTTTAAAGATACAAGGCTAAGAAGAAACAGAAGCAAACCCTGAACAAAGATCAATAATTCACACTGAAAAAGTGTCAGCTATTTACTTTTTTATTGATCTGATGATGTAGGAGAAAAACCCAAGACATTAAATTGAAAAAGAAAACTCTTTTATTTCTGTGTAAAGTTTTAATGCTAGGAAGGAGGTTTTAGTTTTCATTAAAACTCAATTTTCCCCATTATTTTAATAACAAATATTTGACTAAACTCCCAGATACAATCTGGCATAATTTGCTAACAATTAGGAAAATTGACCATGCGGGAAAAGTCTAGCCAACGATTCGAATCATGCAACTTTTTTGAATAAAAAGTAAAATTTATCAGATTACCTGCAATAAACAACCCAAAACAGTTGACAATCATGAAGGCAAACAAACAAGTTTGACAGGTTTTAGCTGGAGTATAATAAATCATGGAAAATTCTAGTTTATGGTTTCAAAAAAAAGTTCTCTCTCTAGAATTTCAAGTTTTCCCCTTTAAAAACTTGACCAGAACAATTTGAGGTTTAATAAATAGGCTACTAAAATAAAGTAAGGATTGGTGTACATATATAATTTCAATAATTGTGGCCAAATTTATTTTGGATTCATTTTATGAAAGATCTCCTTGACAAAATCTAGGAGCAGATTTTTAAAAGGTCAAATTTGAGAATCCAGCTGTGTGATATTTCATTATCAAGACTTTCAGAGGGTTGTTTAAATGGGAATAATAATTAAAACCAATGTCATATAATCACAGACAGTTACTCAATTTCATCAATGAAATATTTTGTACTGTTTCGAAAATAATATTTTTTTGTCTTTTGTCAGTGGTCTTTGCACCCTTTGCTTAGATGGTGCAACACAAAGCTTGCATATAGAGGGAAAAAACTGGTGAGAGGTAATATAGAATATCAGCTTTATTATACCAGAGTACAGAATTTGAAAAACTCAAGTTTTTCAAGATTTATTATACAGAATCTGAAAATACTTAATCTTCAACCTGTAGAGGTCCTATAGAACTCAAAGGCAGAAGACCTATTTGCAATTTCAAGATATTATTGCCTGTGTTGGGTTTCTTACGATAATCCAAACATTTCAGGCTTTTCCACCAATTTCACAAAACTTCCAAAAATTTTGATTTTTTTCATGTGTCAAACCAAAAAAGTCGCAGTTGTTGCCTAATCCGAGTTTTTTTGAGCTTGTGGAATCTATTTTCGTCAGATTTTATTTAAACAATCAGAACAATTCTGATTTTGATAAATAATCCCCTTAAACTTTAGAATTTCCATTAAAAAAAGCTCAAAGCAAAAATAGTTTTCATGATACATGCATTTAATGAAATTACATGTTCTTTAAATCACTAATCCTCACTGAAATTTAAAACTTTTAGAATCAAGCACTTCTTAGGGCTCCTAAACACGGGCGTTTTTACCTGCGCTCCCCTGCGTTGCGTTTTGCTGCGTTCAAACGCAGGGGAGCGCAGGTATAGACGCACTCAATTATTTTCAATGGGGCTGTACTCACACGAACGCATGTAAGCGCCCAACGCAGGAAAAATGCAGCATGTTGCGTCTGAACCTGCGTTCGGCGCTTACACGCATCTCGTGAGTACAACCTCATTGAAAAGAATGAGGTGTGTCTAGACCTGCGCTCCCCTGCGGCTGAACGCAGCCAAACGCAACGCAGGGGAGCGCAGGTCCAAAACGCCCGTGTGTAGGAGCCCTTACAAGCACTCAGTGTTCAATTAAAATTTGCAATGCATAATTAAAATTCACAATTCAATAACAGTTTAAGCAAAAATATTACATTGTGCAGTCCAATTTCTTATCTTATTTGTGCAAATTGTTTTGTTCTTTGTGACTTTGATTACATTGCCCCACCCCAAAAGAATTATATATGCTAATGTTGTTTTAAGAGATTTCCCAAAGTTGAGAGAGTGTATTTTTCATTCTGTAACATTTATGCCTGGAAAATGTATAATGTAAACCCATAAAGCTGTATACCCCCAGCGGCATTTCTGGGGCTGCCGCCACCTGAGGGATCACCTGGACTAAAGGACAAGGCACTGAGCCAGAAACCCAGAGGTCCCTGGCTCGAATCCCAGCAGAGCTGGAAACTTACTCACATAGGGCCCTCATATACTAGGGCTATGTGTTCCCAGCAAACATTCACCCTGTTCCAAAGGTGAAGTCCAAAAAGGAGGATCAACCAGCTCCCATTAAATTAAACTCCACAGGAAGTGGTCACCAACTACCCAGGACAATAAGGAACACATTCCATGCAGGTATTTACTCTATAGGTGCCTGTAACCAAAACAGAGGGGAGACTTAATTAATTCCCAAACCAGTGGGGGCTAGCCTTTTATGTCCCTACAATGATTTGTGGAAAGCCCGATAGATTCTTACAGTCACCAACTATAAGGTGCATAGCCACCAACTGTAGAGGGTCTTTTTACAATCACAGCTTGTATATAGATAAAATTGCAAATTGGGAAGGTCTTTGGCATTCATTTAGGCAGCATTTTCATTGCATTCAGAACTTTTATAAAAACACTGCATAAAACACTATTTTGAAACCCAGGTACACATAAATTATATGCAGAAAAATACATGAAAAGAATGTTATATATTTTATATAAAGTACAAGTTCTCCTTTATATAAAATACAAGTTCTTCTTTCTGGCAGCTTGTTTTATGTATGGGACAAAAATGACAACTGGAAAACACAGCTCTCTGTGTCCACTCAAGGGCATGTGCAGTGCATAGAAATCACAACAAAGGGTTATACAGTTTACAAAGCATGCTGATAGATAGCTTTTAAAATGAGCCCAGCTGGATTTAGACAAATTGAATTTTTGTTTCTTATTCAGCATCCATTTTATTGTGTTTATTGTTTTATTGTGCTTATCATTTCACATATTTCTCAACTAGAAGGTACATTATTATTCTTTGTCTGGATACTACAAAAAAAAAATGATAACGGAAAGGAAATCTAATAAGTGGTCAATTAATATTTATTTGGAGAACAATATTAGAACATCTTTTTAAAATTATATAATCACCACTGGGAGCAAACAAAGATGCAGAGGTGATTTTGCTTGTACATAAATTGTTTATTAGTTCTATTCATTAGGGTTATGTGCTAAAAAGGCAGTTGAAATGCCAAAGCCCTGCTGGATTTAGTTTAAACTTAAATTCCATTACCTGGAAAGTATTAATTGCTTAAGGAGAGAAGGGATTCATCCCATGGGTCTTATATGTTTCCTTTTGTCATTTTGCTAACTATTCTGTCTAGACGAACTTAAAGCCTTTAATCCACCAAAGGGATCATAAATGGCAAAATAATTTAGTCCTAATGATTAGTATGCACTATAAGACATCTAAGCATTTCATTGTTAAAAACTATGCAAAAACGATAATATATTATAAATGGGGTGGGGGCAGGATAAAATATATCATAACAGGGCAAGCAATCAGTGCTCCATTGTATTCAACAATTACATATTTTTGTACAATATACAGTATTTAACTTCCATTTACCACCTTAACCCATTTTTACAGTATATATACATACAGTATATACATACACAAACCAAGTGAAATTGGATTTGCCATTACTTCATTACACACGTCCTTTAATTTCTATCCTCAATATGATCTTCAATAAAGGGACCTAGGGGCATACAAAAATGTTCATAATTCAGCTGCAGGAAGTAGATAATTAGATTTATGGAAGGCTCACTCTTTTTGTTTATCTGCCAGTGACATTTGTGATTCAGCTTCAACACTAGGATAATTATAAGATTTAGACCACAAACAAGTTTTAGCTCCCGGGAATGGCTTGAACCTCCAGTTTTAGAACATTAAAGCTCATTGTAACCGTTGGCCAGATAAAATATTGGAAAGCCTCAACAAACAAGTTAAATATTGATTGCTATTACATATTTGTGATGTTAGATTTGATATTCTTTGATACTTGAACTATGTTATACTCAACTACATACAAATTAATATTTCTATGATTAAAAAACTATTGTAATATATCTAAAGAGATAGGGAAACTTAAGTTTACATGCATGTCAACTAAAGGGCATATGTAGAAAAATCCATTGTGTTGCTAGAGTGTTAAATTTCTTATTTTCTCAAGCACAAAGACACCCAAGAACATTTTACTGGCGTTCAGGGTAATTGACTTGGTCTACTATTCTGGTTCAAGAATTCTCAAGTAAGTACAATGATGAAATTCTGCTATAATAGAATTGCTGAGCCTCATTGATAGAGTTGGTCACAGTACCTTGATGTTAAGAAAGAAAACATAATGATGAAATATCAAAACAATTGTGATGTGTGGTAAAAATGTTTTACCAGAAGACCTTAAATAGTTTGGCTCTTAAATCTGCTTGTGTTGTGTTGTTTATAACCCTTTTAGTGCCACAAATTGTTGATTCTAAGCAATGGTAGAGTGGGGGCCTAGGGGACAACACCAAATATATGGTGACCAAGTTCATTAGTCCTGCACTCCTCCAACATTTTATTCCTACTAAGGCATATGCACACACACAATTTCTGGGGAGGTTTTTGAAAACATACATAAACACTTCCAGAATTTAAAGGTGCAGGCGCGCTGATGTTCGACGTCAGAACGCAATGGCGCCAAATTCAAAAATTTTTGAAGGTGCATTTTGTAATTCATTCTTGCCCATGATAGGTTTAATCCTGGTGCCTTGTACCTGTGCTGTAAAGCTTCTGTTGTTCCTGAATACCTGTTTTGACCCTGCCTGGCTTTGACTATTCTGATTATCTGTATCCTGACCCGTGCCTGTTATTTGACTAACGATTCTGCCTCATCCTTATCTGTTTGATCACCCGGTTTGACCCTTTGACTCTCGCTAACTGCCTGCCTCGGCCTGGTCTGTCTGCCTACTCCAGTCTGTACCATGACCTTTGGCCTTAAATACTTTATTTACAGTTGTGCCCCATTGCTGGCCAGAACTCCTGCCCTGTACCTCTCATTTAAGTCCAGGTGGCATCTGAGTAGCTGAGGGCTTCTCCCGAAGCCAAAGGCGGTAACACTACTGGTGAAGCATAAGCTGAGACCAGGGTGCTTGGCATTTGTTCTGGTATTGGGAGCCAACCATGACACCTACAGGCTGCTAGTTACTAACAGTAGATGCCAGGACATACTATGAGAATGGAGAAAAGTGATGCTGACTTCAAACTGTTATGTTCCAACTCTAGAAGAAGACAACCCACCCTCAGAAAAAATATTTCAGGTAATATGATTAATGCCTTGCTCCATCCAACTTGATGCTGGGTAGATTTTACTTTATGTGAGTTAAAGGTTTAACACAATGGTTATTCCCTCATCTTTAAACTCAACTCCTATGTGGGTAGTGTTATATATTTCTTAAGTGATTTTAGCCAGCTATTAAATTTTATTTTAAGGAAATTAGTATATTGAGTATATTGAGTATACCTAGTTATAGCTGAGCAATGTTAAACAGTATAATGAGACTTGTTAGATACTGTATAAAAAAGTACAATACAAGATCATGAGCAAGTACAGTATCATTCAAAAATGTCTACAATGCCCATATGACCTACAGTATATAATAATAATAAAAATAATAATAATAATAATAATAATAATAATAAAAACAGTAAGAGCAGGATAGGAGGGGGATTGTGGGAAGCAAATAATAGGCATGTTTATCCTGCTTTTCTTTTAATCATCTAGCTATATATGGTATAGCAGTTATTCTTATAATAGTTATTAATTTTTTTGTGGCTGCTAAGTTTCCCCAAAACTTCATTAGTTAACTTTTAGGCCAAAAAAGAGTTGAATGGAAAGATTGCAGGTGACCTTTAGGTCACAGCCATTCCAAGTAAGATGCATCTTGTTAGAGACTGTTTAAAATATGTAGAATAAAAAGAAGTCATATATTTAATATATAATGCAGTAAGACTGAACTAATATTCAACATGATGGTAGGCATAGACTGTTTATGAATTAATCTGCCGGTCAGCAAAAATTTGCAAAAATTTTTAATGGCAACAATTCAAAATATGTGCCAGGCAAAACTTAATTCTTCAACTTCATTCATCATTATCATGAACCACCAATGGCCATAAAAATACAATTTTATTACTTATCCCATATGATATTAATTGTATCTGGACGATCCTCTAGAAGGCTGCCTGTAGCCCATGTGTAATGCATAGACTATATTTTAAATCATTCACTATTATAAAATTGTTTAAACCATTTTCGAAGGCACATTTTTAAAGCCACTACTCATTTCATTTTGTCATCCCGCAGTAGATAGTAGCATCTGATCACCATATAACACATTGCTCTTATGCTGAAAATTGCTGTACACCTAGCAATTTAGTTTTATACAGCCACAAACATAAACTGAAATAGCAATGCAGTGACAAAGCATTAGATATTCCATATTCTAGTAGGATAACTGCACACTGTAAGCAATAACTGCCTTTGGGTAAAACTACAAGGTTAGTTAATGGGCATTAACAACAATACAAGACAGAAAAAATGTTGTCTTTTCTTGGCATTTGGCATATCTATTGATATTATTAGTGAATCAAGAATTTCCAGGCAATAAAGAATCTTTGATGCTTGGCTAAAATGATGAATTACGCAGAATGCTGAGTTTTAGACTCATATTTAATTGTTCAATGTCATGGTTCTTGCTAAAGCATTGTTGCTTGAAAAATAAATTGAGTAATTCAATTAAACAGCTACTGAAGATACATCATATCAGATGCGGAAAGGCAGTAACCCCAGCCTGAACTTGACAACCCATACCGCTTCACTTATTTGACAAATGGATTCAGGAAAATAATTGAAACACATGACTGCCGGTATAGGTCAATAATACTTTTTTTGCCATTCAGCCTCTTAACAGGACCCATTTGGTGCTTGCAATATGCTTTTCGGGTCAAAGATTGCATATGGTTGGTAAATATACTGTAAGCATTATTACTGAAACTGGATTAAATTGGCACTAATAAAAAAAGCAGTCTATTGGACTAAACAATAAATGCTGGTATTAAATATAATACAGATTTAATTCTCCATCAACATATTGAGGACTTTTAATTGTAATAATTTCACTGCATCTCTTAATATTTGACTTCCAGGAAGAGAATATATACTTTTTTAAATATCTGTGAGAGCATTAAACCATAATGTATTTTAGCAGTGAGCCTTGATTTACCCAATTGCTTTAGAACTGGACTTTTGCTATAAAATATTAAATACACTTCATAATCTGATGTACTCTAGAGAACTTATTTAGTAAGGCAAGGTGCAATACTAAGAACAAAATTGCTCAGAAAAAAGATATAACTCCAAAAGCATAAGGATTCCTGAATGAATTTATACTGTACTCCTATACTATAAATTGACAACTGCCCCTGCTTTGCTAAATAGCTAGCAAATGCAAAGTACACAGACTCAAGTGGTCCCTGGAATTAACATTTGCTACACATGCAACTAACCTGCACTTACAGACAATATCCAACTGTTTCTGTCGCTGAGCATGGATATGCCAGACTATGCAAATTGTACCCACACTTATGAAAACAAAACACAATTTGCAGATGATTTACCGATACAAGATTAATAAGGATTAATTATATCTTATATCAAGTACAAGGTACTGTTTTATTATTACAGAGAAAATGGAAATTATTTTTAAAAATGTGGATTGTTTGGATAAAAGGGAGTCTATGTGAGTCATTATGTAATTTGGAGCTTTCTGGATAATGGTTAATCAGCAAAAAATATATGGGTCAGTCACTGCTAGGCTGTCATCTGATCTATGTGTGTTTAGTGTATTTAAGCAACTGTGTTTTACTTTGTACATTTCACTCTTTCAATTGCCTTTGTTACATTATTTTTTAGTAGCGAGTGTAACAATATTTTGGGTTAATTAGACCAAAGGATTTAATTAGAGCATGGGTTACATTTGACTCTAAGGTCTCATTCAGACGAGAAGATTCGTGGAGATTAGTCGCCTGGCGACAAAAACGTCACGTCACGTCTAAGGTGTAGAGAAACTACAACTCCCACAAGCTACTGCACATAAAAAGGTAAAAGAAAAGATGCCAGGAGGCTCTTGCAATAAAACAGTTAAATAGACAAATAATAAATAACAAATAACAGACAACTAACAATAACAAATAGACAAATAATCCACAGGATTACTTACAGTCTAAAGTGGCATATGCAGAATATGTATGCATAAGGCTAGGACAGTTTGATGAGAGACAGCTGAATGTAATACCTGTGATATAGTCAAGGTAGTAAAGCATACCTCTAGGCAGAACTACCTCAAAAGTTGTCTGTATCCCCCACAGTGGAACAATAAGGGAAAACAATCAAAACCTGACACCCTTTCCAACTGTTGTCCCTTCACTGTAGGAGAGTACTATGAAAGTAACCTCTCTAGCTGGCCTTATCCAAAGGGGTCCCTCCTGTTTCTAGGGCAGAATGGCTTTACTGGGCCTTGGTGTACCCTGGCTCCCTGGAAACATCCAGCTGGTTCACTAACCAGAAGCCAAAGAGGAAGATACACCCCTAACCAAGCACTATGTCAAAGTGTGGAAGGAAGTGATCATAAAACCTCATGACTGGAATATATAAACTACATACATAGGCAGACTAGGGGACAAGGAAGTGTAGGGATTTGAAACAATAGGGTAATTAGTAAACCAATAGGTCCCTACAAGAGTATATTATACCTTGGCAATATTTTCTTTTTAATATGAAATGAATTTGCAGTCTAAATGGAAATTAGTTAACCTATAATTATTGTGAAATGACATTGCAAATGCCTAAAGTAGATGAAGAACTTGTAGAACAAATTGAAAAGGAGAGGTCATCCTAGTATTAACATTACCCTACAGCTAAGCCTAATCAGACTATCACCCCACTAAATATACAATAATATTGAAACCCATTTGTTTAGTTAACACTATTAAAGCAATATGGGGTTTGTCCCAAGCAGTACATTTTTAGTCCTTTCACATTTCCATTAGTTTGCAATGATTCAAGAATCAGGCTAACAATCAGATCAGGGCCCATGGAGACCCATTAGACTGGGACCTTATCAACACATCGATATGGTCCTTAATTGGTGGAATTAAAAAAACAGCTTGATTGATATCAGCCCAATTTACAGCCAGATATCCATCAGACAAGCTAATCAGTAGGTGCACTAACTGACCAATTAGCTCCTAACTCAGTCTGGAGGCTTTGAGAGGGAATCTTTTATTGGATGATTTATGATTAGTTTATTTTTCTATAATCATTCGACCATGTTACAGTGATAAAAAGTTTGGCTAGCTCCTGTCATTATGTGGTTTAACAGGTAGATTTTTAGTGGGGATAAGAACCATAAATAGACAAATGCATAGGCAATGCAGGACATCATGTAAAAAAAAAGGTGAGCAAACCATATGACTGAATCCCACCTTGCAGTTTATAAGTATAAAGTAATTTCTTAATATTTATTTAAGAAACACAAAGAACATTTTTAAAAGAAGGTTTTAGCAGCCATTATGCTTACTACTTACTTTTCTACTTAACTAGCAAACTGCTTCTAAAGTCCATCTCCTGTCACATAAACAAATTTTGTAAATAAATACAATTACTGAAATTTTAATTTAATATAACTGCACCTTAGAATATGATGGTCTTTCCTATTGTGCTTTGGAATTTAATAAGCTGACTCTTAAGAGAAATGTTAGCATACTGTTATTTTATTAAATTAATAATAAGGGCCATAATGAAATATAACAAAAAAGCCTTTATTTAAAACTTAATAGAAGGAAGATAATGTAAATGTACTCCATTTGATTTAAGGTTTATCTAAAAATCTATTAAGCAATATAACCATCATACATATAAATTCAAAACTTTTTTTCATTAAAAATATAAAATTGAGACATCTCTTTTATTTGTGATGTGACATTTTAAATATTTAACTAATGAAAAGAATGCATTGTTCTCATTCAATGTAGCAGCAAAAAGGTCACAATTAATACCTTGCCCATGCTGGAAAATGTGAGAACAATAGAACATTATGGCTCAAGTCCACCTCTACTGGGCCCTTGAGGGGCAAAAAATGGGGGAGCAAGTTGTTCTTAGTGTGTTGGACATACAGTAGGCTTCTATTATCTCACATGAGTTTTCTTGGTCAAACTAAGGCTCTTTGTCCTTTGAACTTCTATTAAGAGTACTTTATTATTCAGAGTCTATATAATTAAACCCATATAACATATCCCACTGCTGTATTAACATTCTACTAAGTTGATCCCAGGCTCCCTCAGATTTAGGTGCAACCCAGGAATCCCCACCAATAACATTTGGCTAGTCAAATAAAACATACTTTTTTATGCAGTGTAAAAAATGGTGACCAAATATACTACACATTACTATCTGATCATCAGACATTATCAGGTAAAACTGTGTATTTATCAAGCTGTGTATAAACTATTGCCATAAATATTGACTCGAGAAACATTTCATGTTAACTTTTGTTGCATGTTCCCTCGGGTGGAGACCTAACTGAGCAACAAGCACTACTTCTGTATCAGTTTTGTAATCTCTCCCCATTTTTTCCTCATACCCACACTAGAGAGGAATTATGCATATGGAAAGCTGAATAAATGGGTATTTATTGATACACTGTAGTTAGTTTCCAGGTATTTTTTGGACAGATTGTACTGTTACAGAGCAAATCATAAGAAACTTGCTATTGTGCTTTTGTAATAAATACAACAGTGCCTCTGTTTGAAAATATTTGTGATTTAGTCTTTTTTTATTGCTGGCTGAATTAAAATTTAGATAGGAACTATAATTACAATTCTAAAATATGCTGATTTTCCTGCTATTATTTCCTATGTGTCTCTTTCCCACTAGACTGGGCAAAGAGTGAATGGTAGATAATAGCATGGAAAGCAAATATTAGTATAATCACTATTTTATGAAGGTACATCTATTCTAGATCGTGTTAGCAAATATTAGTATAATCACTATTTTATGAAGGTACATCTATTCTAGATTGTGTTAGAACCATTTTAAGGGCTTGCTAATGCAATATATCTTGTTGGACTGTTAGATCTCAGGGTAACAAAGTCTGGGAACCTCTGATTTAGAGCACTGGAATATTTTACATGTATAGCTGTTACAAAGTTTATTTATTTAATTTTTCTGTATTGTTTTTTCAGATGAGGTGAAAATCGGCATATTTCATTTGAATTTGAGTCCATGAGTCACTGTAATATACATATGTCTCTGTAATTATATACATGTATATTATCTAAAACTTCTAAAATGTAAACAGAAAAAAAGTGTCTATTAAATAGCAGCAAATAACTGATCAAATGAATTTTCAGTATTTGGCACAATACAGGTCTGGCATTGAGAGGCTGCCTGTCAAATGCCTATGACTCCATACAGCAGTCAAGGGACCCTATAGCGCAGCAGATTGGCCATTAACAAAGTAATACTGGAGAAACCATCAGTTCTCAGCTTTGACTGGGACTTGTTCTTTAGAGTGATGAGCAGCTGCTACCATTTATAATGACAGCTTTCTGGTATCCTCTGCCAACTGGCGCAGCAAAAGCCTTTGTACCTGAACATGTGTGACTTCTACCATATTACTCTTCCATAGAACACGTATTCATTTCTTTTTTCATTTTATTATTAATAATATGAATAATTGGAGCTCCCAATGATTAATTATTTCTGTTCTGTTTATATCTCTGTCCAGTGCTGATTTCAAGCCTTTGGTATTATTTCACAAAATATTATACATTGTAGAGTTTATTTCAATTATTTTTTGTATTGGTTATTATTATAGCTACTAAATAAGTTGGCGCTATAGAAATACATGTTAATAATAATAATAATAATTATATTTTGCTTGAGATTTACTTTATTAATAAATACAGACGCAGGTTCAATTATTCAAGAAACTCATCCAGAAAATTATGAATACAGCAATGCCATTTCCTGTTTACTTTTTATCTTGGTACCTTGCATAAAATATTAATTAATCCATGTCGGTGGCTAAACAATCTTTTTTTTTTATCTTCAAGGGGCTGAATTACTAAGGGTCGAAGTGAAAATTCAAATAAAATTCAAACTTTTAAAATTCGAATTTTGAAGTAATTTTGGGCTGCTTCAACTATTGAATAGCCCAAAATTCAATTTGAATTGAAAAAGTACTGGCCCTTTAAAAATCCTTTGACTTTGACTATTTGGCAGTATAAAGCTGCCGAATGGCAATTTTAGCCTATAGGGGACCTCACAGAACTTGGTGAAATCGTTCAAATCGAAGAATTTTTCATTCAATTGAATGAAAACGGCCATATTTCTTTGCAAATTACCCCCCAAAAAAATTCAATGGGCGAATTTTTAAGTTTTTTCACTACGAAAATTCGACCATTAGTAAATCTGCCCCTAAATTATCTCTAGTAGGTGCTAAACATTTAAGTGCCCTTCTGAATAATAGATCAGATGTTCTTAATAACTATTCCAACTTGTTTTAAGAGAATTTGTATGTATCTTGACATTTGGGGAAAGTATCACTATTAGCTTTATATACTCACCCATACAGCAGAAATAAAACATTTTATGTGCCTCAAACATGAACACACAGGGAATAATATTATGAACATGAACAATATATACAATTATATTCAAGATTAAGGGGATGATTTATCCCCACTCAAATTTGGACTTCTTCTACTACTTGAGTTTCACAAATTCTAAATTGAGTTTCTGGTTTTACCTTTATGTATAATTTTATATATAAGCAGATCTGTATATTTTTACAATACAGTAAACATAAAGGACAGGAACATTCAATAAATATAGAGAGTTACAAAATTGCACTGTGCTAAGAGACAAAGGAGGCAGAAGGTGCCTGTCCTGTGAAGTTTACCATTCAAATATGAGGATAAAATGTAGAGACAACCTGAAAGGGTGGATATTATGTGCCAACACTAAGCATATATCAGTTATGAGTTTTGGTAGGGACCCCTCCCTTTAACAGCAGTCTATAACAGAGAAAGATAATGATTATACCAAATATTATTATATTATACTCAAATATTGGCTGACAGTACTAAACTACAACTTTCTTTAGTCGGGATTTTTGTCACCAAAACCCCTTGACTTTTCTGGAATTTATTATGTGGCAAAACTGATACAATTCTGAATTTGAAAAAAACTTAATTTAAACCTGTCAAACTCATGTAGAATCATGTAATATTGTTTTGCATCCAATATTTTAGTTTGGATCAAGTAAAAATTATTGTTTAATTGTTACAGTGAAATTTTTTTTTAATTATTTGGTTAAAAATTGAGTCTATGGGTCATGGCCTTCCTGTAATTTGGAATTTTATGGATAACAGGTTTCTGGATAATGGATCCTATACCTGTAATATATTAAATATTTGTTTTTAATGTATGTGATACTGGTAGCCAAATCAAAACTCCATAGTTTTAGATTTAATTTTTTCAAAAGTAATATACAGTAGAATCTGTCATGTCATGATTGCGGAGCTTACAACTTCACACTTAATGAGATCTGTCTGGCAGCTCTGAAGGCAGACAGTGATTAACAAAACACTTCAGACTACAACAAACAGCAGCACTCAGACAAACAGTCATGATCTCCACTAAATCGAAGGTAAGCCCACAACATCTGCCAGCAAAGAAGATCTAGAGCCATAAGAAGCCATAGCTCAGATAGCCAGACATCTCTAGAGATCCACAACCATATGCTCTCCTCAAGCACAAACTCTAGAGAAGTAAATTTTCTGACAAATTCAAAGATAAATATGACATTCAAGGAAGTGTGCTCACTCATCCTGAACACTGCTCTTCGTGTATCATTTTTATGCAACATTAAAACATAGACAAATATCATTTGACTAAAACACAAGCACAGTCATCACAGGTAGAATTAATCTTTGTCCTCCACAGGTTTATAATATACAGTATATAATAATATATATAACCATGCCATCAAAAAATTTGACTATGGCTTGAAATAAAATATTTAAAAAAACAAGTATTATAGGTCAGGGCATGTAATCATATTATTGCATGATATCTTTATTGCAAATACCTTTAAAGTAAAAACAATGATCTCTGTGAATAAGCTGAATGATACTAATTACTGAAAAAAGGTTCTTGATATAAAACAGATACATACTTCAATTCTTTTTAGCCTATTTATGAACCTATCCTGTAACTCCCCATGTTTTTATCCTCAAATGGTGTATGTACTATAAGGATAAACCTCAACTGAAATAATATAGGGTAGAGCACATAATCACAATAGTATTACAAGATATAGTTACATACTGTAGTTAAATTGGGTTGAAAAAAGACAGAGTCCATCAAGTTCAACCCCATCAAATTAAAAACCCAGTATACACACACACACACATCTCCACTCTTTCACACAAACCATATATGCCCATAGCTATACTAACTGTAGAGTTTAGTATCAAAATAGCCTTTGATATTGTCTGTCCAAAAAATCATCCAAGCCCCCCTTAGAAGCATCAACAGAATCAGACACAACATCACCCGGCAGTGCATTCCACAACCTCACTGTCCTTACTGTGAAGAACCACCTACGCTGTTGAAAGTCCTTTTCTTCTAGTCTGAAGGGGTGGCCTCTGGTGGGGTGATCCTCTTTATGGGTAAAAAGGTCCCCTGATATTTGTCTATAATGTCCTCTAATATATTTGTAAAGTGTAATCATGTCCCCTCACAAGCACCTTTTTTCGAGAGAAAACAACCTCAACCTGGACAGTCTCCCCTCATAATTTAAGTCTTCCATAATCTCTAACCAGTTTAGTTGCATGTCTCTACTCTCATTTATATCTCTCTTAAGGACTGGAGTCCAAAGCTGCACTGCATACTCCACAAATAATAAAATTTTACACATAAAAAGCCAAGAATACATAAACTGCAATGCCATGAACTTTACTACTACAGCTATGGGACCTGTTATTGTACTTTAATACTACCATACTATACTATTTGTGGCCTAGACTTGTGGAATATACAGCATATAGTTGATGGATATGTTCAATCTATTAGATGCCATTCAAGTGGCTGGAAAATAACAAATATGGCAAACACTTTGAGGCCTACCTATCACAATTTGCATTACTGTAATTTTCCTATTCTTTTATTCTTCAAAAACCTCAACATTTTATGTTCATGTTAAATATATATAGATATAAAAATTCCCAGAAGAGATAAGGCAGGAGAGAAAAACAGCTGGAGATAAGGATGTACACATATCTGCTGGGTGGCAGAACAGATGTGAGCAAATTGATGGAGAACAGATCAGTAGCAGGAGACAGAGTAGTTGAGAAAAACAGCACTGGAGCCATAGAAATCTGGAGCATAAGACATTGTTGGTGGGATAGACCTTTTAAAAAAAAAAAAA
>CM044432.1:163319730-163330160 GCA_024363595.1 Xenopus borealis
TACTGCGCATGTGCCGCCGACGGAGCCGGATCCAGGAAGAATGAATTTGAATGAATTTGAAATGCAACGCTTAATAAATGTGCCTCCCCAAGTTAATGTTGCCTATGTTTAGCTGGGTTACTTATTTTTTAATTTTAAATTCCCTGTGCATGGGCCATTATTATGTCTCTCAATGTTCCTACATGTGCCTATGTACCAGGCCAACCCCTATTATCTTTTCCACCTCTCTTATACTTGCTCATACAATTTGATGGTTTCAGTAACAGCATTTTGCCAATCTCCAGCCACACAGTGATGCTGTAACAGGTCACCTACAATATCCTATTACAGTGTACTCAATAAATCCACATTAATCCGGTAGTTTATATTAGCAGATCATACTAAGTGTGTTTAATCTAAGTGTATTGGAACCTTGAAAAGCTACAAACTTAAAAAAGACTACAGACTAAATGCTAAGTAGGCACAAAAAAAATGGTACATCTCAGCAGTGGCAACAAAAGCTGAATTCCTGGTCCATAGGGATAAATATACATTGTACAGTATGTACTGTAACGCCGTGAAAAAGAAACACAAAAGAGACAAAAAAAAGTTAAACACATGCAAACCAGGTAGTACTGCAAACAAAACTGTTTCTATCGTTTATAACTGGCTGCATGAGCAGTCCACACCCTTTGGTTAAAGCACTTTTATCAGACCATGACTAGACCAAAGTATAACTTTCACATCTTTTTCACTGTTTATCTGAAAAACTCATGGGCACATGATTTAAGTGCCTCCGCCTGTGACAAAACAGAAAAGGCCTAAAATAGGCCATTGTTGCTTTTGAATTCACCTTTGATATTTTTCGGATCATTTGGTACCAAGAAGGCAGGCTAAGGAATGGGACAAGTCCCAGAACAGGGGTGTACTACTTACTAATTTTAGCACTGAACAGTCAAGGGACACTTCATCTTACAAACCACCTCCCCGAAACCAAACAAACTAACTATAAATAAGTACATGGAAACAACGAGCAGTTGACTCACTGAAATGATAAGTATATATAGAAATAAGAAATATCCTCATCCATTAACCAATGAAGTAATTGGTTTTATCAGACAGAAATATAAAACCTCACCACCTGGGTGATGTCATTTGTTTTGTTAGCGCAATAAACTTTTGCAAAGACCACTGTGAATATTACCGACTGTTTGTTTCCTTTTGGACCAATTACAGACCTCAACTACTTCCTCACAAAATTTGTGACCAAATGGCTTTTGTGAACATTCACAGCGTATGTAATAAAATTTCAGCATCGCAAAAGCGTATTTGGTGACAAAATATTAAACGAAACTCCAGAGCAGGTGTTAATGCTAACCTTTGCCAGCGATTGATTTTACACTGCAAGCAGTGTAAAACATTCACAAAAACACTGTTTTACACATTGCTTGTGATTTCTAATTATATTCCTCCTAAAGTTTAATTTATGAACTCAAGTGTAAAGATCTAGACAAAAGATTGAGTGCACATATTTTCTATAAATACTTTTGCAGCAGGAATGGAAGTGGCTGCATTCATACTTTTCTTACGGAAGGGTTGTGTTTTCAATCCTCTGCACTCCTGTAATTAACACACACTGCAATGGTGGTGCTGGTCATCCATTGACACACATATATTATTTTTCTGCAGTCTGGGAAATGCCCCTTTATTTTATGGGCATATATGGTTTGTGTTTGAAAGAGTGGAGATGTGTGTGTGTGTGTGTGTGTGTGTGTGTGTATGTATGCTGGGTTTTTAATTTGGAGGGGTTGAACTTGATGGAGTCTTTTTTCAACCCAATTTAACTATGTAACTATGTATCTATAACAACACTGGTATCAATGTTTCGGGAGGTATAATCTCCCATAAGATCCCTGATGAAGGGAGCTTATACCCCCCAAAACGTTGCTCTTACTGTAGGGTTGCCACCCACCTAATATTTTACCAGCCCAGTCAGTAAAAAAGAAACTTAAAAGGAATGTCAACACCCATTTTTTTTTACAAATAACTAGTAAAACATAATCCTAAGAAACTTTGCAATTTACATTCATTGCAAATGTTTCTAAGGTTTTTGAGTTATTTGTATATGTATTACTATTGAAAGCAGTGCCTGTCCCTTTATATTCTCTGGAAACTGTGTTGGGGAGGAATTCCCCTTAACAAAGGCCAAGTGCCGAAACGTTGGGGTATTCTCATATTTGGCAGGTGTATCCGTTTCTTGTGGTGGTTTCCTTTTTGCCATACATTGCTAGGTGGTATGTATATCTCTGCTTATACAGTTGTATACGTTTTATACTAAACAACCTTTTATATTTTGAAGCACGTTTTGTTATTTGAAATATAAAGAAATATTTTTTCATACCTCCTTTTGTTTGAAATAATATTTTTCTGAGTGTGCATGCCCAACACAGTTTCCATTAAGATTTGGGTAAGTGTAACATCTATGAATTCTGTTGTTTCTACCTGTATATCTGATGATTCAGCTCTACATGTGTGTATTCAAATTAACAATCTTTCCTGGAAACATATTTTCCAGGAAGGATCGTAAGTGTAACGGCTATGGCCACCTTTAGATTTTTACAAGACTGCAAGTTTAAAAACAGCATTAGGTAATGCTGCTTTCAACAGCAATTGTTTTTACAATTAACTTTAAAAGCACTGAAAATATTTAATAATTAAAAACTGGAGCAGATAGATAATATATGGTGAATTATGCAGAAAGTGTCAGCTGAGGCCCATGCACTGTGTGATTAAATAGCACTGTCCAAGGGTACATACCTATAGGCTTTTAAATATGTTACTAAGGATATAATATACAAAAGCCATGAATATCTTGTAAATTACATCCTTATACATGGTGAGTACTGATGTTATCAGTTATAAACGGTGAGTAGTGATGTCATTTTTGTCACGACTCCCTAAAACTTGTGTATTATAATAAATAAAGTACCCCATGTTGCAAAATATAAGGATATTAGAAATTACCTCGGAGTTCCATGAGATCCTTCGGTCTCGTGTTTTTATATGGTCATGAAACTCCTTGGTAATTTATAATATCCTTATAATTTACAAAAGGGGGTACTTTATTCACTAATTCCTGCTTATAAATGGTGCTTACTGAAGTCATCAGATAAAATTGATGCTTAGTGATATTATTTCTGTCACGTGACTCACTGAAACTTGTGTAAAAACACCCGTAGACTCAATGGATAGTAAAAAAAAAGTGTTGCAAGGTTTGAAAAATAGTCTCACGAAAAAAACGCTCATTGACTTCAAAGTGTCTGGCTAATATTTTGCCATTTCAGGATTTTTTGTTGAAGCGAAACAGGTTGTATTCACCTGTCACATAAATCATGTATTCCCTGTTGTAAAACATGAGGCGATTTAAAAGTCTCGGCATGACATGACCCGTATGAATGTACTCCACTGTTTTTATATGAAACAAGAAACGCTTCTGGGATTTTTTTATGTTCTTATAATTTACAATCGGGGGTTTAATAAATATCACATTCAACTGGTACATACTGGCCCATGTGGCCATATAGGTGGATATTGAAAGTCACCTCAGAATTCCACCTGGTATAAAGGCACAAGAAACCTTGCAGTTAATGCAATATTACAGCAAGTTCACCTCACATTTTACAGGCAAATGATTCCCTATCTAAAGGTGGCCATACACAGGCAGATAAAGCTGCCGATATCAGTTGTTTGGACCAATTTGACAGCTTATCTGCCCATGTATGGGGGGCTCCCGACGGTTTGATTTTTCCTGACCCATCGGAGTCCATTGCCCTTGTCATAATCCGATTGTTTGGCCATAGGGCCGAACGTTCGGATTACCCCCCATATAGCCTGGTCTTTAATGGCATATCGGGAAAGATCTGCTCGTTTGGCGATGTTGCCAAATGAGCGGATCTTAAGGTGACCATACACAGGCAGATAAAGCTGCCCATATCGGTTGCTTGGACCAATTTGACAGCTTATCTGCACATGTATGGGGGCTTTCAATGGGTCTTCCCGATCAATATCTGGCCATGAAATTGTTTGGAAAGGTTTGATTTTAACCCGACCGACCTGTCTGAGCCCATTCTCCTGATTGTAATCTGATCGTTCGGGCCATAGGGCCGTACATTCAGATTACCCCGATACAGCCTGGTCATTAATGGCATATCTAGGAAAGATCCACTTGTTTGGCGATGTCACCAGACGAGCAGTTCTTAAGGTGGCCATACAAGGGCAAATAAAGCTGCCGATATCAGTTGTTTGGACAAATTTGACGGCTTATCTGCCAGTGTATGGGGCCTCCAATGGGTCATCCTGATCGATATCTGGCCACGATATCGATCAGGAAGGTTTGGTTTTTCCTCCGACCGACCCGTCATAGCCCAGTGCCCTCATCGCAATCTAATTGTTCGGCCATAGGGCCGACGTTCAGATTGCCCCCAATAAAGCCCTGCCATTAGTGGCATATCGGGGGGAAAGCCGCTTGTTTGGCGATATCGCCAAAAGAGTGGCTCTTATAGCCTATGGCCAGCTTTAAAGTCTATGGCCAGCTTGAAGGAACAGTTCAGTGTAAAAATAAAAACTGGATATTTAGACTATGCAAAATAAAAAATGTTTCTAATATAGTTAGTTAGCCAAAAATGTATTGTATAAAGGCTGGAGTGACTGGATGTCTAACATAATAGCCAGAATCCAACTTCCTGAGTTTCAGTTCTCTAACTCTGAGTTAGTCAGTGACTTGAAGGGGGCATAACTGTTCAGTGAGCTTGCAATTGATCCTCAGCATTCAGCTCAGATTCAAAAGCAGCAGTTATGTCCCATGCAGGGTTGTATTTATATCCGATGCTGCCCTAGGCATCGGACCTAAACACGAACCCTACGTTGAGGAAGTGACGTCACTTCCACTCACCAAGCTTGCCCGTAGCGGAAGGGACGTGACGAGCATGGCGCGATGACGTCACTTCAGCGCTGACTCAGCCCCTCTATCCCTCCAGCTCCGTCACCAAGGAAATCCGTGGCAGGGGGTGAGGGAATTTAATTTTTTTTAAATGCAGCACTAGTTAAGGCACCCCACAATCCTGCTGCCCTCGGTGCCTATATAGAAATATGGCTCCATGTGGCACAGTCTATCTATATACCCAGTTTTTATTTTTATACTGAACAATTCCTTTAAGCCCTTGGAGTGACTTCAAGCAGAGAGTGGCGATTAATGCCTGCAATACAGCATTGACTGCATCACTGGAGCAGTTAGTTCTGTTGCTCGTGTGATATTTGCCAACTCAAGACAAATGCACCCGTTCAACCTTTGGGTGCGGCGGCTACACAAACAAGGAAAGGGGAACTAAAAGGACACGTCCAGACCTATGAAGTTCTCTGCAATAAGTGAATCCTAAAGGGCTACAGAAGACTGACAGAGGAAGGGAGAGAGAGAGAGAAGTGGCAGAGTTGGGAGCATGCGCAGTGAGGTTGTTTTTCACAAAGCTGCACATAAGTGAGCCGGCTCACTGCAGACAGGCGTCTTTGTAAAGAGACCAGAGAAGTGAGCGCAGTGACGGCAGCCGCTGCTGTTACTTTTTCTACCTGTTCTTCCCGATGCGCCGCTCGCTGCCAATGAATGCTCCAGTCCTCCGGCCACATCGCCGCTATTGATGTGACATCGGAAACTTTTATACCCCCCACCCAAAATCTTTGTTTTTATATCTTCTCCTTTTTGTTACAATCATGGTGCTGGGGAAGGTGAAGAGTCTGACCATAAGCTTTGACTGTCTCAATGGCAGCCACGTCCCCGTCTATTCCAGCGGGGACAGCGTCTCAGGGAGGGTCAATGTGGAAGTGACGGGGGACATTCGGGTGAAATCATTGCGGATCCAAGCCAGGGGCCACGCGAAAGTGCGATGGACTGAATCCAGGAATGCCGGCTCTAATACTGCCTATACCCAGAACTACACCGAGGAAGTGGACTATTTCACTCACAAACACATACTCATTGGCCACGAGAGAGGTAAGGGAATGCTGGGGGCTTTATTGTGGTTTTGGGGGGGCTTTATAATGGGGTTGTGTTGAGGCATATGCAAGCATTTCTGTCTGTCATTAAGTAGCCTTTGGCCTGCGGCTCAGGGGGTGTGGGAGCTGTAGTTGTACCAGCAATGCAGCCTTGTCATTTAAAGCTGCAAGTTGCTTATAGTGTGTTCTGCCATTTGGACTGGGCATTTGTCATTCGATGCTGTTTGTTTGTTGCCAGCCCAACTGGTGGGTGTGTGGTACAGCAGTAGCCTGTTGTATGTGGGGGTGATGGAGCATTTTGGTTGGGGCCCCATGGAGAGTTGGGGAGTCATTGCACGCAGGGTGGGGGGGGTGAAGGGATCATCTTGTTTTTTCTGAAGTTTACACCAGCCTTTGTTAGAAGCGGTTCAATCCTGTTTTCGGCTAGTGGTGTCAGTGGAGAGAGAGCTGTGTGTGGGAGGGGGAGCCTGCGCTGCTCGCACGAGATTGGATGAGGGGGAGGCACGTGGTGAGCTTGACTGAATCACTTCCAAAGCCAAGAGGCACTGGCTGAGAAACAGCAGAAACAATGTCCCCCAAATATACGTGTGCCATGTCTGTCTGACTAATCTGTCTGCCTCTCACCGCTACAGTGCGTGGCCTGCACATCTCTTACCCCCAGTCACGGTATCTCGACTCTTAGCGTTAGTGTCGTGGCGATGGCCCTGCTGTTGTACGAATGGTTTCCCCGGCGCAGTGGGGCAACACGGGGAGTATTAGAGATGCTGTTCCTGGGAAGCATTACTTGCTAATGGCGCATTATTAGTAGTAGAGACTAGACCAGTGTCTGCAGCTGGGGGGGTCCGCTGCATTTCGGTATAACATATATTGCCTGTCTCTTTCTCTGAGCAACTGCGCATCGCCTGGCTGCACGATGATATACATGGGGGGAGCTTTGGAAAAGCAAGTGTACGCTGTGTACGAGAGCAGTATATTGCTAGACACCGAGTACTGACAGGCTTCTTTGCTTACACAGGGCTACTGGGCGCGCAGTACATTGTGAGGATGGTTAAGCAGCGCACCGACAGGTGGCAAGTCTCGGACATTATCTAGCGAAGCGCCCAGAGTATTGTTTCGCCAGAGTGTGTCTCAAGCTGTGCTATTGTACCTCGGCAATGTACAGGTTAAACTGTTACAGTTAAGTGAAACTCCACACAAGCTTGGTTTGGTGAGGGGGTGGAGGAACGAAACGAGAGCTGCGCCTAACTCGCTTTTGATTGGACTTAGAGCGGTTTGTTAGGCTGTTGCCAAGACGACGTCCGTTGACTGTGATTGGCTGGTCTTGTTGCTTAGGGCGCAAGGGAACAGGTGGAGTGAGAGGGGTGTGGCTGTGACGTTATAGCCACACCCCGCCCTCATAGAGCGTGTGCTGTGGGCGGTGACGGTGCAATAAGTTCTTGGCATTTGTAGCTCGCTTTGCTTCAGCGTATTGTGTGGCTGTGTGGAATTTGGAGCGTGGAATAGGCGCGTAAAGTGTCATGACAAGTACTGTACGTACTTGGAGAGATTTCTAGTTTAGCAACAGCTTAACGGGAGAGGGCATTACTGTTGCGTAGTGGTACACGTGTTTGCAGCTACTGGAAGTGGTTTAGTATAAGGTCCTTCATAATGCTGAGTGATCTCTATATAAAGCCCTGAGTAGCACGCATCCAGCATGGTCTCCTGTACACCCGGAAGCTGGGGGCGGGGGAAGGAGGGGGGCGGTGAGATGAGGTTAGGCTGCGCTGCCTGATCTCTGCGGCTGTGCTACGTCATGGGTATGCATATGAGGCGCTGGCTGAGGATCTGTTCGCACCGGTTCAGGCCGGTCCTCTCCTGCTAGAGTCTGCCTGTGAGTGACAGCTCCACACTTGTTTACCTCACTGTGCGGCTGCCTCTCGCTCGCCTGCTCAATTTGCAGCACATTGCTGAGCTGGCACAAAAGGAAAAAAGTATGGCAGCAGTGGGGGGAAAGTGCTGCTTCATGTGCCAGGAAAACATATCCCATTCTGTTCATTCAAGCACACTGCCCTTCAGTACCAGAGCACCGAGCACTCCCTTTATTGGAAATGTGCCATAATGTACATGTATTTTTTTTAATAGATGGTCCCCTTTCTATTCAGCTTGCACTAGACCTGCATTCAAAACAACCATTGACTGCTGAGCTTAATTCATTGCTGAGCTTAATTCATGTTGTAGAAATCTTACGCCTGTGTGGCTCAACTACAACTCCCACAATCCCCTGGACAAAGTCAGAGGCTGCACTTGAGCTTAGCCCTCGCTAAAGAAAGAGATATCTATATGTCATTCTAAATCCCCACACAAGATGTGCTAAGCTGGATCCTGCCAGGGCTGCCAACCAACAGAAAGTGACTCAGCTGCTTCCACACCCATGAGCAGATACAATATCTCCCAAGTGTTTGCCAAGGAGTGGGCAAGGTCAAGTTGTTTGCTTTAAATAAAGGAGACCCCTCCCTGATATCTCCCCTTCCCCCAGCGCGGTCACAGAATTCAGGGTTTCATTGATTCCCAGAGGAACCGGGTTGATAGGAATTGTTAAGAGCACTTCTCTTGCCTGGGCAGTGACTTTGTGTGTCCCCAGGCTATAGTCTTTCATGACCATATAAACCTATTGGCATATAACTGCTCATGTTATGTTGTTGTAGTAAACCTATACACTGGGATATGAAGTACACAGCAGTAAGCAGTATAGTTGTTAAAACAGGCCATAGACCTTAAACCAGTTTGCTGCTGCTTTAATATGTTATTGCATGTGTATAAATAAATATATTTATTTTCTAGATGATGATAATTCAGAAGAAGGACTTACCACTATTCATTCAGGAAGGCATGAATATGCATTTAGCTTCGAGCTTCCACAAATGTAAGTTATACACCGATCTGTCCAATGCAAAGAGCTCCGTGATTTCAGACTGAATCACAAGTGGCCAAATTATTGGAGGAATTAAAAGGGTAGTTCACCTTAAAATAAAACGTGAGAATGCTGTAGACACCCATTATTCTGAGTAATTCATAGCTATTTGTTCAGCAGCAATCTCATTTGCTAGGGTCTAGTTTACCCTTTGTATGACCGAGGGTAAGATGAACTAATAAAGACCAGGATTAGGTAATTAAATGTAACAAAAACAATACAATTGTAGCCTTAAAGGAAAGCTATCAAGGCAGTTTATTGCCAATAGATTAACCAAAACAGTGCAAGCTAGAACACCATTTTTATTTTTTAGAATGCTTAATCATACCTTAGAAACCACTCTAGACACTGTCTCTGTTTGTTAGGATAGCAGCTGCCAAATTAGCTTGCTGTGACATAACTTCCTGCCTGAGTCTCTCCCTGCTCACTCATAACTCTGAGCTCAGATTACAACAGAGGGAGGAGAGGAGCAAACGGTGTATGCTCAAGCCCAAAAGCCCTGGAGGTATAAGCTGAAAGAAGGAAGTCTGATACAGAAGCCAATGTGCACACAATAGAAGGAAAGAAATGTAGTGTTTCTTTTGACAGAGGACTCAGAGCAGCATTACTTTGAGGGTTTACTAGTGTATTTATATACCCTTTCTGCTAAAGCTTACTTAGTTTTGACATTTCCTTCTCCTTTAAAGTTTTTCTTCCGATGAAGGTAAATCATTTTACAACATATGTAAAACAAATAAGGCCAATTAAAAAGTTGCTTAAAAAAAAGGTAATTCCATAGCGAACGAAACAGTAGCTTAAAGGTGAACTACCCCTTTAATTGCAGTGCTAGCAATTATGTCAGTTAGTTTTTTTGGGGTGTTTTGAAGGTGGTTAAGAATTCTCAAAGCAGAGGGAACCCCCCCCGATAAAAGAAAATCCAGTTATTTTGCTGTAGAAAAAAATTCCATTTGCATATAATACCCTATAGACTATGCATTGGGTTTTAAATTAAAGTCCGTCATACCAACTATACACCAATTTCACTTGTATAGGGTGAAACTGGAAATTTATCTGAAGAAAGCATTGAAAGGATATGAAGCTGACTTCTCTAGAAACCTTTAGTTTGATATTTTTTTTTTTTTAGTACTTGTTTGGCTAAACACTGAACTGAAAGAAGTTTGTTTTGGCAATATCTTGATTTTGCTTTCCTCTCTTGCACAGACCACTTGCTACCTCATTTGAAGGCAGACATGGCAGTGTGCGCTACTGGGTGAAAGCCGAATTGCACAGACCCTGGCTTCTACCAGTAAAATTAAAGAAGGAATTCACAGTCTTTGAACACATAGATATCAACACTCCTTCATTACTGGTAAGAATGTCTTAAGGACTCTTATACAAAGCTAGCTTAAGATATTGCTTGAATCCTTCTAGAAAATACCCTTGCAATGAAAGGTTTAAACATATAAACGTTTGGCCG
>CM044432.1:163379868-163394684 GCA_024363595.1 Xenopus borealis
TTCTATTTATCCACCAACAGTATCTATTCATATAGCACATTGCAACTGGAGTGTACATAATATCTTTACATATTATTAGATATAGGTTGACTGTTTGTTTGGTCCTGCAGTGCCTCCGGATTATTAGATCTTAATGTTAGCACTGTACCAGAGCTTAAAATCTTTATTGACAATCAACTTAAAGGCAACAGTAATGTTCTTTTGGCGCAGTTATAAAAGGTTCATGGAAGGCAGCCGGCAATTTCCTTGTCAGAGCTGCATGTTATTATGGGTTACTGGCTCTATTTCTCTATGAAATAATACCTTGTAAACAAGATAACTAAGCAAATAAAGAAAATAAATGTTTAACCTGTACCAATATTTTGCTCTGCTTTCCATTGTAAGAACATTGCACTTTGTTACACACTCACTTCCTTTTAAAGGGTAAGCCTCTTCTGTAATGTTTTCTTGAAAAGGACATATCTGCAGCCACAAAACAATCAGTCAATACTTCATGTTTCTCTTTCAGATAAGTTATAAGGAAGAACTTTTGATATGAAGCATAACAAAAGTGGTGTAAAGGTGATACGTTTATTGGATAACTAAGATGATAATCACAGCAAGCTTTCAGAACATTGCAGTTCCTTCTTCAGAGCCAAAAAGTCACATGATTTCCCTCCCTGGCCTTAATTTTCATATGCAAATTCAGTTCGGCCAGGCAGAAGGATTTGGCCGAATCCTGCTGAAAAAGGCCGAATCCCGAACTGAATCCTGGATTCGGTGCATCCCTAATAATAAAACAGTAGCTTGTACATGATCCCAACTAAGATATAATTACAGTAATCTTTATTGGAAGCAAAACCAGCCTACTGAGTCTATTTTATGTTTACATGATTTTCTAGTAGACTTAAGGTATGGAGATCCAAATTACAGAAAGATCCATTATCCTGAAAACCCCAGGTTCTAAGCACCGTGGATAACAGGTCCCATACCTGTATTGTGTATGAAACTGTTGATAAAGATATGAGTATCCTGTACATTAGAATACTAGGATTTAATGTGATTCTGAAACATTTCTAGAAATGATGTTACGGGATCTGTAATCCAGAAACCCATTATCCAGTAAGTTCCAAATTACAAAAAGTCTGTCTCCCATAGACTCAATTTCATCAAAATACTCCAAATTATTAAAAATGATTCTTATAATAATAATAATAATAATAAAACAGTACCTTGTACTTGATCCAAACTAAGATATAATTGATCCTTATTGGAAGCAAAACCAGCCTGTTGGGTTTATTTAATGTTTAAATAATTTTCTAGTAGACTTAAGTAATGAAGATCTAAATTACGGAAAGATCCGTTATCGGGAAAACCCCAGGTCCCACGCATTCTGGATATCATCAGTATCACTTCCAAAGGCAACCTGCTATATTAGTTATATTTGTAATCCCCACTATCTGTGTGTTGTGTTACAAGTTGGAGGCCTCCAACTTCTGATATTCTTATCATTAAAGGGGTTGTTCACCTTTGAGTTAACTTTTAGTATAATGTAGAGAGTGATATTCTGAGACAATTTGCAATTGGTTTTCATTTTTTATTGTTTGTGGTTTTATAGTTATTTAGCTTTTTATTCAGCAGCTCTCTAGTTTGCAGTGTCAGCAATTTGGTTTCTAGGGTACAAATTACCCTAGCAACCCTGCATTGATTTGAATAAGAGACTGGAATATGAATAGGGGAGGGACTGAATAGAATGATAAGTAATAAAAAAGTGGCAATAACAATACATTTGTAGCCTTACAGAGCATTTGTTTTTAGATGGTGTCAGTGACCCCCATTTGAAAGCTGCAAAGAAACAGAGGAAAATTGCAAATCATTAAAAAACGAAATATGAAAAATAAATAATGAAGACCAATTGAAAAGTTTCTTAGAACTTGCCCTTCTACAATATACTAAAAGTTAACTTGAAGGTGAACCACCCCTTTAAAGGAACGCCAGTATGATTTTCAGAAATACTCACAGGCACTCTCTGAGGTTAAATTATTACCCTTCATATATTGGTTGTTTGTGCAACAAAATCCCCTTATCTAACCTGTTGGAGGAACCTCCCTTATAAGGTGGCATTCTTCTTCACTATTGCAAAGCTTTCCTGCTACTTGCTAATCCTTTCACCAAGCAGTCAGCACTGGTATGTTTACATTCTCAATGAAAATGCAACAGCTTGTTCTGACCCAGGTATTGGATTACTGTGTTATGAATAACAAATTCTTCTACCCTTGTATAAAGTAGAATGTGTGCCTGCTTAAGGAGGTAATGCATGGCCTGACAAATTGAGAAAATAACCTTAGGGAAATGGGCTGGCGCACAACATGTTGACTCCAAATGGAAATTAATTATAGGAAATCTAACCTACATTTTTAATTTGTTTGCTGGTTTACTGATGACCTTAAAAGACCCACTTTTTAAGTTTATTTGTCTCAGAATACAAAATTGATTAGTAAAGTGGCCTTTTTAAAGATATATATTGCCATACTTGCCAAAATACCATTCTCTATGTGTTATTTTTCATTGATGTCTTTCTTCTGTATAATATCTTGAATATTCTTTATGTTTTAACTTTTACTTTGGTATCTATATGATTAGTAGATGTAACATGTATGGGACCTGTTATCCAGAATGCTCAGGTGCTGGGGTTTTTTTTTAAATAAGGAGTCTTGCATTTTGGATCTCCTTTCCTTAAATCTACAATATACCCAATAGGCTTGTTTTGCCTCAATCAGAGATGGCATTCCCTTAATTCAGAGCTTTTTAGAATGACAAAAATGACAATCGGCCTTTCTAAACACCACTATGTAAAAATAAATGGGCTCATATACATCAAGTGCAGTTGTGGTCCATGCATATTCCCCAGTCAGTTGTGTATAAAACCCCATTAAAGTGGACCTGTCACCCAGACACAAAAAGCTGTATAATAAAAGTCCTTTTCAAATTAAACATGAAATCCAATTTCTATTTTTTTATTAAAGCATTCATAGCTGGTGTAATGAATATGAAATGTTGTCTACCCCTCTATGCCTTAGGTGTAGAGGATGGGGCAGACAATTACTTTCACTTCCCATTCAACACTTCCTAGATGTCACTGCACTGTGTAACCAGTGCATGGGGATGGACATCAGCTCCCCCATTCTAGTGCTCAAACAAGATTTTGAGATGATACAAGGCTTGTCTAAAATAACAGTGTCCCCAAAATGGTTCCTGCCTGCTTGCTATAATTATGAATTCCAAGACTGAAGGAAACAAGAATCAAATAATTTATATAGTGTAAATAAAGTTCATTTTGCTTGACTGATGTTATAAAATAGGATTCTGGTTAATTTTTGTGGGTGACAGGTCCCCTTTGAAGGAACTTGCCTCAAAATGCTCTCTTTGCACTTCTGTATAATTGCACTCAGTGCCACTTAGTCTTTTTTGCCTTTCATTTCAAATTGCATGTTGCTGAGTCTATTAATGCAGGTGAAACCTGGAGCCACCTCCAGGCCCAGATTTGTGGCAAGGCCACAAAGGCCCAGGTCTAGGGAGGCAAATGATTAATGACAGCATGCTGCCCAGCTGCTGTATGGGGAATAACGTGCTGAAAGAACAGGGCACTAGGCAGCCTTCAAAAACATTAGGGCCAACTGTGGCCAATAAGCACAAAGCTGCGTTCATTTTAATTAATTAATAACAATTGTTTTAGTCTCAGCCAAGAACGTTATGCTTTTGCATTGAATTCTGGGAAAACATGCTGCACTGTAGGTAAAAAACATGGCAATTGTGCTTTGCAGACATAAATGACCACCCTGAAGTCCACCGATATCTGTAAATATGCTATAATAGCTGTGTGTTCTGCATTGAATTATATAATATAATTATTTTTATATATTTTTTTTTTATTTATTTATTTTTTTAACCAATCTGTCTTTTTTATCAATCCAATCTTAAATGCAAATTCAAGATTGTTCTTGGGTGCTAAAAAATAAAAAGGTTTGTCTGCTTGTTGGATAAATCCGATCCCTGGAGATGGTTACGTAGGTGTCTGAGACAGCTCTAAAGGTTCTGTATCTGGTATCAGCATTTGACTTTTTCAGCGTGATAAACAGGAAGTCACCCAAGCTGGTTTCCAGCAGAGCAACTTGAGAGAGTCTTCCCATTGGCTGGCTCTGCTCCCACTGTTGCCGAGCAAAGTTAAATAACGAATACCCGAGGTGATTCTTGTTTCTCTCAGACTTGTTTATACTGAAAGTGAGACGCTGAGACAAACATGCCAAGTTATTGTGTAACCCCTGCTCTTGGGGAAAGATTTCAGTGCTACAGAACACATTCTTTTCCAGGAGAAATGTATTCTCTCGACAAAAGCACAATGCTTTCCTTGTCTTTGGACAAAGATATGATAATAATAATATTATATATATTTTCTTGGGCTTGGAAGTGGGCCACAAAATTTTGCGCCTAGTCCAGGAAAATTATATTTAGCTGGTTATGTCAAAGGCTTTCCAAAGTCACAGGGAAGGTGAGAAGAACAGGCTGCCATTTTCATTTTCTGGGGCAGAAAACTAGTTTGGTGAGAGACCCTCTTTCTTCCATCATATCAGCCCCTCTATATCATATATTAGTATACTAACCCCAAAGCACTTACAGTAAGGGTATACCTACTCTTTGTGCCTAACACCATATTAAAAATTTGGTACAAAGTACAAAACACAGAGAGGGTGATCATGATAAAGCCCTGTACTTAGTACTTGCCATAAGGCTCCAGTGCATGGTACACATGTAGAGAACATGAGGGGGGACGCCTAAATGTCTGCCCCTGCTTCTTATTAATTCAACACAGAGATGCAACGTTAACAAAAACATGGTGTTTTTGATTCATACTATATACTTTTGTCCTGCTCTGAGCTCCCTTTGTTATTTATATTTTTTGACCAGCGTCAATTCTATGAGAAAACATTATTTTATCGTTTTTTTTGCATGAAAACATATGGGTGAGATTCAATTTGAGGAGCGGGCAAAAACAAAAAAAGTTCAACTTTTTTACATAGACTTCAGCAGGATTTCCATATGAATTGCATCTAGCTCTATGGAAAAATCTGAAATTGAATTAGGAGGTAAGATTTTCTCATCAAACTCAATCCAGCCCATTATTTTTTAAGCACATAGTGTCTTTACAAATGTAAGATTTTAACATAGTCAATCAAGTTCAGTCTTTTTGTCATCATCATTTATTCATATTCAATGAACATGGGTACAATAATTAATCAACAATTACTACACCGCATAAATAGGATCAGAGGGACCAGGTCATATCATAAAAGATAACAAAGTAGCCTACACCTTCAAATCCATAAGACTTTTCATTCTGGGCAATTTTAAAAAATCCAGGGGTCATACAAGATATGCAGAGAGGTCTGCTAGCAAGGGCTCTCCAGCTAAAGCCAACCTAACTGCTTGTTGCAAGGCTAAAATGTATTCTCCTAAGCCTTGTTCTGTTTAAACCTGCCAAGTTAGTCTCTGTTAGACAATAGTCCATGACTAGGATGTCCAAATGCAGCTTTCCTCAAATATTTGAACAAGATTGTGCATCTTGTCCAGGCTTCACCTATTTAGAAAATACATGCTCTAATTAAAACTATCCAAATACACATAAGGGATCAATTACAAAATGCAAGCACAAAGATAAAAACTGTAGGTTATTTTTCTTGTTCTTTAACCACATTCAAAAAGGTGTTGCTTCCATATATGCTTTTCTACACTAAAACATTCGTTCATTAAAATTTTCTGAATTGTGTGCAAGGTGCACAGAATCAAGTCTGGACTGGAAGTTAAACTAGGCCCTGGCATTTCAGGCCCAATCAGCCCCCAATAGCCCATTAAATACTGATTTTCTATGGCAACTTACGGCAGCCCCTCTGGCATTTGCCAGAACTCTAAGGGGTAGATTCATCAAAGAGTGAAGTTAAGAGTGAAGTTCCGCCACTAGAGGGAAATTCCACAGCTCTCAATTCATTTCAATGGGATTTTTAAATGTGTATTCATCAAAGGGTGAACTTTCACTTCACCCATTGATGAATACGCCTTGCAAAATCCCATAGAAATGAATTGAGAGCTGTGGAATTTCCCTCTAGTGGCGGAACTTCACTCTTTGATGGATCTACCCCATAGATGGCCAGTATGGGCCTCTGCACAATACAAGGCTCAAGGATGAAACGCAGCCCTACCCAAAGCTGAGGGTGCTTGCAATCATGCTTATATTCAGGGGGATTGTCATTTTACATGTGTTGTTGTACCTAACAAATTGCTGTGTATACAAAAACTCTCCTTAATTCTAGAAATTTTAGATATCTCAGGAGAAAACTCCCAATATGTTAACACTACCAACATGTATATTTTATTTCATATGTATAAATTTTTCGTTATAGTCAAAGGAATCTATTTACAGGGAACATTTCTACTATCTAAGACTGTTATTTCCTAATATTCCAACCAACACCACTCCAATTTATGGGCACAGCAACCTTTCAACGATTGTCAAGGCAAACTAGAAAAGCTTCAGATGGGGGTTTCGCCTTCTTCTGGATCATCTAGCATTTAAACAGGTTTATTTGGACAGAAGGATTGAACTCAATGAACGTGTGTCCTTTTTTAATCAAATTACTATGTTACTATGTACAGGCCTAAATTGTTGTTGTGCACAAAAACAGCAAAATACAAGATATAAGAACTGGAGTGCTATAGCTTGGAATGTTGCTGTATTTTATCTGGTGTATAGGAACTCCAATGGACTATGGCTTCCTCCCTATGCTTCCACTATATTAATATCCTGATAGCATATGTGCACTGGGAACCAGCAGCCTTGGGCATGCGGGGCATAATTAAAAGGCATTTGGTTAGTGCATCTAATAATCTGTACTATTGTCCCCAGCATTACCATACAATATATTCTGCATTTGTGTTCAGGGATGCCATTAAAAACCCACGGGGCCCCAAAAAATTTTTTGTATGGGGCCCCGTGGGCCCCACCTACCATAGCACACAAGCCCCCCCCCTTGTCCCACCCACATCAACACTAAAAAAGTAACCCCCCCACATACAAGTTACAAAAAGCTATTGATGGTCAGGGGCCCCTTACAAGTTAAAAAAAATTGGGGCCCCAAAACATTTAAAAAAAAAAAACATTTGTGGCAGGGGTCTATAGAATATTAAAATAATACCTTGGTGGCCAGGGGATTTAAAAGAAAAACAACACAAATTGGAAATTGGTTTTCAGTAGAATTTAACTCGTGGCTTCAGGACTTCAACTTCGCCTCCTTTTGTGACTTTGGGTCTTTTCACCGCTTCAGGACTTCAATCGTGGCTGTTTTTGTGACTTCGTGACTTTTCACAGCTTCAGTACTTCAATCTTGGCTTTTTTCGTGACTTTGGGTCTTTTTGCCACTTCAGGACTTCACTCTTGGCAGTTTTCGTGACTTCGGGTGTTTTCGCTACTTCGGGAGTTCGGCACTTCCACATTTCGTCTGAAAGGAACTTCGGAAAAGGTTCGCACTTCTTCGGCGCTGTCAAGGGGGCACAGTTCTTTCTAAAGTGCAGCACTGCCAGGCCCCCCTTCAGGCCTGGGCCTGGGACACTTGTCCCCCTTGTCCTGTGTCTGAAGTGACGGAACACATAACTAAATGAATGGTATATACAGTATCAACCAGAAGAAAAATCTGTTTCCTTATCCATTAAAAACAATGAAACACTGTTTGTGCACTTACAGAAATACGCTCTGTTGCGGGTGTGGTTTGCTGTGCAAAACTCATCTAGCACAACATGTGCCAGATAATAAAACATGTAAAACATCAACTCTGCATTCTGCTCCAAAGAAGGAATGAACAAACATGGACCAATAAAGAAAACCAATGCACAATATATTAAATAGTTAGGTTAGTATAGACTCTATTATATTTTATAATTTCAATCAGCATGTCCAACCTTAAAAACATGTAAAGAAAAATGAAATAGTACAGTCTTATTGTATCAAGATACACATAGGTAGTGGCCAACACTGGACACAGCCAGACAGCCATGATGGTTTGCCAGGTACTTACGAGTACTTAGCAATCCATCTTTGAGCTTAGGAATCCTTGTCTGGAGATTGTAAGACATTAGAAAAAAAAGCAATAGTCGAGAAGTATTTCTGGCTTTTCAAATGATAAATAAATTGCTGCACATTGAATCTATATTTATGCTGCAGCTTTGTTTCTCTGCTATAATAGGTTATTTCTAAACAAAATGAATTTCCCATTATGCAGCTTTACCAACTCAGTAGCATGGGTAATGCACGATTTAAAATGAAATCCAGAAGAATTCCTTATTTAGAATTGAGCTCTCAGACACCCACATGCCACATTTTCAGCTCAAAATATAGATTATATGGTTATTTATGCCTGAATTAATAAACAGTTCAACCATTGAACTACTCCAGTTATTTAAAAAAACACTCACATATGTTTATGTAAAGGTCCTTGGTTCTTGACAGAACTTGACATTGACATTGTATATACACCTATTATCAGCTTTCCCGAAAGCTAAATTCACTGGCATAACACTGCATTCCAACCCCCAGGAAAGTATATTTCTGGGTTCCCACCACCCTGGAGGAATAAAGGGGCACACAGGGGGTGGACCTGTAGCTGCAGTTGGCAATGGGCACCAGCTTCTGCTGGCTCTGTTCTCCCTTATGTTAGGCTAAAGTCCTTGTTGTCACCGACCATCTAGGTTTAAAAGCCTTATGCATGTAGTAGCCTTCTGCAAGAGGTGTGGTGAGGCCCAGATGTATGGTCTCAATCTTGGCAATGACCACTGTGTTTGGATTAAAGAAATTGAATGAGATTCAAAATATCCCAGAATATTAGAGGTACGGAATTGGATGCATTATCCTGAAACCCATTATCCAGAAAGACTGTCTCCCATACACTCCATTTTATCCAAGTAATTCAGATTTTTAAAACTGATTTCCTTTTTATTTGTACTAATAAAACAGTAGCTTGTACTTGATCCAAACTAAGATATAATTAATTAAAGCAAAACCAGCCTAATGGGTTTATTTAATGTTTACATGATTCTCTAGTAGAATTAAGGTATGAAGATACAAATTATGATAAGAGCCGTTATCTGGAAAACCCCAGATCCTGATCATTCTGGTTAATAGAACCCATACCTGTAAAGGGAAATACGAAAGTGTAAAGCTTATTATGTTACTTCGGAGTGTATGGTATGTATGCATGCTCGACAATGGTACACAAAAATGGGTGGACTTTGAGACTGGCATAGATTGAGGCAATAACTTATCTCCATTTTTTTGGTTACCCAAACAAAAAGGCCACTAATCATGAACTTGTTTTCAACTACAAAACTTCACAACACTGAAATAAGACATTTTCTTTATGTAAAAAATTCCTTTTCTAAAATAAGAGTCAGATTTTTATTGACAGTTACATCAATATATCTTTTGGGAAGCATCCTTTCCAGGCAAATGCATGTAGAGAGACATGGCTTCTGGTACTTTGAAAGAGTGAGGTTTAACACATCTTCTAGGCAACAGGAGCACTCCCAAAAGGCTCTGTTTGACCTAACTGTGAATCCAAATCTGACTCCCAACTCCAGCATGAAGAGATAGAATGAAGAGAGACAGATGCTGATAGGGGGATAGTGAAGACTAACTTGAGGGTAGTTGAATAGTAGATGGAACCACACACTATAAGAATAGCATCAATTGCTCCCCTCACAGCGCTGTTTAAACGGATACTGAGGAAACAGATTTTATATTCAATTTTGAAATCTGACATGGGGCCAGACATTTTGTCAATTTCCCAGCTGCCCCAGGTCATGTGACATGTGCCAGCACTTTAGGAGGGAACTGCTTTCTGGCAGGCTGTTGTTTTTCCTTCTCAATGTCACTGAATGGAATGCAGTGGGACATGGGTTTTTAATATTGAGTGCTGTTCATAGATCTACCAGGCAGCTGTTATCTTGTGTTAGGGAGCTTCTATCTGGTTACCTTCCCATTGTTCTTTTGTTAGGCTGCTATAGAGGAGTTACAGCAGTAAATAGTGATTGTAGTTTATTAGAGCACAAGTCACATGTCTTGGGGCAGCTGAGAAATTGACAATATGTCTAGCCCCATGTCAGATTTTTCAAAATGAAATATAAAAAATCTGTTTGCTCTTTTGAGAAATGGGTTTCAATGCAGAATTCTGCTGGAGCAGCACTATTAAGTGATGCATTTTGGAAAAAAAATGTTTACAATGACAGTATCCCTTTAAATAAAAAAAGCAAAATGCACTTATATAACCCTACAGTACATTGCCCAGCCATGCATGGTGCAGCTCTACTGTGCAGAGTTAGATCCTAACAAAGGGAGGTTTGGTCACTATCCAGGCTGTCAATAAATTGATTAAACATCCTACATTTTTTTCTATGCTGATCCTGTTGAGCTGGTACAGTCCATCTCGCCGACATCATACTGTGCCAAGGAGCAAATGTACAAAGGTTCTGTTTGTGTGTGTATTCCTATCATAGCAGCTGTAAATTACTGTTTTAGAGCCTGAATAAAATAGTAGATGAAAATTCCCCATTTAGCTAAACAGACCAATTCTGTTTTGACAGTTTGTGGTTTTGTAACCGTACCTGCCACACATTCGATATTGTTGACAGATTGCCATGATGTCATTCTCCCAAAATAACTGTGGTTAGTAAGCAACTCTGGCTATTGCTGACGAAACACCGAAACTATATTTAGGCAGTTATAAGAACATAAAATTTGCAGAAGGAGAACATATCACGGCACAACAGAAGGGAAAGGAATAACACAGTCATGCAGGAATAAACCTGTTCTCATACCTTGGCTAAAGGAAATATCCGATACCCCTGAGGTTTTGGTTTATAATCAGTTGCCTGAGCATCCTTTAAAACATTGGAGGTGACTTTACCTTAGGCCCAGGAATGGAGTTCTGCAATGTCAGAATGCCCTAACCTTTGCTTCCTTTTTGTGCTTATTTCAGGCAGAACAAGTATATGCTGGCATTGTTTTTTGGTATAAGCAGGCTATGAGAAAATAACTGCTTTTGTTATTCCTGATGAGAATTCCATTTACTGGCAGATTTAAGCCCAGAGCTGTTGGACCATGCTCAATTGCTTGCCAATCCATGTCCCCATCTGGCTTCTTGTTAGGGGAGTATAATACACTTAAGTGGTCACTGTTGAACTAAAAAAAAATGCCCAGGAGCCCAGCTGTTAATGTATGCAAGATTGCTCATCATTCACATCATGTCTGTCCCAATGAAGCTTACAATCTAATCTCCCTAACAAATAATCACACAGACTAGAGTCTGACAAACAGTTAATATGATATTTTTGTGTTAGGAATTCAACCCTTGCAATAAAATGGATAGATTGACATGAGAACGGCATTTAACAGTCTCTTCCATAGGCTGTAAATCTGTCTTCACCTCCAGCAGAAAGATGTCATCTCCCATCAACTTAGAGCAGCAGCAGCAGAGTTGCACAACATACAGAGGAGGGGCTCAGGAACATAAAGTTTATATCAAGTGATTGATTAAAAAGAATGTCACTATAAAACACAAATGTGAGCTGGTGTTTCATAATGGCAAAACAGCTTAGTAGCCTGCTCTCATTTGCTCATATAAATCTTAAAATTTATTTTTCATTCGTTTTTTTGTTAGTTTATAGGTCATCGAATGCTCGGCCTGTTTGAAATATTTCATTTATTGTAGTATAAATAACTGGGGTTATTTCAAGGCTACCGCCGTTTATACACTTTCTGTTTATATAATATTCTGTAAATCTCAAATAATGTCTACAAAACAATATATAACCTGTGTGAACATTTCTCATCGAGCTTGCTCCGGTTAGGAAAGAAAGGACCTGGCAAGCAGACAAGTGGAGAATGCCCTGAGCATGCTCACTACTACATGGAATGATTACATACAGATAACATATACAGTAGTGACTCTGGACTATATGAAAAGGTGACCAATGCTGACAATTTATACTGCAAGCAGAAATTGGAAAAAAAAAACAGCTGAGATCTACCGAAGAGCCAGTTTTTACCCTAGATAATTAACCAGCAGAACAAGGCTGCCCTGTGCCATACCACATAGAGCTGAAAACAATGACCAGTGGGTATATTTTTGGAAAGGGGTTCCCTTGCAAGCTAAGTGAGATAATATATCAACCGTGAATTATGAAAAAAAAGTAATGCAATGGACTCAACTTTTTGTTTGAAATGTACTGTAGGTGCAAAACTTTCCCATATGTGCTGTACTACACAAATATTATATGTTCCATGTTCAGTGGAGCAAAAATATTCTTTAGAAAAGGGAACCCTAACCTTTTTTTTTCCCAGTGTATCACATTTATATGTAAAAAAAAGATTTGGAGAGCAACGCAAGTATGAAAAAAGGTGTTAACAGAGTCTGTTAACAGAGACTGGGGGGCTCAAGACTCACCGGAACTGCAGCCTTGGGCCCCCATCTGCAAAGCTCACTCTCAACCCACCAGTCAACCCACCCAAGCAGCAAACACGTACCTCACCACCCGTGCGTGCGCCTGCCTGATTACCTTTTCGCAGGTCGCAGGTGAGGTCAGGGAGGGTGGTAAGTGTTGGCAGTGCAGGGAGTTGGACTGGGCTGGCTGGGCCCAAAAGAGCCAGGAACAACTGGATTTTTTCCCAGTTTCCTACTTGGCCAGTCTGACCCTGGGTGCCAAATAGGTGCTGTGATTGGCCATTTTGTGGTCCCTATTTGGAATGACAAGCTACAGGAGGCTCTGTTTGGAAGTACACCTGGTTTTTATGCAACTATAACATTCCTCCAAACCTGGAATTCTAAATATGCACCTGCTTTAAGGCCACCTGGAGTAACATCGAAGGTGTTAGTGAGCAACATGTTGCTTGCGAGCCACTGATATATATGGAGGAAATGTAATAAAATTTGCAAAGAGAACAAATTTGCAAATAAAAATGTGCATGTCGCAATGTAATATCCTTAATTAGGCTTTTATTGCATTGCAAATCTTAATTGCACGTTGCGAACCTTTAACACCTGCTTGAAGGTGGAGTAAACGTTTGGAGCAAAGGTAACAACTTTTACATTAAGAAGTTTCATTACTTACACTGTGCACAACAGCAAACTGTTCGATTCACAATCCCTATCCTACTGTCGTGTGGGGGGGCAAAGGTAAAAATGGTCAGTTGCAAACTTTTATTTGCATTGTGAACAAATTGGTGTTTTTGTTTCATGCTTAGAGCAGTTTACAATGTAAAATCATTCCCTGGCAATATTACATCTTTAAGCAAAGGTTTGCGCTAACACCTGCTCTGGAGTTTTGTTAAATATTTTATTGCAATATTTAGTTTTTGTTCTAATGAAACATATTACATTCCCCCCATTATTGTTTAAAATCATAGTTCACCTCTCTTTGGTTATTATTGTATCCTTTAGAGATGCCAGCTAAAGGAGAACAGGGACCCAATTAAATGTAAATACACACATGTAGCCTTGGGCACAGATCATCAGGTTAAAGACACAGCTTGCTTCATTTATCCTGATAAACTACAGTGAAACCTCAATTTTAAGTCCCCTGATTTTAAGTTTTCGCGCGTTTTACATTTTTTATTTGTTGTCCCACCAATGTATAATGCATTTCAGTGGGAATTTCCCCGAAGTAATGTTTTCCCGGATTTTACATCAAAATTGTGTGCTAATGTTCCCCAAAGAACAGTTTTTTCCCTCTATGAATGTTCTTATTTGTAAAATAAAGAGGTTTAAAATACTAACCAGATGTATATTTTGCCATGGTTCTGCCTGTAAATGGTCAATTCCAATGAGTCTGCCCCTTATACAGTCCTGCACCAATCACGTATTGCTTTAGGTTGTGTATATGAGTCAGTTAAAAACTAAAAAAAAATCAAGTAGCATCATGACAAAGGGACTCCTCAATTTGACCCTTCACCTTGAGCTATCCCACTGAACCCCATTATTACATACCTTAATGAAACCAGGAGATGGGTGTAAAATGGCCACAACATTCATTCACATTGTATGAAATAAATAGAACCTTGCCAGCTTAACCTGAGGCAATATTCTAAAGGCAGAATTTAACAAGAGATCGCTACTATGCTGTGCCTCCAACATGAGAGTTCAGCAGCCCTGCATCTACAGTGTGTCAATGATAGGAATCCAAGCAGGATGTCCCCTCGCAACAAGCAATAGTAGCGTCTGTATCAATAAATCCACTGTGCAGTCACAGGAGAGAACCTCTTTTCTCCCTCTTCTAAACTTACCTCTGCAAGGTCCTACCGCTGCATTGACAAATAAAACTTAAAATGTAATATCATATGTGAACTGATCCAAAGGAAGGCAAAAATCACAACCCAAAGCCAGTACCAATTATGCTTCAAGAGAAAAAAAAATCTTTCCTGACTCCAATGGCGATCAGAAACATTCTCTGGATCACATTCATTTAACATACTGTACATCAATACAATACAGGCTCTCACAATTAAAATGTCTAAAGATACAGAAATGTTAAATACATGTTAAAAAAACATGTTTTCCCATGACAGTTTCCCTTTAAGGACACGAACTGCATCAATCCAGTGAGAGGAGCAGAGCACAAAATACCATGGGGTGCAAGTGAGCAATAAGGGTGTGATAAAACAAGCTTTTAATCTGGGGGGGAAATGTCAACTGTATGTTATTGCTTAGTTGCAACTAACTGCTTCAACAAATGGTATGTGT
>CM044432.1:163435051-163447140 GCA_024363595.1 Xenopus borealis
GTTTATCAGAGCACAAGTCGCATGACTTGGGGCATCTGGGAAACTGACAATATGTCTAGCCCCAAGTCAGCTTCCAAAATTAAATATATAAAAAAGCTGTTTGCTCTTTTGTGAAATAGATTTCAGTGCAGAATTCTGCTGGAGCAGAACTATTAAGTTATTTGTTTTGAAAAAAAAAATGTTTTCCCATTACAGTATCCCTTTAAGTATTTGAATTTAGTTCGTCCAAATCCTGCTGAAAAGGTGGAAGCCAAAACTGAATCCTGGATTTGCCTTCAACTTGTGTCTAATCAAGCTATTTGAGGGAATCCAAGTTTTGAGTAAAATCCACTGAAATGCTCAGGTGTATAGTGAAGTGAATTGTTGTGGGCAAACTCCCCAGGGTGTAGGAGTTTTCTATTCTCTGCCCCAAGTTGAGAAGCTAACCTGACTAAATGAGGGGTTAGATGCAGTTCTTGTCATTCAGAGATCAACATAAACTGCACTCGTCTGGCCTGTGTGGTCCTTATTTGCTATACACTGTAAATCCATAACTTATCTATGGTCCTTATTTTGACTTTGTAACTTGTTGTTTCACGTGTTAGAACACAGATCCAACAATGAGGGGTTTCTTCTTGTATAACAATATTGATTCTCTCCATACTAAATATAGATTGTATGTATTGTATAGTGAGGTTGGTGTTTGTGTATTACCTGCGTCTCATGCTAATGACTAACAGCTGCTGTCCCATGCGTATGAACCTCCAACATAAGCAGAAACTTACTGCTTACTCAACATTCACACAAATAACCATCTTTGTATTCTTTTTCATGTCCAGCTGATGGATTGGAGTTGTGTGTGTGTTTGTGAATGTATTTAATGGAATCTTTCCTTAACCACCGACACTGTGATATGAGAAATGTTTAACCACAAGTTGGTCAGTTTCTGTTTCGTGTTAATAATAACATGCTGTGCTTTGTAGACATTATTGTCTTGTCAGCATTCTTTTTCATATATTCATGCATATTTAGACCAATTCTGGTTGTTCTCCTTAGTATAGTTTTTTTATATGTTTATTTGGCCAACTTTGCTACGTAAAATACCAGCCAGGTGGCAACCCTAAGTAGTAGAGGTACCTGAGACCATGCTGGGGCCAGAACTGCAGGGCAGACTGCAGGCCTGGTGACGTGGTGCACCTCGGGGGAGACTGTGGGCCTATTGGCGGATAAGATGGCGGCATGGCAGTAGATAGCAGTGGCCTCTCTGGATCACAAGGTGCTTTCTTTTTTTGTGCTTTTAGTGCTTTTTTTACTTTGTTTTTTTTTGTGAAGCTATGGATGTCGTAACAATGAGGGTCCAGGTCTATAATTGCCAGACACTCCTGTGGTACAGCAATCATGTATGATAAAGGATGGCACACGCTACGGGATCTCGGCCAACTTCGGGACCACAGTCTCGTATGGGGCCAATGGCAGGAGTAGACTCACTAGGAAACAGTGTACGAGGACTCAGAAGTGCCAAAAGCGAGCAGGAGTCCATGCTATGCTAAGAACTAACCCCAGCCGACCCGCTCTCCCATACATACTACTATCTAACAACTGCTCCTTAGAAAATAAAATGGACTACATTCGACTCCAGCAAACTACCCAGCATGAATTCATAGACTGCTGCATGTTCGTATTCAGAAATGTGGCTCAGTGAAAGAGTCCCAGATGCCGCCATTCAGCTGGATAGGCTAGTCGCTATTCGAGCTGGGTCGCTGCTCTGAGCGGTAAGAATCTCAGTGGTAGTCTGTGTGTTTACATCCACAAGAAATGGTGCAGGAACTTTGTGCTTGTGTCTAGCCACTGCTCACCTATGGTGTTGTTTGTTGCAGATCCTTTTATTTACCCCGTGAGATTGCCTCCATTCATATTATTGGAGTTTACATTCCTCCCAGCACAAACACCACCTGAGGAAAAGTCCAGCAGGCTGGGAAACTTCAAAGCCTAAATGGATAAGGGGAGCTCCATTTGGGTGCAGAGGTTTCCTCTCCCCATTCCTCTAGGATTATGCTACCGGTTAAATTAAGATGGCCTACAAGTTTTGTCAAGGTCTCCGCTTTTGTGGATTCTGGGGCTGAATTTTCTAGATACTGCTTTTGCAGCAAGGTTTAATATTCCATTAATCCCTTTAAATTCCCTCATGCCAAGCCTTTAGGGTCAGTTTTGGTAACTAAAAAGACTGTGGTATTAACCATGTGCTCTAATAACCTGCACAGTAAGAAGGTAACCTTTTATATTATTCAGGGTGCCTCATCCCCTCTAATTTTGGGGTTACCATGGCTCCAAACTCATAAACCACAGATAGACTGGCCGGCTCCATCCTTTTTTGCATCACAGCCCGCCCCTTTAATCCCACCCCCACCACTGGCCAGTAATTTTTTTTTTTTTTTTTTTTTTAAAAGGTGGTAACCCTATGTACAGCGCCATCACAGACATACAAAACACTCACCCTGGCTTTTGACGATTCTACTCTCTATATCCTGACCTCTGCCTATTAACCGACTCCGATTCTGATTAACCCTCTGATTATCTTCCTGGTTTGACCCATTGCCTGCCTTACTACTTATATTCTCTGCCTGCCCCAACCCAGCCTGATCTGACTACGATTTTGTCCAAGCCTTGTACCTCGATCTTCTGCCCAAAGACTTTGCCTACCGTTGTCCCCCTTTGCCTGCCCAGAACCCTTCGCTTTGCACCTCTCATTTTAAGACCTGACGGCATCCGATTAGCCAAGGGCTCCTCCTGAGGTGAAAGACGGCTGTTAGAGGCAGAAGCACGAGCCTTGACCAGGGTGCTTGGTATCGGTTCTGGGTTTAGGGTGCCAACTCACTCTTGACTTGAATTGACTTATTGTCCTCTGCTACAAGAATGCAATAAATTCATGACAAAGAAATGAGAAAAAAGCCTGCACGTTGCCACTCCTTCCTGTTCAGAGTTGCCACTGGGCAGGTGTGGGCAAAAGTATCAGTTTCAAACTCACAGTTTTATAATAAAGCAGTGCAATAGTCACACAGTCTCCCAGTGCTTGGCTGTAATAGAACAAATACATATTGTGTAATTATGCAAAATGCATTACTTGAGGTCCCTGTTTTCTTTGACACATACTGTTCTTACTGTGTCTAATGGGTAATCAGTTCTAAAGCAGAAGTTAAAGATCCCTCACGTATGTAATTAAGAGACCTTTATGTATAGCACGTAGTGCATATTGGACAGTATGGTGTGCTTTATTAGGCTTATTTATTTTTTATGAGGCTTATTTATTAGGCTTTTTTATTCATTAGGCTTATTATTTATTATTGACTTTATTAGTTCTTTATTATTCTTATACAATCAGCAGTCATTACTCAGACTGCCCTGTGAAATTCTTTAATATATTAATAAGCACATCCCTGATTGCTGCTTTGTTCTGGATTTATTAGAGATGCAGAACACTAGTGAAGTGCAACCTAAAAACCAGCAGAATGTGATGCTGCAAGCAGGACATGAGATATCATGGCATCCCGTACTACAAAGTTAGCAGGGCCTGCTCACTAGTGGGACCAGATTAGGGGACTACAGGGCCCTGAGCAGAGGACCCTGTCAACAAGTCAAATGGACAACCAATAAAAAAAAGAAACACTAATGCATGGCCATGCCACTGGCCAGCCACAGTCACACCCATTAAATTAAAAACCCACCCCTGACCTCTCCAAGGCCAACCCACTTTCATGTATGCTCACAAATCAAATGCTGCAATTCGAACTATGGCCATTTTTGCAAGCACACCTCCTAATTACCATGTTCATTTTACACAATTTGCCAGGTTATGAAAGTTTGAACACATTTCTGTCGTTTTTATGTGTTATTACAGTTTTGCTACTTAAGGTGAATTTCCCTTTAAGCTGCAAGTCCGTATGTCAAAGAGACCTCCTCATCTTAAATTGTTACAAAAGTATCTAAGTATCTATATTGGGCTCTCTGCCAAAAGCCAATTAAGTTAGAAACGTTGTATCTTTTTCTGACTGTTCAGTGCAGGAGATCAAAGAGACGGTCGGGGGACGTGGGACTGCAGGCTGAGCTGTCAAAATCGGAACTACCCACTATTACAATGGAATTCTAGGGAAATGTTCTAGGGAAAAGTGTAGGCTTCAAGCTATATACAGTTTGTAGCAGAGAGCACCCCAACTAATCCATTGTATAACCCCAGATTATTATGGCTGACAATATATCCTGTCATATTGTACTGTGTGTTCATGTCTAGGGCAATCTCAGTTCAAGGGGTGTTGGCAGAATATTCCATGAGCAGAATGCCTTCCCCGTTGCTTTTAGCTCTTATACTATACTAGAGTTGTGTTTGGAGGTGCAGTAAGCAGCAGCAACCATTTAGTTACTATTGGCTTCAAGCCCAAGGTGATTTCAGTAGCTCTCCCCAGCACTTTGTACTCAGCGCAGAAGTTGTCATACCCTCATCACCACTTAATAATATATAATTAAGTGGTGAGAACAACTTTACCTTTTGCAATAGTTTATACAGGTGTAGTGGCTAGTCCTCTGTTTCTTGTCTTCCATGGTCCCAACTTCTGTCAGATGATGAGTGTGTTGGGCAATAAGATGGCAATTATTTGGGAGTTTTAACCTGGGAAAGCAAGTTGATGGAAATACTTTGTCACTGTGTAACTGCCTAATGACAAACTAGCTTTCTTAATGAATTAGAATGAAGTGAGTGTGGGATTGACCAGACCAGGGATGACTTTGATGTAGTTGGTCAGCTTGAATAAGTTGCAGTATATGAACAAAAAAGACCTGTTTGGTTTAAAGGAGAAGGAAAGGTTAAAACTAAGTAATCATCATTTGAAAGGTACAACTAAATATACCAGTTCATTAATTGAGTCACGGAAGACGTACAAGGAAGCCAGGTCACCCCGCCGTAGGAGAAACACGTCATTGATGCACAGCCACCATGACAAACAATGGCTGATGAAAATCCATCGGTATAGACATGTCTCTCCTCAAACCATCTCATGAATGAGTTGGCGTACGCCGGGCCACCCTGGATCCCATGGCCGTCTCCCATAGCTGCAAATAGAATTGTTCCAAAATTTAAAGTAGTTTCTATGTAAAATGAAAAAAGAGATCTCACTGTACTGTATAAATTACTTTGCTGCAACAAAATTTCCATGGCTATTAGACCCATGGGCATACGGTATGGAAGTGTACAAGCTAAACGCTATGTTTTAATTTTTACACTATGGTGTCCAATCTCGTTGGACTGTATATATTTCTAGTGGAGTGATTCACCACAATTTTGAGATAACGCACCCTATCCAATCACAATTGCTTTTTTCAAGCGTTGCAAGTGTGCAATACATATGTTGGACTTTGTATCTATTGGGTCTGTATTGGCACCTTGCATAATACTTTAAGCTTTTTGTGAAATATTGGCCTTTAATTACTGGCAACTTTACAATCACATATTGTCGGGCAGAAAATTGCCACAATGTTCAGTAAAACTGTGAAAATGTCCAATTTTAAATGATTTTCTGACCCTTGCCTTAGCATATTTCTACTTCATGGAGGCCCAGGCTTCTTTTGGAAAGTAAGTACATAAACAAAAGTAGTTTCCAACTGTTTTTTGAAATATAAAATAACCAATTTCCTGTCATGCTGTGCATTTCCCTTCTATCTATTATGATCAAAACCTAGCTGGGGTTTTCCATAAGAACAAGACTGATTCTGATTTATTGCTGTACAGGCACCCCCTAGGATTTGTCATTTCCTGACTTGCTGGCACACCATGGAAACTCTAACTCTCACTGTGTGTTATTATAACCTTTTAGCACATAGTTAAAGCCCTTTTCAAAATGATTATTCTGATGTTTCCTTTCAGTATATAAGGTCATTTTTTGGATGCTGGAGAAAACAATAAAAGTTTGTTAATTCAATTTGTGCCAAATGAAATAATATTGGATGATCTCAAACAGATAATCAGCAAGTATATGTATATATATATATATATATATATATATATATATATATATATATATATATATATATATATATATACTTGCTGATTATCTAAACATTGGAGTGCAGCTCTGTGAGTAAATTTACGTTAAAGATTTGATCAAGCACCCGAAAAACAACATACAAAACCCAGATCAGAGTGTGGCTGCCTATGATTGATTATATATATATATATATATATATGTATATATATATGTATATATATATAGTTCCAGCTGTGGTGCACTTCAATTAAAGCAAAGTTAATGCCTGGGTGCTGTCATATGAAGTGTAGATAATCCTTTTCCAAAGAATGACGCAATCCAGGACTTCATATTAGGAACCCAGGAAAAGGATTATATATATATATATGCTTGCTAGTTATCTGTCTAGCTAGCTATATAGATAGATAGGTATATAGGTGTATATTTATCAAAGAGTGAAGTTAAGAGTGAAGTCTTACCACTAGGGTAAAATTGTGCCACTCTCTATTCATTTCTATGGGATTTTCAAAGTTGCATTTATCAAAGGGTGAAATTTCACTTTCACCCATTGATGAATACGCTTTTCAAAATCCCATAGAAATCTATGTAGAGTGGCGGAATTTCACCCTAGTGGCGGAACTTCACTCTTTGATAAATTTACGCCATAGACAAATATACTGACTAGAACACAATAACATTTCCCAGATAAACTGGGTGTTACACTTATGGCACACATGATGTTTTCTCTGTTAGAATAATACCCAAGCACATTTGATCCTAGCAGAGTCAGTAATATTGTCATTTAAAATAAGGAAAAATAAGATAAGATACATTTAAGTATGCAAGCCTATGCAAATACAGTACAGTAATAGATCTATTAAAGGAGAAGGAACAAAATAGCCAACTTTTTAGTTAAAGTTCGGGTTTTCGCTCAGTGGTTCTCACTGGTATAACCCTGGGCTGGTGATTTCTGCTGATTGGAGCACCGGCCTGAAGTTTCAGGTAAGTGAATACAATCACTTGGGGGTGCCTAACATTTAGGCTCAAACCAAAAGTATGCCATAACCCTTAGGGCTCAAACCAAAAGTATGAGCATCAAGTGCCCAGAGCTGGTGGATACAGAGCACCTATGTCCAACTACAGACTTTATCACTCTTATCACATTGGTAAATGAGCTGGTGCAATTGCTTTATGATGCCATGAAGTATTATATTTAGACTGTTGTCTTTGTTGACACCCTCCCTTTATCGGTTTATGTTCTGATTTATTTTCAATTGTATCAGCTCTGTTTTTGTATTTTACCAGGGGAAAACAAATTTGGACACTTGCCGGCATCTTTCTATTAATGCTTATCACTGTTATCCTCAGGAACTCAACGGAAAGCAAATTGAAGGAAAGGATTGCAATACCATCCATATTCCCAACACATATTTGACTATTTCACCTCTCAGTGCAGCAGAAGAAGGTTGTACGTTTATCCATTTCACAGAGTACAACTGTCAGCAGTGGTTTCTCACAAGTGGTAAAGAAACCATATTAAATAACAAGGTACTCCACAGCATGACATAACCAAATGTCTGTTTTCTCATGCCTGTAAAACATGTTAGCTTTTCATGCGTTCCACAATCCTTGCATGTTTATTTTTAGCCTGACGGTAGATTCATTGCATTCTTCCAGGAACTGCGTTGCCTGGAGCAGAGGAACAGCATGTTACTCATTTTATTATTGGTTATGTTCTACCCTATTTAAAGATCTGTACAACATATGCCTATCAGAGCCAGTTAATTTGCTCTACGGTAATTGACCTGGGTCCCGTGGATACATTAAAGCCCCTTTCACAATATGATATAGGCAAACCTACACTTTGCAGAAATGCTAGCAAGGTTAGCCTAAAAAAATACAAAGTAAACTGTATATGAATATATCTGTATTTCTGTTTGGCTCTTATTGTGCAGGAATAGTTTATTATTGTCACAACCCCTTGCCGTGAGAAGATGAGGACATAGGGCAGGACTCCACACAACTCCTTTAGGAAATGCAGCTCTTTATTGTAGCACGGCAATGTCAAATTACAATTGTAGATGGTAGCCAGCCAGCATTCAGTGGTTCTGCTTGAGAATGTTGGCTACTGGAGCATGTAGGTACAGCTGTGATGGCTTACAGCTGGGTAGTCTCTGTTATCCTCTATGTATATAAAAAGACTAACACATGGCAATTCTTAACAGCCACCTTTGTTAGGCTTAGTCCAGACGGGGAGATTGGGGGGCGATCCGTCGCCTGGTGACTTTTCGCCGCGACAGATCGACCCCGAATCTCCCCGAATAGCTAGGCACCGGCGAGGCTTAAAAGCGCCGGCGCGAGTTCACACGGAGCGGCGCGATTTTTAAAATCGATCCAAATTGCCTGAGTGATTGCCCGAATCTCCCCTTCTGGACTAAGCCAAAGCCAGAAAGGAAACAGCCCCTGTCGTAAATGCAGAACAGGGTTTTATTCCTTCTACCAACCACAAAGGCAACTTCCAGAAGGGCCAATCACATTATAGGCCAGGCGGTCCATTATAAGGACCAATCTGACCATGAGTTGTAATGGTGCCAATCACAACTATTACTGCTGGGCCAATGGGGTGCCATTTGGGGAGCGTGCCCAGTTTAGTCTGAATGTAGGATCCAGACAGTACACAGCTGTTGGGGTCATCTATGTGTATTGAGTTACAGAGGGCTCTGCTTTGTTTGCCCTCACGGTAGGGGCCACTTACCAAAGAATGCAGGTCTGGCTATCCAACATCAAAAAACACATAGGGAAGGGAGCAAAGGTTATCATACACATACCATTTGTTGAAGCAGTTAGTTGCAACTAAGCAATAACATACAGTTGACATTTTCCCCCCAGATTAAAAGCTTGTTTTATCACAATTATGAGAATGTTTTACTTTTCGCCCTAATGCCATTTGTTATAATAAACCTTTTTGATAATGTACCATCCTCAGGAAAGGCTTTATTTGTGTGCTTCCAAAAATCCTTCCTTCTAAAACAAAAATGTTTTATTTCACCCCTGTCAGTGTGATAGTTCTTATAGTTATCTGTTCCACCTTCTAATAATTGAGAAGTACAGTCCATGGTACCACTGCTGGGCAATTATGATTGATCTTGATTCTCTGGGAGGGTTATTTGAGAATGTATACATATATAAGGAGAAATGTGTTCTGTCTTTTGAGATTGCCTATATTGCTGGGTAAGCGTTAGCCTCCATGAGTGGAATTGATATGTATTTTAATTTGACTAAATAAAAAACTTTTTAACAGCAATGTATATACAGTAGAGTACATTTTTATTTGCAACTGCTGGGCATACAGTATGTCTACTTTAGTTAGATTTAATGTGTTGCTCTGCTAGTTCCCATTTAGACAAATATATTAATCCTTTAGAAACTGATTGACAGGCAATATTTTAAGTTCTCTGCTAAATTTTTCCTGTACAGGGATCCTGTTCTGTTCTCGTTCTATGACTGCAGGTTTTATCAGTACGTCTGAAGGGTCGTTCTTCCTATAGGATTCCAGATTGTAATGAAGTTGTCTACAGGATTCATGCAGCAGGGGATCAAATAACACCAAAGAAGTCAAGTTGCCTTTTGTGGAATCAAGATTTGGAATGGTACATCCAAGAACAATTCTTTCTTAGAATAAACTTGCTTTATAAGCATTGAGTGGCATCAGGAAATGTTCTGGAAATTCTACTTTATGCCTTGTAGGCCATATATATATATGTTTCTGTGAGTGGATTATAATCTCCCTTTTAGCTATATTACATAAATAATTCAACACTAGGAGGCAGTAAACTTCAGCTTCATGTTAAGAGTTGTACAGATGTGTAAAGAGAAATTTTATTATTGCATTTTCAGCCCACGTATGCTCTACTTGATATGATTCCACTGCCTCTAAATAAAAGCCCAGAGGCACCTTTTGGCACAAGCAATTTTGAGTAAACCGTGCGTGAGTTTACTAAAAGCTGCTGCACTTTTACTTTGTTTAAAAACCCCATTCAAAAAAAATGACAAAGTTTGCCTTTTTTTTGGCAAGAATCCCTGGGTAGTTAGTACACTCACATGGGTTTTCAAAAGGTACAACCAATCTTAAATTGGCCCCTACGTCATAAGTAAGTACATGGCTCCTCAGCACCTTATGGCTCCTGGCAAGGCTTGTTTGTGTGTCTAAATTTTATTAACAAATGTAGTTATATACAATATACCCAGAAACATTTAAGAAACACAACACAAAAAGCTAAGGACAGTTTGCTAGCAAAAGAGACCATTGCTAACCCAGCTTTGTGCCTTATCACCAGGTTACATTTTCGATAAGGCAAATGATTGTTACTCTACAAGTTCACTAAAGTGGGAATTTTACAGAACATTACCTCTTTCGCCAGGCTTTCCTTCACCAAATTAGACCTAGTGAACTGATAAGCTGAAGCTACATTCTCCTCAAGCTTATATCCTGTATGCTGGAAAGCCATAAAAGTTTTTGAAAAACACCAGCATTCTTCCATATTTTAAAGTGGAATTGCCTCCAAAAGTTCTTTTTGTGTTGATATTTTTATTAAACTATTTGAGGGGCATTTAACATTTGTTTTAGGGTGGGCTCATGTCTAGGGCATTAGAGGATCTCTTTTGTCTTTATTTTCTTTCCTTGGCATTTGTAATAATAAGCGGCCCCTTCAAGCGATTTCATCAACATCACTAATATAGACATATATATATGACCTATATGTACCCACCCTATTCAAATTGACCTAATCATATGAGTACTAACAAAGTCTCGCTAGGCAGAAATGAATGCTAGACAAAGTTCTTTATGAAATGCTCCTGCTGACGAATTAACACTAAAAAAACTTTGCCAGCATTCAGTTACAGAGATGCAACTTCCCAATTTAGTGAATTAGCGTAATGATAACAGATTTACACCTGGCAAAGTGGTGCAAAGTTTGGTGGAGTCTTCACTGACGAAAATTCTTCTTTTAGTGAATTTGCCCCTTAGTCTACAGCCAATGCATGGCACTACTGATGGGCGAATCTGACCCATTTCACTTGCCAATTCAGCAAATTTACTGATGTCTATGGGCTACTTTTTTTTCACAACCAACAAATTTTTGCTGCACGACAATTATTTTCACCCATTGGAGTCTAAGGGCATCTATTCATGGCAAAAAATTTCACTCATCACTACATGGCACATATAATTTCATTAAAGCTAAAATGCCAAGTTTCTATGATTTTTCTCTACATTTTCCTTTACTACATACAACCCTTACAGCATAAAGCATTGTTGGATAGATCCTGGTGTTCTGCTGATTCCTCTGCAGCTGCATTTGCACAGACCACAATATTCTCGTTATGCAGGAGAGAATATAAATAGTCTGTATCCTGTAGCAGTTTGCACTCTGTGACTTTACACAAATGAGCCCAGGGCTGTCAGCAAGATCCTCATGTGTCACTTCTTAAAATCAGCTTTACGGTGTAGCCACTTAGCATGAACCCACACATCAATTATCATTTCTGCTGTCAGCAGTGCACTAGGTTCACTGGGTTTATACCCATAATGCTCTGTATCACAGAGCTCAAGGTTTATTTATGGATGTAAAAAACGATATGGAACTTTTTGTATTTGTTTTTACACATTTGCAGAAATTAGAGTCAAATATTCCTGTGCTGCTCCAATCAGCCTTCCAATGCAACCTTGTTTCACACTCTGCTCCCTGCAGACCACCTAAATCACTAAAACTATAAAATGTTGCACCACTGCCTGTTTATGTGTGTGATATTTGTAGGTGGATGTCAGATGGGCAGTTATGATGGGTGGTATCAGATACAAAGGCCTATGTGGAATGTGCCTGCTCACACACGTCTTCCTATGCTGTGCTGGCTCATACTGACCGATTTTCCTCGTGCAATGAAGATTTTTTCAGAGGTGGATTCATTTGTATTTCAGGTACGTAACTGGCAAATATAAAGTATAACTGCACCTAACTCAAGTGCAAGTAAAATATACAAGCACTAACTTGCTTATACGAGTTAGTACATGCAAGCGGATGCAAATTTCAATTTTTT
>CM044432.1:163521251-163536318 GCA_024363595.1 Xenopus borealis
CTTATTAAAGGAGTCAGGTGTGCTTTAGTGTTGGGGGAGCAGGATCAGTCAGCAACTGATGTGTTTTTTGCCAAAAAGAAAAAATACACTTTTCCAGTGCAGGAGGTGGCTTCAGAGTGGCACAAGATGTGCAGGAAGGTCAAGTTTGGTATGTATGGGATAATCCTCCAACTGTGGATGCTATTTGGTAAAGCATTAGAAGAAATAATTGCTAAGTCTTCTGGAGGGAAGAGCACTTTTACGCCTCAAACAACAAGGATGTCTGAGGATCCTTCTAGACGTCAGTCAGACAGATTTTTTGCTAAAAAAAAGAGAGGATTTCAGATCACATAGGCCTGGTAAGCAGCCTTTTCGTTCATTTTCCTGGAGATTGGGACACTCCAGTCTTTTTCGAGGCAATAAAATCAATAACCCAAGGTCCCAGCAGAAGTCACAATGACATGGGGTCAGTCCATCATCCCAAGGTTGGGGAAAGGTTGCTTCAGTTTTAGGAGGTTTGGAAGAGATGCAAGATGCCTGAGTCGGGAAGAGAGTGTATTGACTGGAATTCTAGAATTTTATCAACACTCCTTATCCAACTTCTCTTTCAAACAAGATAGTGATGGAAAAGTATATTTCTAGACCTCAGACGTCTGAACAAATACCTCATGATACAATGTTTCAAAATGGAAACAATTCAAACTATAAGACCAGCAATACATCCAGAGGATTGCCTTTGCACAATCGACCTGAAGGATGCTTATTTACATTTACCACTGCCCACAGAACATCAGTGGTTCCTTCAATTTGCCATATACGTAACATCAGCATCTGCAATTTACGTGACTGCATTTTGGATTAGAGACTTTGCAAAGACACAGGAACAGAGCAGCAGCTACTCTACATGGTTTTGTTGGGTCCTCAACAGAGGGAAAAGTCATCTACAACCAACACAGAGGCTAGTATATCTTGGAGTGCAAATAGATACAGGCATAGAATTTTAAAGGTGACAGAGATGTTGTCAGCAATAATCGAATTCGATCAGGTGCCTGAAAGGCAATCGTCAATTGGATTAGTCAAGTGGGCAAGATGATGGAGTCACCCAATCCAACAGGTATTTCTGACTCAGTGGGATCATCAGATGAAGAACTGGAATTAGAGAGTTTGTTTTGTCCCGGGGGAATCTGTGGCATCCAGATCCTTAAGCGTTGAGTCTGATGGCCTGGCAGCTGATAGGGGAAGTTTAGCACAGCAGGGATGCTCGTGGGCAGTAATTAATACATTACTGAAGTCTAGGAAACCAAATACTTCTCAGAGATATTATGCCACATGGGGTGTGTTTCATGACTGGGCAACTAGAGATGGCATAGATCCCTGGAATCCAGAGACACCAGAAATCCTTGAGTTCCTACAACGGGGACTGGACAGGGGGCTTAGCCTCAGCAGATTTAGTGGCAAATTTACAAAATTCTCATATATTCACATGAGGGATTCGAATATTCGATCGAATTTTCAAAAAGATTTGAATTTAAAATATGCAAATTAGGCAAATTTGACCAAATTGGACCATCAAATATTCGAATTTGAATGATTCGAATATTCGAATTTAATTTTATTTGAAAATTCGATGATCGAATACTTCCCCTTTAAATTTAAATTCGATCACCTACTTCGCCAGATTAAACCTACCGAAATGGGGATCATTCCCTATGATCGAATTTGAAAAATTCGATCAATCGCTAAAAATCGTTCGAATATTCGATCGAATTTTCTCTATTCGATCGTTTGACTGAATTGCGCTAAAAAAATTTGAATTCGATAATTGATTTTTTTTTAATTCCCCACTATTCCCCTACTATTCCCTGGTCGAATTTCGAATTTTTTTTCATTCAGAATTCGACCCTTAGTTAATCTGCCCCTAAGAGTACAGTTGTCAGCATTGTCTGCTATTCTGGAGAGGAGGCTTATTAAAGAACCCTTGATTTCTACATTTTTTAAAGCAGCAGTGAGGATTGTGCCACTCATTAGGTCCTTATCTCCATTGTGGGACTTGTCCTTGAAGGCTCTCATTGAGAAACCATTTGCGCCATTAGACCAGGCTACGCTATGGGATGTGACACTCAAAACTGTCCTCTTAGGGGCCTTAACATCGGCTAGAAGAGTATGTGAGATGCAGGCTAGTGATGGGCGAATCTCCCGCGATTCGCTTCGCCGAAAAATTTGCGAATTTCTAGAGAAATTCGCGAATCGGCGAAAAATTCGCGAAACAAGTCGCGGGACGCTTTTGACGCGCGTCGCGACAACCTCCCATATAGACCCCGTTATAATAAAATAATCAAATCAAACGAGTAGTGATGGGCAAATTTATTCGCCTGGCTCGAATTTGCACACAAATTCCCGTGATTCGCCACCGACAAATACATTCGCGAAATGCCCGTGGAAATTTGTCCGGTGAATTTTATCCAAGTGAATTTTTATGGGCGTTTTGCAGTCTGTTTTTCAATGCCGGTGCCAGTCTTTTTGGACACCAGTGCTAATGTCCAAAACGAGACGCCGGCGGGGTTTTACGACTTTTTCACCGTTTTGCTAATTTCTCAGGAAATTCACGAAAAATTTGGCCAAGCGAAATGCCACAGATTCGCCCATCACTAAAAATTATTTCATTTGTCTCTGTATTAATGAAAAATAATCCAAAGTATGATATAATTAAACCTTATTGGAAGCAAAATCAGCTGATTGGGTTTATTTAATGTTTACATGATTTTCTAGTAGATTTAAGGTATGAAGATCAAAATTATGGAAAGATCCATTGTCCAGAAAATCAAGATTCCTGAGCATTCTAGTTAACAGGTCCCATACCTGTACAGGTAATGAGAATCTAGAAAAATATGTAATGCCAATCACTCCACTTAAAAATAGATGTCTAGTTAGCAACCTACTAGAACTAGAAATTTGAATTTCTAAGTAATTTTTTGCTACTTCGACTCTTGAATAGGCCAAAATTTGATTAGAATTGAAAACATTTAGAATCAAATTTTGCAATTCGACCATTCGAAAATCGAAGTACTGTCTCTTTTAGAAATTAAAATTCAACACTTTGCCACCTTAAACCTGCCAAATTGCTGGAAGCTGTAAAAAGTGTTTTTGGAACTTTTTAAAAATCGAAGGACTTTGTCCAAAATCGTTCGGCTCATTTTATTCGATCGAAAACTTACCTATTCAAATGAAAAAGGTGCATTTCTAAAAAAAACCCAAAAAAAAACACTTTTTTTTATAACTTTGAAGTAACTTCGAAATTCGACTTAGTAAATCTGCCCCGAAGTATTAATAGCCTGTGTTAAAGCATCACTTTTCTTAACAGTCTCTCATTAAGTGTTGTATTCTAATTATTCAAATTAAGCAATGATTTTGAAATGTAAACAAAAAAAATCTGTGTCAAATTTCCTTCCAGAAATTGTTTTGCATTCATTTGCAAATTAACACTATGCTGTTGTTTTAAGGGAATGTCATTTCCCATAGACTCAGTTTTAACTGGGCAGATTTTTTACAATGACAGCACTTCCTGTTTTACTCCTTTTTTTTCTGATCACGGCAATTCCGATGATGTCACTTTGGGTTTACAATGACAGCACTTCCTGATTCTTGATGGTCAGCGGGTCAGGTCCAATCAGGTAAGAATGCAGGTCGTGGGTCCGGGTTGCGGATTGCAGGTTGCGGGTACAGGTTGGGTACGGGTCCCAAAAAATGGATCCGTGCAGGACTCTATCCCACATAGAAAATAGAAAGTAATTGGAATATTTCTGGTTATCTATCTGAAAACAACAAGTTGTTTGAATGTGAACAAACACTTTAATGGTCATTGATGAATAAGGGCTCATTTATGTCAGCAAGTGCAGTGAGCAACATGCATTTAAGTTCCTCCACTAGAGGGAAATTCCACAGCTCTCAATTAATTTCTATGGGATTTTGAAAGGTGTATTTATTAAAAGGGGAAGTGAAGTTTCACCCTTTGATAAATGCGCCTTCCCTCTAGTGGCAGAACTTTACTCTTAACTTCGCTCTTTGATAAATATACCCCATAATGTAGCGTTTTGTCACATAATTCCAGCATTGTTTTTGTTGTAAAGGGGCAGTGCACCTGAAACAATTGTTGTCAATGCATCAGAATTGACACAACTTTGCACTTCACTGTGAATCGGATGTAGTTGTGCTGAGAGTTTCCCTAGTCTGGTTGATGTAATTTCTGATGTTCGCAAGAGTGACGTGTGCACCTGATTCTTTAGATGCAAGTGAGTTGCGCTGAAGGAACCCTGGTCCCCCTGCCTGGCCTGGAGGTATCTCCAGGGTTTCTGTAAAGACTGAACAGCACCGAGATCAAGTGCAGAGAGTACATTTTGAAACATATTACTTTAATAAATGAAGTGCAACGGCCTGCTGTGTAACTGGTGCAACTGCATTAGCAGGCGTAAATGACTCCTATAGTTTTATTACAAGAGATATCAGTTGCAAATATTTGGTAGTGATAAGAAAACAATTGCTGTTCTTTTTCACATTCTCAATCGAATAAATCCAAATAATATCTGTTTTCCTGAAAATAAACAATGCCTGCATATATTAAAGACTTTTATAGCTTTTAAATGATTATTAAAAAAAATAAAATCACGCATTCCTGTAATATGACTCTAACTTTTACTTTTTGTTGAATTTGCTCTTGTACTCTCTTAGGCCAAGGTGAACAGAACGGAAGTTTAAAAGTTCAGCTGCCTCTGTTATATGGAATCCTTCCACAATTCCCCTTTTTATCTGTTTATTTTATCTGTTTCAGAGAATGTTCCAGTGCAGACAGTGGTCTAATATTGCCCAATGGCTTTAAATAAAGTTGAAATATAGAGAATATTTCAGCTAAACTAATTAAAGAGGAATGTCTTCACACGCTGGCCCGGAGAGGGTGCTAACAATTTCATTGACACATACGTCAAAGCAACGGCAAAAGCTGGCAGTAAAGTAAAGGCATGTTCTTTGTAACCTAGAGGAAATATTTGCTGTGTTTCTTAGGCAAAGAAATACAGGATGAAAAATATAAGAAATATTTTTGTTTTTCTTTTGTGGCATACATGTGCATATTATATAGAAAACCTTTTCAGTCAGCTAATAAACTAATAGGACTTTCAACAAGTGTTTTTTACCCCTCTCATTACAACTTCTTTACTATTATCCAGAGGCGTATTGTCACTTCATGGGGGCTTCAGGAAGACCACTATATATAAGGAGTTTTAGTTTAGTGGGAAAGACATTTCACTTGCTTCTGAAAATCTTTGAGTTCAGACCACTAGTGTTTTTCCCACCCTCGGATCTAGTCATTCCCTCTGTCCCTGTTTTTATGTCTGTAAGCAACTTGGCCATAAGAGCTGCTCTATTTTACATATATACTCTAAATATATATATATATATACTGAATATTTATATATCAGACTATAGTAAAATGAGCAGCACCGCTACTCTAACTAGTAGCTTTACCCTAAGGTTTGCTCTTGTTGACACCTATTATCCCTAGCAACAGTATGGAGGCAGGGTGTTGTACAACTGTAACCGTATACAGTGCACAATAGTTTGGCACCAGTGGTTCTTAATCTTAACCATAGAACTGTTTATTAAAGAACATAATCCACAAGGAGTTCAATACATAAGACGTAAGCAGTGACATGTAACATCAGTGGATAGGCATATACTCACAGCACCAATGATCAGTATACATCCCTGCAGAGTAAGAGAAAATACACAGCATTAACGGAAGTACTCCCAGCTTTCAGCCTATCCAGTGCCGTTTCTGTGGACAATGCCGCCTGAGGCGGCTCAAATAATGCCGCCCTCCCCAGCTGGATTGCATTACCTGGGGGAGGCAGCAACGCTAGTGCAGAGAGCGCAGTTGTGCTGTCTCCCACTAGTAAAGCTGAATTTTCGTTTAAAAAACTGAATTTTCCGTTTAAAAAATGGAAATTCGGCTCTTAAAGGTACAAGGAACAGCTTTTTGCTACCCCTGGAAACCTAGCTGGTGCTGCCGCCTGAGGCAATCATTTCAGCTCACCTCATTGGCGGAGCACCCCTGAGCCTATCCCCTTTCAGCTTTCTTTTTAAACCCTAGCTCTAACACTTAGGGGCAGATTTACTAAGCTCAGGTGAAGGATTCCAATGCAAAAAATTCGATTTTCATTTTTTTGAGCTAATTCGACCATCTAATTAATTCGATTGAATAGAATGATTCAAATAAATTGTACGATTCGAATAAGAAAATTGTTTCGACCATTCGATGGTCGAAGTACTTGCCCTTTAAAAAATTTTTCGATTGCCTACTTCGCCAGATTAAACCTACCGAGTTTCTATATTTGCCTATGGGAAGCTACTTCTGAGTGATCTATCACTCCTAGAGTGACCTATCAAAGTGAGTTAACCTATCACTTGCTATACCTGAGCTTATCTAGTTCCACTACAATCTCTCTGTCTGCACAGGTAAGGAGACTGGCAAAATGGACCCCAAGCACATGTGTTCTCATCTTATATTTAAACAAATATAATTATGACACACCATAATCATGCTTTGACCCCTGAAGAGGAGCCTAGCTCCTGTATAATTAAGTAAAGATACACTTAGGTAACAAGAGCAATGCCTGGGTGCTAGTAATATAAAGCATTATAATTCTCAAAGGTACTTGCATCAAACATGCTCTTGTTCATGGATGCAAGTGAATTACTGTCAGTCTTGACTTGGCTGGATTTCCTTTAAATGTTGCAACCACAAACTGATATGTGGCAAGTATATTAGATGCTAATGCTGTTAGTGATGCCATCCATGCTATGCAGTACCATTACTAAAAATGCCCACTAATTTGCATCCGTACTAGAGCAAAAAGAACATAATAGAACAAAATAGAACATAAGCAACAGGAGATCCTACTCAGGCAATGACCACAATGATGCTGCAATTCTGGGGTAAAATGCTGAATTGTGGGTAAAAAAATGCATTTTGCTCTGTGCTCAGAAAATAGCTTCAGTCTCTTCAGGCATTAAGCTGTGGCTGTACAGGAAATGTCTTGGACCTTTTCAGACTAATGAAAAATATTGGGGTCATTCAGAACATACCAGAAATTGTTAGTGATAATTAACTTGAAGGTACTGTATATTCCCTGGTTAAGATCTCTAATACATTACAAGGATAGTGTTATTTCAAGTGTTGGCTACTTGCTTTCTGCATCAGGAAATATATTAAATCCCTTAATCATAGGCACATTTAATAGAAACAAGGTGCCAAAATGAAACCTCTTTGGCTTCAGACATTTTTTCAACCTCACTTGAGCCCAGTGAATTAAACACACATGTAAAATGCCTTTCCTTTAAAACAAGAGATGCAGATGTAGATATATATATAATTATGCCTTCAGCCTGCATTTGGTCTTCCTTTTATTTCCCAAGTGCCTCTAAAATCCAATATCAGTGTGGAGCCACATTTATCTTATTTTTGGTTTAGAATCCTTCACGATCAAAATGATCCAACGTCTTTACCATTCTTTGTTCTTTTCCCTTTTCTTAACCAGCCAGATAAAATGTTCTCCTCCTCATGTTGCTGCATTCTACTAATACTAACAAGTGCTCAGTGGGTTCATACAGATTTTATTTTCTTTCTTAGCTCCAGGGTTACCTACCCTGGTAGGTGCTCAGAATCTTCCTTCACTTCTGACGCGTGTTTCATCTGCAAGGCAGCTTGATTTTGCTAACAAAATGTAACATAAGATGCTAAATGCGACTGCATCTTGGACTGAACTTCATAGGCTTTCGTTGCTTTTAAGTTCAAATCAAGAACTCACTTTGACCAAGAATGAAGGTTTTGGTTGTGTCAAGCACAGCAAACTATTGATCTGCTTTTGCTTCCACTAAGAAACATATGTAGCTCACCACAAAGTTTTCCTTTATTTTCATGAAATATTGGGAAAGTACAATAATTTGTACCAAGCACAGTTTTATGTTTATGCTTTAAATGTGACTTCAAAGATCAGTTATTTCTTCACTTTTAAATACACATTCATCAAACAAATACAGTACTGAGCAATTCTGTCAGATTTGCTCACATTAATCTCGTGGGTGTACAGGGAACTTGGTGTTCTAGACAAGGAGGAGATATTATTCTTACAAAATACGGATTCTGAAGATAATAAATGTGTAGGAATCCGGAGCATCACTGTATCTAGGCGATTCTTTGTTCAAATGTCAATACTTAATAAGTCAGAATCTAATTTAAATTCTGCCAAATTTCTTTTCACTTTAGATACTGGAGGTCTCTGATATTTAAGTGTTGTTTACAAATGCACCTGAAAGTGCAGGTCCTTTATAATAGACACAATGGGGAATATATTGGCACAATTCTTTAAAATAGCTGCATCCAAACTTCTACACTTCAACATGATTGCCCATGCCTCCATCCTCCCTCTCCTGATGGATGGTGTGCAACTACATCTATTGTTGTTGGAGAACTCTGGAGCAATGTCCATGCTGGACCTGAGCGTAGATCTAGGGTTCCCACAGCAGGTTGCGCCATTAAAGGGGAATTCAATCCCTCGAGCGCTAACCTCCTCCCCCCCCACCCCCCCTACTGCATGCGCAGTAGTACAAACCGGCAAATGTGTCCTACTGCACATGCGCCACCAAGCCCCGACAGATCCAGAAAGAAGATGGCGCCCGGGAACCTGCACGGAGGGGACCTGCATGGAGGGGTAACTAGCTACTTAGGGGCATTTTCCCATGGGGAGAGGTAGGGGAGGATGAAGGGGTCCTACGGGGGTGGGTGGGGGAAAGGAGGTTAGCACCCGAGGGATTGAATTCCCCTTTAAGTGCTACAGACTTGCTCCCAGTGAATCAGACTCAACTGATTTGTAATTCAAACTCTGCAATTGCGCCAACCCCTAAAAATTCAAGAGGCAACTTGCAAACGATTTGTGTCAAAACCCAAGCCCAGTCATATTTAGTTTGAGCATGACTGCAATTATGCTGGAACTAAGGGTAAAAAGCAAATTTTATATCTTAAAAATAGATGTTGATTTGCATCCAAAATCAGCATGGCACTTAGAAATATGATCACGTTGTTACATTGCAAAATAACCATGCCATTGCAATGAATGCTTAACCAACAGATACTGTGTATAAAAATAAATGACCTATAAAATAATCTTACAATAGTTGCATATACATAAATATTGACCTTTTGCTTATATTTTTTCTTGATTCACCATCCCTCAGAGATTACGGACAGGAAATAATGCAGCTCTAACTGTAAGGAATATGTATGGGGGTAAAAGACAGAGCTGTCCATTCATTAGTAGGTATGTGTGTCCTCAGTTTGTTTGTAAGCAGAGTGAATTGTGCAAGCCAGTGGGCAATCTTCATTACGTAAAATGGCAATTTTCTATGTAGGATAATCCAATAGCACATACTACCGCAAAAAGGATGAAATAATGAAAATTATTTATTTTGATGAAGCAGTGTTTCTAGACTGATATATTTTTATATAGACCAGTTCAGAGTTTTCCCTTTTAGTTCATTAAAATAAATCAGGGGTCCCCAACCTTTTTTGTTCAAGGGACCAGTGTAGTGGCAAAATTTTTTTGCAAGGACTGGGGTGTAGGGAGGGTCCGGAGGGGGTTGGAGGTGTCGGCATCCAATACAACATGCTGCATTTCGGCAGCCCAGTTCAGGACTGTTCGCAGCCCAATTCTGGGCCATAGACCTCCAGTTGGGGACCCCTGATATAAATAAACTATAAGGCACCACAATTGGTATTATACAGGAAGAGCACACTTGCTTGGGTTGACTAGTGTGCCAAAACGATCCTCTGCTGGGCCTGAAATTGATTTGTCATCTCAACTTTGACAGTAGAGGTATCAATGAAATGGCATAACATCAGTGAAATCAGTGAAAGATTGGTTTCCACTTATAGTTTTGTTGAATTAAGATTGCAAATACTGGCAAACCAGACACTGGTACAAACCACAAGACTGATTGCATCATGGTGATTTTTTTGACACCTCTGAAGCAATACTAATGTAGCCCCAGATATCAGAACATACACCTAAGCAGAATGCAAAAAATGCATGCAACAAAGTGAACTCCACATGGATATATCATTTTTGTGCCCGTCTATTGCTCACTTTTTGGTGGGTACATCATTTTCTGAGCATTTTCCAATTATCTGTAACTATAAAGTCACAATGTAAAAGCACACAAATGGAACTTAATTGTGCCTTGTGTTGTTGTAATTCCAGGCAACAAATTATTGAAGTGGTAACAGACACTACTGGTGGGTGACATGAATATTCACACGAGAGTATGCTTGAAAATATTCCATCTGTCTGAGATATTTTCTAGCTTAAATTTCAGCCATGTGCTCTGCCTTGCACAGTGGAATTATGAATATTAGAATTCTGGGAACTACTTGAGAAAGTGACAAGCCAGTAATTGGTTCGAGAATGTGACATAAGAGTCACAAATTGATAATTTAAATAATAGAACAGTAATTCTTACAGTTCCGCTCCTTCTTTGCTGCAAGTGCCAGGATATTGGCTGCTGTACCTCCTGAGCTGTAGTCAGTTTTAGTCACAAGACACTTGTAAATGTCCCTAGAAACTCAAGTACATGTTTTATAGTACTGTTTTATATGAATTTTATATAAAGCATAGCAAAGTGATGGTCATCTCTGCTAGATAAGGGATAGACAATCTTGGATGGTGTTAAGAGGGCATTTGATCTATGATGTTGCAATTATATTTTTTCTCCAGTTGGGTTAGTTCAGGTTTGTCGCATAATGTACACTTTTGGATAAACTTTCGTTTTTGTTATTGCACCATTTTATTCAGGTCAGTGTTATGCAGAGCTTGTGATATGGTTAACCCATACCTAGCGTGTAGTATAATCGTGATAGTGTCAGGGATATGACATCTTATTAACATAGACGGAATATAGTTCAAAACACATGGAAATACTGCAAGAGAACATCCCAAGAAGATCCCAAATGGGAATTTGTGGAACTATTTGACAAATCAAGTGTGCATCTGTCTTTCTTGAACCGCTTGTAGTGAATCTACCGAGATACATGGCGAAAAAGCATTCTGAAAGCTGGTACATAGTTCCAGGAATACAAAATAATGAATATTTAGGAAGGCTGAGTCCCTTCTTCTTGATTATAAGTTCTAAAATATAAAGCCTTCTATCGGCAACCTTCCTAATCAAAACTGTTACCCTCCTCCTCTTCTTCCCTTAAAAGACAAAGATTTAATTGCTGCAAAAGAAGGCCTTCAAAGTATTATCATCTAATGGTCAAATTTGTACTTTTTGGGTTAACTTCAGAATTATGATATAAATGTAGAGTACAACATTTCTGTGTATGATCTTTTTATTCGTTAAAATATAGAATTGGTCAAAGGTCTGAATACTTGCAAGAAATTGTATACTGTGTAGTAACCGTTATTTTCATGTTGTAGAGTATCATTGGTGTCCAACATTAGCTTTTATTCATATGCCATTTATAGTTAGAAGACAAAAAGGCTTTCTCTTTAATTGCATACCATTATTTTATCTGCAGGCCGTACATCTTTCTCATTATGCTATTGTCATATACAAGTAAAGGCAAAGAATGAACCATGCATGATGGGTAAAGGGGCCAATTTCCATAGTAACTGCAATGTATGTAAATATACTGTTGTATAAACACCACATATACACATCAAATAGTTTAGCAATCAATGATGTGATATAAGATGGCACTGTTGTCAAATGGTGCTCAATGCAATAAATGTATTTAACAGTAAAACATGATTTCAGATGTAACAACTCCACAATATAACAATCACCATAATAGTTATGGGTCCATTTATAAAAGTGGAAGAATAATCAGTGAATAGATTTCCCAGTTGCTTTTGTGTCACATTATGTAAAAGTGGCATTAAAAAGCTGTATAATTTTAAACTGTACAAAAAACTAATGTTGTTGCACAATTCATGCAACTCATGCAACGTTTGCACTCTACCCATGCATTAGCATTCTAAGTATGTAGTGCATTTAAAATCAATTCCCCCAGCAAATAGTGTAAGTAAAAAGACCATGGTGTACTTACCATTAACTCAGGAGCTCTAGTGAGAAAGCAGGGAACTTTAAAGCCCCAGACCATTAACATACACCTGTAAATAATTCCCTGTTGGCTGAATGGCAGCTATAAGCAATATTTGGCTACAATTTGTACACAAAACACAGAAAAAAATCACCAGTGCTTGGTCCAACCCACTATGTTGAGTTGACCAGCTGAACCCATGTGCTAGCACCCTATCTAACCCAAATCCTGGAGTTGTTCATTCTGTATTGTTCATAATTACACACAATTGTGGATAGTATAATCCTGAAATTGCTATTGAATTGACCTTAGATAACTGTAGATGAGATCCAAGTGTATGAAATTCTTGTTACTAGTAGTTGGGTCCTGGGCAGATACAAACCAGGATCATGAAGTATAGTGGTATGTATATAAGTATATTTTACAATTTAAGGGATGCATTAAGTAAGAGGAACATGACTGGTTTGATGAGAAGAATTAGACCTTACTGCCTCAGTATGTTAGTAACTTTTATCATCTTTATTCATTAAAACTCATCTATTCAGGATGTTGAACAATTCATAAGAAAAATGGAAATGTCTGGTTAATAATCATCTTTGGCCACTAACAGGCCCCTCTGTTTAGGATGTTGGGAAATTATCAAATGCATGTAGATTTTCTTGATGAACACGCTCCATTTAATAGGAAGGCATTTACTTGGAACCATTGAAGTGGGAGTTTCCTAGGCCACATGACCGAATGCATGTTTTCTTTGGTAATGCTTGTTACTGCGAAAACGTTGAACTGCCAGTCTTCATTGAGTAGATGAGTGATAGATTGCACCATGACTTTGTAGACTTTTAGATTACATCTATTTAAAGGAAAACTATACACCCAAAATGAATACTTGAACAACAGATAGTTTATATCATATTAAGTGGTATATTAAATAATCTTACCAAACTGGAATATATATTTAAGTAAATATTGCCCTTTTACATCTCTTGACTTGAACCACCATTTAATGATGGTCTGTGTGCTGCCTCAGAGATCACCTGACCAGAAATATTTCAACTCTAACTGTAACAGGAAGAAGTGTGGAAGCAAAAGACAGAACTCTGTCTGTTAATTGGCTCATGTGACCTAACTTTATAGTTTGTTTGGTATGTTTGTGTGCACCGTTGGATCCTATGATTCCAGGAGGCTGTGCTTATTTTTTAAAATGGCTATTTTCTATTTATGATTACCCAATTGCACATGCTACTAAAAAAAGTATATTATTATGAAAATGGTTTATTTACATGAAGCAGGGTTTTACATATGAGTTGTATCTTTTTATAGAGACCAACGTTGTCCGGAGGGGGAGTATAGTTTTCCTTTAAGATATTAACCAATGATATAGTGTTTCCTGAAATTCCCCTGCTGCCCCCCAAGTTCAGTATCTTAGACATCTTAACTCTGTGTAATTCTGCTCAAGACAGCAGGCCAATTCAGTTAGGGACACTTATGGATACTGAGGGACAATGCAAAAGATGTCCAACATACAGTATGCTACAGCTCTAGTAAGCTTAACAATTTATCCAATCAACAACCATCAATTTCCGGTGTAATACATAAAGGAAACATCATCTTTCTTTGGTATATTTTGCTGAGCCCACAGCAGAGTTTACACTTAATTAGACAAATAGCCTGTGGAAAAATGACTGAATCCTTGCTACAATCCTAGTTCCTACAGTGGTGCTGTACAAAAGTTTTTCTCTGTTTTGCATCTTTTTGCCTTCTTTCTTGCTCCTTCTGTGCTAAGGCTTTCCTTGCCTCATGCTTTTTGTGTCATATCCAGAAACCAAATAAGTGATGGTTAATCCATCTCCCTTTGTACTTTGTTAGGTTAAACCATAGGACATGCCTGCATGAACTGGGTCCTCCCCTTCGACATATGCCCTACAGTAACGGGTTTACTACTTCATTCACTTCTAATCTAAAACCATAGAAGGCCATAAAAACAATAGAGCACCAGCACCACCAGGAGTATCATTTATCAATATATTAATAAAAAAAGTGGTGCTTCAAGCAATGACACCAGTGTTATTTATAAATAAACCTGTAAGTAAAGCAAGGGGTTAAGAGAAGTGCGCTAGAAAATGTATCCATCTATCTTGCTAAGAGATAAATTAACATATTAACTTTAAACTGCTAATAAATTTGGATTGCTTCTCTGAATGGCCCTTTAGAATTATACTGAAAGGCATCTCCACAAATTTCCTGCAAGGCCGTTATAATGTGGTCCTTGGTATATGCTTTCTCCCCTCAATGTAGGGAAGACAAGAATTGTTGTTCTCCCATCAGTACATATGCCTGCCTCCTTATTTACCCCTGGGTTGGGAGTCCTATCAAAAATAAATAAATAAAGCCCTCCAAACTTGCCTAAAATAATTTACTTTCTTGAGGTTGTGACCTTAAATAAAGTAGTAAAACATAGTTTTATGATTCTCTTTAATTTCCTGCAAGGTTAGAGGCAGGACCCAGTAGCATCCAAAGTCCTAGATAATTATTTAATGTTTCATACAGATGAAACTAAGACTAAAATGTCAGCAAACCCATAGTTTGTCAGAATTAAAGGAACGGTAACACCAAAAAAATCTAATTATTTTAAAGTCATTACAATTTAATGTACTTTTTCTCTGCACTGGTACAACTTGTGTGTTTGCCTTAGAAACAATACTATAGCTGCTGTGTAGCCATTGGGGAAAGAACAAAACTCCTCTGTACACCACTTACTTGATTCTCTGGGGTGCATTAATGTCCCTGGCTGCTTCCAGGCCAATTGGTATCCAGCAACTTTGTATGGAAAAGCACACCTACTGGCAAATGCCTTTTTTTAACATTTATCACAGCAGAAAATGTAGCATTAAAGGGCAAGGAAAGGCAAAGAAATAAAATCCCATTTTTACTTTCTTTAAT
>CM044432.1:163556050-163571825 GCA_024363595.1 Xenopus borealis
AAGTCATTGATTCTTTTGAAAAGTGCATTTCCTACTACTTCCGCTAAGCCGTAGCACTCGTTAAGTCTGTGCAATATCATTCTGAGACCTGTCTCTGGGGGGGGTTACATCGATTACCCTGATCCTTTTTGCATGCTTGGTCGGTCCCTAGATATTTGATAAGATCTATTTCCTCACTGTAAGATAGGTATAAGTCTTTGATAGTGTTTTGAAAGGAGGATCGCCAGGCTCTGAAGCCTTCTGGGCGATCATTAAACTTTACAGGCCTTTCATGACTAGTTTGCGGCATGCAAAGTACTTGGCAAAGTCCATTGTGACCTGGTTAGTACTAGAATGAGCAGGTGGTTGTGTGTAATATTGAAAAGGTGGGTAATCAAACCTGTCTGAAGGTTCTCTCTTAGGCTGATTTGTGATATACCGCTTCAACATATCAGCAGAAGCTGTTGCAGGGTTAACCTTAAGCTTGGGTACCTGGCTGGACTGGGTTCTGAAAGCAAGATTACTTTGCTCAGTGTGGTGTCTTTGATGCAATTGCAGTTTGTTGACGGCCTTTGGAGGTGTATGGCATCCTTTGGAGGTGTATGGCATCCTTGGTCTGGCTCAGGGGCAGCATGTTGGCCTTGTTGTTGAAAGAGAATCTGTGTCCTGCTTGTAGTGCTGGTGAACATACTCCTTAGTGCATTGTAGTGGGTCTTGGGGTTCAATCTCTAGAGCAGGTACCTTGCTATGTCTTTCACTTTCAGGGTACAAAATTATCTCTAGAGCTTCCACTTCTGCTATGGCGCTGCAGCTTCCCTTTCTATGGCCAGTTTTTCTAGGGATGCTTCTAAGTGTGCGCTTTCCACTTTTGCATCTACTGCTAGGCTTGCTTTCAAGCAGGTACTCTCTGCTTCCCATTCTGCTTCTAAGAGTGCACTTTCTGCTTCCTTTTCTGCTTCTAAGAGTGCTTTCTTTACTTTTGCCTCCATTTCCCTCTCTGCAAAGGTGGCATGGGCCTTTGCTGCTTCTGCTTTTGCGTGGGCAATGGCAGCTGCATTGGTAACAGATGAACATTGAGAGGAGCCCGAAACCTGGGATCTGGTTAGTAATGAGGATGTGACATTATGTGATAGTGGCTTTGCTGTAGAGATTTGCAGTAAGGCTACAGATTCATCTACCTGCCTGGTAGCTGCTGTTTCACTGTTCTGTCCTCCATACGTATTACCCTGGGGCAGTTCTACAAGTACAAGCTAAACCTCCCACAATCCAATAAAGAGACTGGTGGGAGTATGGTAGCCTGATTAGTTCAAGTGCAATTATGCCAAGATAGGCCTTATGGAGGGGCAGAATAAATATAGGAAGTGGCCTTGTGTAATTACAGCAAGCATCCAGCAGAGGGAGTTCATTACAAATGAGTCGTGAAATGTAACAGCATGATGTCAGCTAGTGTTGGAGACATGACACAAATTGTAACAACTTCTCCACAGTTTACAGACAGCATGGAACTACATAACCCACAATGCATTGTACTAGGATGTTATGTTCCTTATTGAAATCACATGTGCAATGAATTGTGAGGTTAGGAAGATGCAGGCTAATGACAAATGGCTGTTGATACAAAGTTACAGTAGTCAGCAAGCTCAGCAAAGTAGTCAGACATAGCAACAGAAGAGCAAGGGTCTAGGCTTAGGGAACTGTTCTAAACCATTAAAAATCATGAAAAGTCTGAACATTTTTTAATTGACATAATTGCAAAGTTGCTTGAAATTATGTTTACTTTTCAAAAAGCTTAAGTTATGTTTTTGTGGAGTTCCCCTTTAAAGATTTCCTATAATACATTTGATGGAATGTGTTACTCTTCTGCCTTTGAGACTGAATTGCAGCCCTTCTTTTTTCCTTTGTACAATTTCTGTTACATTGTGGGTAGTAGTTAGAGGCTGCGTTTGCCAAGACCCCTCCATACATGATATATACAATTTTTTATGCTATCTTGACAGTGCTACTTTCGAATGAGTTTGAACTTTCCAGTTTAAAAACACATTTACTGTTACATACTGTATATTTTTAGTTTGCTTACTTAAAAGGCCAGAGCTATTTTCATTCTCATCGATGATTTAAAAGCCATTAAAGTTTGATACCACTTTTTTGTCCCTTTTTTTGTTTCAGAATGAAGAAAAATTAGTTTTGTTGTTATTTTTTTAACAACTTTTAGAAGACACATATTTGCCCCTGTACAGTTAACGGGGCCACCCATGGCTGGTGGACATCCATTTCTGTAACATGTACATGTAAGGCCTTTGCTGTACGATCAAGCATCTTCCAACAAAAGTGCAATTAGATCAAACTTAAGACCCGGAACAACAGGCTATCCATGCCTGCGTCCATCGGCAATAATGACATGTCACCATACAGAGAGGAGGTGCAGCAGTTAACAGACTGGTGCAGAGCCAACAACCTGTCTCTCAATGTAGACAAAACAAAGGAGATGGTTGTTGACTTTAGGAAGACTAGAAGTGACCACCTGCCACTGTACATCAACAGCTCTACTGTGGAGATCGTCAAAAGCACCAAATTCCTTGGCATTCCTTAGCCAAAGTGTGATGCTTACACCTCATTTTTTGTAAATAATTATTTTTAAAAGGGGCATAGATTCACGGGAGGAGGGGGTCATTCTTCCACTTTATAGAGCACTGGTAAGGTCCCATCTAGAATATGCTGTACAGTTTTGGTCTCCAGTGCTCAAACAGGGCATTATTGTATTAGAGGGGGTCCAGAGAAGGGCAGCTAAGCTGGTAAAAGGTATGGAAAAGATTATCTATGAGGAAAAACTGGCCAAATTGGGGATGTTCACGTAGGAGAAGAGGCGCTTAAGGGGTTATATGATAACTATGTATAAATGTATAAGGGGATCATATAATAATCTCTCTAATGCTTAATTTACCAGTAGGAAATATTCGGAAGTGTTTTTTTACAGAGAGATTTGAAGATGTGGAATTCTCTCCCTGATTCAGTTGTACGGGCTGATACATTAAATAGCTTTAAAAATTGGGTTTTATGTCTTTTTAGCAAGTGAGGGAATACAGGGTTATGGAAGATAGCTCAAAGGACAAGTTGATCCAGGGACTAGTCTGATTTTTGGAGTCAGGAAGGATTTTTTCCCCCTCTGGACATGTATTTTTTCAGCCTAATTTTAGTGAATTTATATGCCACTGCTACGCTCTAGCTAGCCCTGACAGAACTAACTTCCCCGTAGGTCTGGCAACTGTGGTCTGGATGCTACCTCTTGATCTTTCTAGAGGAGGAAGTGCCTCAGCAAGGCACTAACTTACATAATCTCCACCATCTTTAGGGGTTGATACAACCTGCTGGTGTAACTATTTACAAATACATTCTTTATTTTACCTGAACCTGAACTCATATGGAAAATTAACCTTTGAAAATGCATGGTTCACTGTTAGGTCACAAGTAAACTCTTCAAAATTCCACAAGTGGGTTCTTTCCAGAATCTGCTGTTTTATTTATTTATTGATTCCCAGACACACAACAATAAACGGTTTTCTTTTCAGAATACCTATATCTAGATCTACCATGCTGGATTGCAGTGAATCTGTTTGTCAAGAGCCAGCAGGGTCCTAAATGGGAACTAAGACCAGACTGGAATAAAGCAGAGAGCATGAAGATCTGGAGAAACTGGAACAGGGCGCTGGAACATAATTGCAAGGCAGCAAAGACTAGAATACTAGATAAGTTAAGGATTCTTAAGGTAAGACAAGAGTAAAAGGCAGGTCACAGTACTCCAGCTATACTGAGTGTAAGAGATATGGACTCTCAACAGCAAGTAAGGAAAATGAAGGAATGATACAGAAAATACTAGTAACATAGCTACTACATGCTGCCCCCTCAAACTTAGGAATCCCTTGTGTGCAGCTTTCTCCTCCCCATCTCTGCCCACCTATTTGCCATCCTTTTCAGCAGGTGGCATGAGGACTGACTATTATGCAGCAGACCCATCAGCCTGGGCCCTGATGTATGGTAGTTATGCCACTGAGATTGATTGGCCATAATTTAGAGTATAACGTTGCTGGAATATGACACATCTGGGATGGCCAAAAAGCTTAAATGATTAGCTGATTCCCATGCTCAGTGGCAGAAACTGAAAGGCCCCTGTCACAGAAAGACACTATATGAATCACTAACACTTTTTATTGTCTTAGTCCCTTATTTTCAACATCATTTAGGACCCATGTTCCACCTTACCTCATAACTTTCATTTGAATATGATGCAAAGAGTAAAATGGAAAATTGAAATAAACATGTTTTGGAAAATAAGATCCATAGTATATACATGGGAAAAGCTGTCAGCCTCTCAGAAATGCTTTACTGACCAACCATCCAGGTAACATTTTGCAAAGTACATACATAAACTGAAGATACAACAAAGCTGTTGCTAGGATGGCGCATAGTTCTCAGCAGCCAGTGTATCACATTGAAGTAAGAACTACTTACTACATATCCAAAATACGATCATTTATCACCCCAGACGCTGCCAAAATTCTTATTCACTCTCTTATCATATCGCGTCTAGACTATTGTAACTCTCTCTTAATTGGCCTTCCCCTCCAGAAACTCTCACCTCTCCAGTCCATAATGAACACTGCTGCTAGGCTTATACACCTCAGCAACCGCTCCTCCTCTGCCATACCATTCTGCCAATCCCTGCACTGGCTTCCACTCCCCCTCAGAATTAAATTCAAATTACTGACCCTGACATTCAAAGCACTTCATAACTCTGCCCCTCCCTACATCTCTGAACTAATCTCCATTTACTCACCCAACCGCCTACTACGCTCCTCTACTGACCTGTTACTCAACTCTTCTCTCATTACCTCCTCACATGCTCGCATTCAAGACTTTGCAAGAGCTGCACCCCTCCTCTGGAATTCTCTCCCACGGTCTGTCCGACTTTCTCCCAATCTTTCAGCTTTCAAGAAATCTTTAAAAACCCACTTTTTTAGAGAAGCCTACCCTCACTGTTAACCACTCAATGCAATACCGCTTACATTACTACATCTCTCACCCACTTTACTGTGATCTTGCCCTCTCCCACACCTTGTGTATCACTCCCTTCCCGTTAGCTTTTTCTGTACAGGGCCTTCCTCACCTCCTGTACCAGTATTTATTGTGATGTATGTACAGTAACTCCATATTTATTGTGATGTATGTAACTCTTTATGTTCTATATATGTAATTCATGTGATTTGGTTGTATAATCACATTCACTTTACAGCGCTACGCAACAAGTTGGCGCTATAGAAATACATGTTAATAATAATAATAATAATACTAGGAAGGAATTTGGTTCTACTGAATAAAACAGAGCTGTTATAGGTTTGTTAATGGTCATTAGAGAAGAGAAGTAGGAATTTTATGGACTGGTATCGCCAGTAAATCATCAAAGGAACAGGGAACCAGTGCAAAGACTATTACAAAGCTGCAGCATTAATACAACTAATTGTGAGCAAATATGTAAATAGAGCTGGTCCTCCTGATCCTATAGGATATATTCTTGTTCATGAAAACCAACAAGAGATCATCTTGACTGAAGAAAAGAAACTCTTTGTAAATTATCCCCTGAATCAAAATGATTGTAATTTGAACTTCTGTAACCCCTTACTGTCTCATAACATTAATTCGTTTTATTATTTCAAATATCCCTGCCACAAACACATTTAATTATGCATGGCATTTTGTTCAATAACATATCCAATCAAATTATGCCTTTTCATTATTACTAATATGTTATATAAGAATGTGCAGCAGAAGAAAATACAGTTGCTGCACTACTACTTCAAACTGTGAAAGAGTAATTAAAAACATTACTTCTGAGAACAGCATCACCCAAAATTAAAAGTTAAAGAATTATATATGTATTAAACTTTTATATTGTTTAATTCCTTTCTTTTGTTGCATTGCCTCAAATAATCTCCAGGAAACTGCATTTTTTTGTGCCTTGCAATTTACACTGAAAACTTTTCTAAATTTTACTTTACCTGCCTACTCGAATCTATCTACAGTATCTATCTATCTATCTATCTATCTATCTATCTATCTATCTATCTATCCATAAGTTATATGCGTATTAGTTATCGTACCTGATTTATTTGACTATTTGCTGCAGAGCTGGGATAGGGAAAAGTTTCTTTTTGCAGATTAAAGTATGCCCTGGTAGATACTGTTCTTTCTAGGAGTGTAGATGTGGCTGCTCTTAATCTGAAGGTAGTATGTTGAGCAGTCAGATACTCCAACAAGGAGAGCGGAAGGGTTTAGTACTCTGGGTGCCACCCACCAGCACAGGGATTGTAAAGGATTTGGGGAATATCCCTACCAATTGGAGGGCGGTGAGTCCTTCAGGAAAGGGATAGTTCTTGGGTCCAATCAGAAATAGGACAGGAAGCAGCAGAATGGAGCATGTGCATAGACAGCACAAGGTATGAACTGGATTGAACAGGAGTAGAGATAGAGGACAAGTAGTAGCAGGATAGAGCAGGTGTAAAGACAGATAAGAGCATGATGGAGTGGGGGCGTAGAGACAGAACAAGTCAAAAACAGAATGGCATTGGCATAGATACAGGATAGGTAGTAGAACAAGCATCTTACCACAGAAGTGTAATGAGTTCAAACTTAAAAACGGGACTCTGGTTGCTGACAATGGATGATAATTGTATAATAATTATTACTTCAGCAAATTCTCTCTTTCTCCCTCTGTACTTCATACACACACACATACGGATGAAGTATCCTGTCAAGGAATCCAGGGCCACTGTCCAGCTGGAATGGAGTGCTATAAGCTGTTCCAGGGGGGTCCTCCTGTTTTCCTTTCTGCACGTACAGTGGCTAAGTTTCCACTGTAGGTCCCCTTTAACCAAGTCTACATATACATGCTCAGATCCCTAAAACTAGTGCACAATCGCCTCCAGGGGCTCTATCTTTCACCTAGTCACTCCTCGTCTGGACAATAGGCTATCCATGCTTGCTGCGTGATGTATTTTTTATGTAACCTTAAAGTAGTAAATATCTGAATGAAAAGCATGAAATAGGAAGGTGATTTAGACAAGTTGTTTGTTGACAGAATCTTTGTCTACTGGTACATCCCGATCTAACTTTTGGCCACTCCTATTGAAGGGGAATGGAGTGGGTGAAGAGACAGGACAGCTAGTAGCATACGCAGACAGGAATCAAATGGAACAGGCATAGAGACAGGACAGACACAGCAAAAAGCAATACAAAGGAACCCTTTTTAAAGACCATGATATATTAATCAGCTTCTGTGCTAGTGGAAATGTGAAACAAAATCACTTTAATTCCATTAATATTTTACTCTCTACCTGATCCTAAAGTAAGCTTGATTGGGTGTGTATTTAGTTATAGATCAGTAAAATTCAGGAATACATTCTGTAAAGCCTCATTTACAAAGAAGGTGCACATTGCAAAGTGCAATTTTTAGCAGCAAACAATCAAGTTTTTTTTACCCACAATACAAAAGATCCCAGACTTCCACAGAAATTGGCAAATCATGAAAGGCTGGTGATTAGCACAGGTTGTGCATATTGATTTGCTAATGGAACTCTGCAAGTGCCACTACATTCAGGCAGGTTCTGTGCTTTTTGCCACAACTTCTCACAAGTTCAAGGAACTTTTATAAATTACATCAATATGTGCATACAAACTTTTTTATACACAGCCATTATTCATTATTGGCAAAAAAAACACTAACTTTCTTTCTCCTATCAAGCAGCAGTTATTTCCCTTATGACTGGGATTCAGTCTATATGAGTAAAATACCAAAACAGTCTGAGGTCCTGACACAACATTTTTATTTTGGTGCTTTTCATAATTTAAAATGTTTTTTATGCCATTAGACAGACTTTGGTGGCATCCCTTTTTTTTCTATTTAGTCAGGGTCAGATAAACAAGAATCCAAGGAGATCTTGATATAATAAGAAAGAGGAGAGGCATAATAAGAGCCACTGCAAGGGTGACAAAATGTTATCTCTGTCCAATGTCTTTGTAGATTTATCTATTGTATATATATTCATGCATACACTGTGGTACTTAAAGGAAAACTATACCCCCCAAAGAATGTAGGTCTCTATAAAAATATATTGCATAAACCAACTCATATGTAAAACCCTGCTTCATGTAATAAACCATTTTCATAATAATATACTTTTTAGTAGCATGTGTCATTGGGTCATCCTAAATAGAAAATAGCCATTTTATGATTCAACAGTACACACAAACTTATCAAACAAACTATAAAGTTAGGTCGCATGAGCCAATTAACAGACACAATTCTGTCTTTTGCTTCCACACAACTCTACAGTTAGAGTTGAAGTATTTCTGGTCAGGTGATCTCTGAGGCAGCACACAGACCATCACGAAATGGCAGTTCAAGGCAAGAGATGTAAAAGGGCAATATTTACTTAAATATATATTCCAGTTTGGTAAGATTCTTTAATATGTCACTTAATCTGTTGCTCAAGTATTCATTTTCAGGGTATAGTTTTCCTTTAAGATTTTAAAGAATGTCTAGAGTTGATTCTGTTCTAATAAATAGACAAGGCAAAGAAGATGTGAGATCAAATGGAACAGAAGCCAGAGTTCAAAAATTGAGGACAAGGTAAAACAGGACAAGGTACATCTTCATATATTATATATTGCAGTAAATGTATGTACACTCAAGTTTATTTCTGTATGGTCACCCACTGATGAGTATTTGTTACCCCTCTGTTCTTAAGCTGTATTGTACATCACTGGCATTTCATATGCTGCTGATATAGGGCATAAGAGTTTGGGAGGCAGGCAGTGGCATGGTATTTGCAAAGAAGTCTCTCTGGTTTGGTAGATGTACACTGTAGCACAAAAAGGGGATTAATAAAAATAATACTTCTACTAGGAAATAAGTCTGCATCATATTAAAAAATATGTTTAAAATCAGCATTCTTTAGTCATGTAGGGCAAAAAACAAATAATACCTATGCACCTATGCTGGTAAGATTTATTCAGTTCTTGTACTGGTCTTAGATATTTTACAAGCTTCCCCTATTTTTTTTTTATTTTTTTTCAATGTACAATGAAATTCTGTAGCCAGCAAGTATGAATCCACTGTTTAATTGCTTAAGATCTCAAAGAAATGTCCTAAGAGGTAGCAACTAGTTAGTGGGAAGATTTAAAAAAAAAAAAAAAATTATTTTATTTTGTCAAAAAGGTAATTGCAATTATATTATTCTGTTAGGAAACATATCCTGTACACAAAAGCAAAGTCATTCTGTTGAGCAGTCACTGGGCTATAAATATAACATAAATAATACCTACATGATTGTGAAATGAATACGTTTGCTTGGTTCTGGGCTTTAAAGCACAGAAATGCTCAGAGGCTACAATCTGACTGAAATAGAAGTAAAGAATTAACCCCTTCTCAGTTTTGCATTGTGGAAGTTTATGCATTGATGCTTGCTTTTAAGCTTTCCACTCAAATATTTCTTTAAAAACACACAGAAAAAACACCCTCTACTGTCAATGCATGGAGCCCTCGCTTTCCTATAATCTTATTCTGACAATACACCTTCATATAAACATCAGCACACTATGTGCACTTAATGTGTCATTGTCTATTTCTAGTAAGTTAGAGTTTAAATAAAACTCTGCGTAGGAGATCATTTGGGAGGCTGCCAAGACCATGATGTAAGACTTTTCAGCAGCTAAGGCTGAATCAAAGTGTGCGGTGCTGAGAAGTGGGTTTGTACCACAGACACTGGTGATAGCTGCCCTGGCTCATTCATTTCCATTTTAAATGACTCGAGTAAGACTTGACTTGAAATTATTTAATTAATGGTTTTATTTTGTGCATGTATGCCATAAGGGCCATTCACAAATGCAAAAGCAGCATTTCCCCTGAATTGTGGCTCCTAAAAGAAACTCAATATCCCTTGTGTGTTTTTATGAATTAGAAGCAAATTGCTGCCAAAATTCAAGAAGGATTGTGTCATATTCAGTGCCTGCTATTAAAATGCCTTTTACATGTGATACTTTGAGCACAAGTCTGTTGCACCCATTGAAGGAGCCCTCTGTGTGTGCCCTGAAATTACTGGCATGTTAAGGGTGGCAATAGCTTCAGGGTTGCCTTATGTAAATGTAGGGGACAAGAGAAATCCTTCCCATGTTTTTCTGCCTGTGTCATCATCCAGCCCAGTTACAGGCTGGAGGGCTGGGCACCCCAGTGCATCCTTGGGAGAGAGGGTGTGCCTGACTTTGGAGCCAAATGTTCAGTGTCTTTAGAAGAGCTGAACAGAGCCAGCACAAGTAGCTGTAAGACTGTCAAGTACAGAAAAGATGTTAAATCTGTGTAATCTGTTGAGGTACAGATTGAGCCCAGAAGGAGAAATGTGCCACTGTTGAGATTGATCCTGGAGCTGCCTGCAATTTCCAGTGTGACTGCCTCTGAGAGCACCCCAGTCAGGGGAGTATACTGGCAAGGATACAAGCGTGGGGCTATAAAGTGAAGAGTGGTCTTTTGTGTTTACCTGCTACTTGGAAACTGCTGCTAAATTCCAAAGGGAGAGGTACTTTTGGGAAATGGTAGTGCTACCTCAGGAATAAGAGCTCTGGGAATGGCTCATTTGAACAGTGTGTGCTCCTCAGTGTTCCCTAGGTGGAGGCACTGAGCTGTAATACCCAGTTCCTGTTACTTTTCATACGCAAAAGGGACTCAGGACCCCTGTATTGCCATGGAAGTTGCTATTTATAGAGACAGTAACCAAATTAGGGTTATATAAATACAATAAATGCCATGGCATGCAATACAGCAGAAGAGAAAGAATTAACACAATGGTGCTTGGCACAGCTATACCAGCGAGGTGTCTCGACTTGTATCCCAAAACCCAGAGCAAACCCCAAGTTCCCGGTCTCGGCTCACTCTTTTGCCTATAGCAGCGCCTTTGGCTTTTGGAGGAGCCTCTGCTCAGATGCCGCCAGGTCTTAAAATGAGAGGACCAGGGAGAAAGTTCTGGGCAGGCAAGGGAACCGATATGTATACAAAAAGGATGGAGAACAAGGAGCTGGGTGATGGGACAGGCCATCTGAGTGTGGGGATCCAGTGTGCCTTGCACCAACTGTTTTGGATATGGGACAGGCCAGGTCAAACCAAACAGGCAATACGGTACTGAATGAGGAACAGAAGTGAAGTCCAGGTCACAGGCAAAGGTCAAGCACAGATCAGAAGTGCATCACCAAATCAGGATCCGAAGAATAGTCAAATAGGTTATCACCACAGAAGTACAAGGAGTGTGTTTGGACATTTTATGAATAGCATTAATAAACACAAAAATTTGGTCCATTTTTGCATGACGCCAATTGTGGCTGCATTCCTACACCAGCTATTTCTTGAGGCATATAAAAGACATCAAGGGGCTATTTATTAAAGTCTGATTTTGTATGGTCAAGGTTTTAAAGGGGAAAAGACCTTGAATTTTTCATGATTTATTAAACCCTGTGGTTACTAAAAGTCTGAATAAAAAAGTACTCCATCTCAAACCTCCCTAGGTCATGTGGAAGTCAATGGCAGATATTTTGTTTACAGTTGGAAGATACCATGATCTGCATTGGGTTTCATTGAATAATCTTTTGGTTGTCAAATCTGAACAAATCATAAATTTGGATTTGAATGCTTTTATTGAGTGTTTTCCCACACCAGGTTTTTTCAAGTAAATGTATTGATACATATGGTAAGAATGTGCATGGGACTTTGGTCAAAGTGGCTTTAGGAGAACAGTGAGAAATTTTGGGATTTTAGTAACTAAAACCCTAAATTGCAGGAGTGAATTAAATTTTTTACACTGCCTGATCAACATATTTGATACCATTATTTAACACCACCTCAGATCCTGCATAATCCATTAAAGTCAATATAAAAATTGAAGAGGCATACCTGATAAGTATTCCTTTTTTGTGCAGGCGATTGTAATTGTCCTCTATAATATACAGATATGGGACCTGGGGCATTCCAGATAAATAGTCTTTTCGTAGTTTGAATCTTCATACCTTGAGTTTTCTAGAAAATTATTAATGCATTTAAGTGATGCTGTCATGGGAATAGTTTTTTCCCCAAAATGCATCAGTTAATAGTGTTGCACCAGCAGAATCTAACATAGACATGTTGTCTGTTCCCCTCAGGTGCCCTCAGACAAGTGGCTTCAGTAATATTTTACTGCTGTACTGCAAGTTCGAGTGATGTCACCCCAACCTCTCCCTCCCAGCAGCCTAACAACAGAACAATGGGAATGTAACCAGATAGCAGGTCCCTAACACAAGATAACAGCTGCCTGGTAGATACAGGAACAGCACTCAAAAGTAAAGATCCAAGTCTAACTGTGACTCTTGAGTAGGAGAATCAATAGCCTGTCTGTATGCAGTTCCATCATGGTGTGCTGGCTCTTTCTGAAGGCACATGACCAGGTAACATAAAAAAAACAAGGTTCTGTTTGATTATTTGGACTAAATAGAGTTTATGGGAGACAACTTTTCCATAATTTAGAGCTTTCTGGCTAAAGATCCCATACCTGTAAATTGTATTACATTGCCATCAATAGTGCTTAGTGATGTCACATGTTGAAATCAGTGCTTAGTGATTTAATATGGCACATGAATCACAAAAGGTTGTTTCAGTCATGTGACCCTGTTAAAAATTCTTATCATATAAGAAGTCACATCAGAATGAAATGACAAGTAGAAAAACACTTGGCCATTGTTGTGCATTTCTGTGGTTGTGGAACTCAGTGACTTCTAGTCCACGTTGGTTTAAATAAATCAAATGGTAATTCATATTTTGCACTGTTTTCACTGATGCATGACTATAGGATCAGAACCCCATTTTGTTTTGTTATGAGATATATGTACTGTGTATTTGTAATTATATAGGGTACTTATACATGCAGTTCTGTACAGTAGAACCTACATTAATTGATGAGCTAGGGGTCAATAACATAGTACAATATGTAATTTGGATCACCATATCGAATGTCTCCTAAAAATAATTTCAACGTTAAATAAACCCAATACGATAGTTTTGCCACCAATATGGATCATTGCAGCTTAGTTACAATTAAATACAAGCTACTTTTTTTATTATTACAATTTATTTTTAAATCATTATAAAAAATAAATTAAACTTCCGGTAATTCCAAGATTGTTTTAGAAGATGGTAGAAGTCCGACTACCAACTATACAATGGAACTTTATATTTTCCATTTAACGTCTCATACATAGTACAGTAATGAACTCTAATTCCAACACTAACAATTCCTCTTATTTCCTTTTTACAATGGTTTATGCAGACGTGTAGGTGTAGGGTTTGCCTGGATTTCCTTTGTGAATATGTAGTGTGAAGAAATCATCCAATTTCTTTTTGATGAATCTTACAGAAAGTGTTTCTGGTAATTGGCCAGCATGATTTCCCCTCATTAACTCAGAAATGGAAAATGAGAATGATATTGAAATTTTGAATGTAATTAAGGAGTTTTTTTTTTCTTTTGTTTTAAAAATGGTTTCATCACTGTGATTTCCCCATTATAAGCATATTAAAATGTCATTTTCAGGAGCAGTAAAAGCAGAAGCTCTTGTTTACTTTGCTGCACTTCACTGAACAACTGGCATCATGCTTGTTGCATGTTTCCCTACATCAGCACGATTGGGAATAATTCTAGATTATCACTATGTGTTTATATTGGTGACACCAGAGAATATTTCACAATTACATTTAAAGGAATGTGGTTAATAAAATAAGAGGCAATAGAATTGATGCCAATGGCAAATATTAAATCAGACCCTTTTGTGCGCTTGGCTGTGCATGGATTCACGCGGAGATTCCAAACTTCGCCATCTGCAATTTTTTAAGCTAAAATCCGGCAGAAAATATTTTGCCTCGACAAAAAAGTTGCCATAATAAAAAAAACTCCCATTGACTTTAATGCATTTGGACAAAAAAGTCACTGAGATAAAACAAGAAACAAGTCTGCAACAAGAAAAATGCCCATTGACTTTAATGCATTTGGAGTGAGAAAAAATTGTCATGCGCAGAAAAAATTGTCTAATAGAAACATTTTTGACTCCTATTGACTTTAATGCGTTTCATTATTCATGTTCGACGTCTTCAGAGAAACAAGACAGATTCACTCTTCACTTATTGTGATGCATTGACTGCAATTGAGTCAGTGTATCTTCCCCTGGCCACAGCATTTATGCTGGGATTATGGGTGGAAACTACGGGTAATAAAAGCACCTGCTGATTGCCACTGAATTTGCTTCACTTTATTATATATATGTCCTGTCAAGGTCTGCAGATTAGCAGGGGAATGTAATGTGGTCCATTAGTGCGAAATACGTTTGTAAAAAGTATGTTATGAAATTTAGAAATCCAAAAGTTCTATCTGTGACAACAGGTGTTGATGCTAACTTTTGCTTTGCTATAATGAGCGATGTAATATTCGCCAGCAAATGATTTTACATTGCAAACATTCCTACAAATGCCATTTTAAACAGCTCTTGTGATTTCAATTACATTCTCCCTTAGGTGTCCTCTTTACTACTTATACTGCAAAGTGCAATAAGAATGATTAAATTCCAGTGCCCAATTTTTAAATCTCTTAGAGCCCATATGATTCTTGTACATTATACTTTCTGCAATTTATTAACATACACACTAACTTCTACATAAATTGTAAAGAATTATGAAGCTATGAAATAGGATTTATTTGAATATGTCTTTGTTGTTGCTCTGTTCTTGCTGACCAATGTTTGCACACAAGTATCATAATAGGTTCTAGTACATTTACGAATCTTTCATTTTAGTCTTATATAAGTGCAGCTCTGCTCATTGGCTCAGCAATGGAGGCCAGATGGAGGCCCTGGGACAGTAGTGGTGGGCCCTGGTCCTCCCAGTCCGACCCTGAATGCACAATTGTATTCATTGCTGGATAGTACATTATCTGTCTAGGCACTTTTTTGCCTTACTTTGGGTCAGTGTTGGATTTTTTAAGGTTGTCAAGCAGGATCAGTGAAAGGCATTTTAGTGAAAAAGCAAGTCTTGCAGCAAATGACATCACTGTGAGTGTGATGGGGAAATATCGTTATTATAAGTCATGACAGGTGTGAGAGTTCCAGGCCACAGGCTTTCTGGAAAAAAACTGTGTTTTTGATCCCCTTACAGGCACCTCAATGGTTGCAATGATCTTGTGCTATAAAATAAACTGCGCAGGTGTTGAGAAACTAAGCTTAGGGGTTGTCACATATTATCAAGCAGAAAATGAGTTTGACCTGTAATATAAGCTGATGCTTCAAGGCTGATGCTAGTTACATTTGTCTCTGTGCTGCCATGTAGTAATTTTAAATTTAACGTGATCCATGTTAATAAGGATATTTTCAAACTTGGGAAGCAGAATATATTAGAAGCATCATTAATACAGGTATGCGATTCATTATCTGGAAACCCATTATCCAGAAATCTCTGAATTACAGAATGGCTGTCTCCCATAGACTCAATTATAATGAAATAATCCAAATTTAATGTGAAAATAATAAAACAGTAGCTTGTACTTGATCCAAACTGAGATATAATTAATCCTTATTGGAATCAAAACCAGCCTATTGGGTTTACTTAATGTTTAAAAGATTTTCTAGTAGACTTAAAGTGGACCCATCACCTAGACACAAAAATCTGTATAATAAAAGTCCTTTTCAAATT
>CM044432.1:163611021-163625652 GCA_024363595.1 Xenopus borealis
AAAAAAAAAAACATGTTTTCCCATGACAGTTTCCCTTTAATTTAGATCATCCACCGCAGCTGCATACCAAGAGTGCCATGTCCCTGTAGGACACCTCTCCATGTTTCAAATACAAACAGATTATAGAACTCCTTCTTTATTCTCAATAACTCAATCTCAATCTTATGTACTCATGGAAATAATTATTTGTAAATATTTTAATTGCATTAGTCAATATAAAGACTGATAGCTTTGTAAGTCACAGGAGAAATTACATTTAAAATGCAAATGCTTATAGCTAATTCATTTTATAACTTTATTTTAGGTAATTTGATGTAGTGGATCAACTACGCATTTCTTACTGTACAATTACACTTTAAGCAAAACAATTCTTCCTTCTCAGTTGTTATATCTAAAGAACTTGATGATATGGGGGGGACTTAAATCTTTAAGTAAAGTTAAAAAAAAATGTGTATTAACCTTTATATTAACTTGTGTAAAAAGTTGTTGAGTGTTTTAGAATTTCAATCAGGATATTGCTTTCCTATATTTTCTATATTTTTCATACTCAGAGACTGTCAAATAGTTTCATATAGTGGTTCATGCCCTTAATAAGCTCCTTCACTAATCTGACTTACTGGAGAAATGGCATATAATTGGAAAAATGTGCTGCTGCTTCTGTCTTTAACTAGATGCAGAAAAACATCATGCACATCACCCACTCCACAAAATGGAAATGAAGCAGTCTCAACAGAAAACAGATTATTTGCTGAAGAAACACCTCAGTAGGTAGAGTCTGCTAGGTTCTGGAGATACGTACTAAATCAGGACCCTGTAAGACAACTGCATTTAATAAGGAGACTGATAAATTACTGATTGTATTAATATTGCGATTCACAATATTCAAAGTATTATCAAAATCAACATACAGTAAACCTTTATTTTTAAATGCTATTCAGCTGTATTCATCTGTTCAATCAGATTTTTTAGTACCTTTGTAAATATATGATCCTGTTTATAGAAAATATATTTAAACAAAAGCAATGAATTCAACATTGTACGTTTTATTCCAGTAAAATAAACTAACTTCAAAAAACACTAGAAATAATGAATATGAAAATAATATTATAGTAATAAAAGTAACACAATTTAGATCTTACTTTAAAACCTGGAAAATGCTCAATTCACAATCCCTCATGTAATATTAACCTAGATATTTAAACCTTCCCACTATATAATACATTTTAAAAAATGTTAATTTCTTTCAAACTTTTCCCCAAATCTCAGGCAGACCCTCATCCACTGAAAACTCATATTTCAAATGATTATATATAGGACCAGTTATAAAGTAATTATGATTTAGCTATGGCATCCCAGCTGTTATTATTACCCTTTATTTATATATTTCCAACATATTTCACATAACTTTGCAAAGGTTTATTTATCATAACAAGGGGACTCCTTGCCTTGAGCCATCCCCCTGAACCCCATTGTTACAAACACCAGGAATGGGTTAAATGAGCATAGCATTTATTCACATTTTATCGAGTAAATAGGACCTTTAGAGCTGAATCCAAGGCAATATTCTAAAGGTAGAATTCCATAAGAGATTGCAGGAGCTGTATCTCGCACCATGAGGGAGGTTTAGCTGCCCTGCTGTGGGTCCTGAATCTGCAGTATCTTAATTATAGGAAATTCAAGCCGACAGTCACCCAGGATAAGCAGTAGTAGCCTCTGTGCCATTCAACCCAAAGTGCAGTCACAGGAGAGAATCTCCCTTTTCCCTCTTCTAAATTTACCTGTACAGTACTCTGGCAAGGTCCTACCACTGACAAATAAAATGTTAAATAAATTATCATATATCCACTTTTTTGATCCAGAGGAAAGCAAAAAACCCAACCTGAAGCCAGTGCCAATTATGCCTCAAGAGGGAAAAAATACCTCCTTCCAATGGTGATCAAAAATATTCCCTGGATCAATCATGTAGAATCAACATATATTAATACAACGCTGATGCTCACATTTATGCTGTTTAAAGATGCAAATACCACAATATAACAGTGAATTCAGGAAAACACCCACATTCAGTTATTAATAGATAATATGAGAACATAAAGAAAAAAAAACCCTGGCATTTTTGCAAAATATGCAAAAAATGGAGGAAGGGTGGGGTGTTTCTTCCTGCTCAGAAGATAAGTAACTGAACTGCTTCTTCCCTGACATCAGATCCCTCTTTTTTGTCTCACCCAATCACAGCTACAGCAAACTTTCTAAACATAAGGGTAATCAGGCTGCTGGTCATTCATATTACTAGTCATGTTCCTTGTTTATATCCCCAGGGCTTTTTCTTTCCAATTATTACACCTGTAAAACTAACATACAAATTTTATAAATTTATCATAAACAGAAGCCATGATTATTCTGTAAATTACAGTATATCCTTATAATACACAAAAGCCGTGAATATCTTGTAAATTATATCCTTATAAACGGTGAGTTCTGATGTCATTAGTTATAAATGGTGAGTTCTGATGTCATTTCTGTCACATGACTAACTGAAACGTGTGTATTATAATAAATAAAGTACCCCCAGTTGCAAAATATGAGGATATTAGAAGTTACCTTGGAGTTCCATGACCTGTATAAAAACACTCGGCCTTCGGCCTCGTGTTTTTATATGGTCATGAAACTCCTCGGTAACTTATAATATCCTTATATTTTACAAAAGGGGGTACTTTATTCACTATATAAACTGTGTTTAGTGATATAACCTTTTATACTCGGTGCTCAGCAATATAATTTCTATCATATGATTCACTGTATTTTTTGTATTATAATAAAGTACCCCCTGTTGAAAAATATGTGGATATAAGATGTCACCCTGTAGGTATATGACCTGTATAATACACAAAAGTGGTGAGTTCTGATGTCATCAGTTATAAACGGTGAGTTCTGATGTCATTTCTGTCACGACTCACTGAGACTTGTGTATTATATCAAATAAAGTACCCCCTGTTGCAAAATATGAGGATATTATAAGTTACCTCGGAGTTCCATGACCTGTATATTATACAAATTACCTGTATGTTTTTATATTGTCATGAAACTCCTCGGTAACTTTTAATATCCTTATATTTTACAAGAGGGGGTACTTTATTCACTATATAAAAGCACTTGGCATTTGGCCAGGTGATTTAATATGGTTATGGAACTCTTCATGACTTATAATAGCCTTATATTTTACAATATATACTTTATTTACTATATTATCAAATGCAATGGCCATTTACTAGACATTTCCCTCAGAAAAGTACCAAGACAAAATTTCAGAGTTGGCACAAATTGGTAATATTTACAGGAGTGATATTTCTGAATGCTCTACAGACTAGAACCACCTTATATAACCATAATTAGTCAAAACAGAGAATAGTCCCAATGCCACCCCCCCCCACAATGAATTTAGCCAAATAAAGAACCAAAATCCAAGCCCTTTGCAAAAAAGACAAACACAATTTTTTCCAGAGCTTTTAAGTCACTTTTGAAATCCTGGATCCTGTGCATCTCCTAGTTTATAATGCTATACAACTTAATTAGCTATTGTTCTTTATAGATGTTCTGTTTTCTTGTTTCTTCAGATAAAATACTCCGACTTATCATTATACTCAATTTGAATTAACAAAAACACCACCCTTTTCGGCAGTTTTTCAACAGTGATCAAACCTTGTTGCACAGTACCAGTGATCTCAATTGGCTGCATCTGCAACTATATAAAGGGACATATTATTGCCCAATGCTACAGGACAATAAATTCTAAGCATTTTGTTTGCTGTGACTGCTCTCCAGGAAGTTGTGATAGTATAAGGGGGAATGGGAAGTGATGTTCAAACACCATCATAACAAAATGCGATTTAAAATTACAAAAGGGAAGAATGTTTTCAAAGACCCTTTGTGACATGGCTGTTACTGAGCTGGCATGTGCAAAGCAAACAATGTTTAACCAAACCTCCCACAATGCAGCAGTATATATAAACCTGGTGCAAGTCATTTGCAACTATGGATTTAAGCTGCAAACAAGAAGTTTAAATTACTGCCAGATCTAGGCTCTTGGCAATTACTAGTTTCCATTGTGTCCATATGCACTCATTAGAGCAGACTATACTGGCACTGGAAAAGGTTGGCAAAGGACAATTACTGGAGCTATAAGTGCAGGGGCTGCATGACAAGGGATCTGAATGACCATCAGCCAAATTATACTGGTCTAGGTCAGAGATGGACAGAATCACATGTACCTGTGAGTTAAGGCAAGAGATAAACATGCCCAGGGGTGGAGTAAGAGAGAGGTGTGATGTCAGAGGAAGAAGCAGTTCACTTTCTTATCTTCTGAGCAGGTAGAAACACGAGGCAGAGTTCTCTCTGTAATATAATGTTATTAGCTGTAGCATATACACATTAACTTCTTAGTAAACTACTGACTTTGGGGGTAGACCTATTTGAGCAGCCGTTTGTTAGTTTTTTTTTGCTGTTTAACAACAGTTAATCAATCAGATTGTGTGCATAGGGCAAAGTAGTTCTAATGTGATAGGAAAGTTCCCCCTTTGAGTTTATCATGGAACATGTGGCAGACAAATTTGAAAAATTTTCTGGCTCGCAGCACACGCCAGGGTTATGGGGGTCCCACTAGTAGGCTCTTTGCCCAGGGCACACCAAGGCCTTAAATGTCCCTGCATACAGTAGGCTACAGTGGCCCAGGTGGGACATTGAGATACCTGGGTTGAAGCATACAATTGGGCTTACCCACCATGTTGGAAAGCACAGGCGGCTGGTGGCCTGGTTCTATGGGTCCAACATATGTTATGCTATCCTTCGCAGAATAAGGTAACATAGTACAGCAGCTACATTTAGAGGCCACATCTATGGTAAAATTAATGCATAGCTGGAAATTTGTTATAATGAGCCTCTAACTTACAGAAATACTTTTGCACTTAGGGTTATTACAATTCTTATAGGGAACCCCTAGATAGGTTTTAGTTCATAGGGAACTGGGAAAGCTCGGGTTATATGGGAGGGGGAATGAGAGTACACGCAAGCGAGAAATTATTAGCCCCATCCCTGTTGTGACAGGGTAATCAGTATGCTTTATGATTAATTGTCACTACAGTGACCATAATATCAAGACTTTAGGCAAAGTGGTTGGGAGACCTAACCGAACCCTCTAAACTGGGCCCTCTAAACTGAGCACTTGCGGCTTCTTCAACATGGTAAGGTGGTTTGGTGACTTTACCCTCTGAGTTGGGCACATGCAGCTTAGGGCCACTGGAGCAGATGGGGCAGGTTGACCATCACACCGTTATTAATAAGACAGTAAGTTAGGTATCCAAGATGAAATAAACTTGCCTGTGTCGAACACATGGGCAGAGTAAATGGTAATTTTTTGCAAGATAATACTACAATTTCCTAGGTCAAGTCTTCTAGCCAGTGTAATGTTTAGTAGCTTTGGCTTTTCATACTTTACCAAATCTCTAGCAGTGAACTATGTGGTCCAGTAGGACAGGCAACCTACTGGTAAGTTTTCATGGCTTTAAAGGACAAGGAAAGTCTAAAATAGAATAAAATAAAGTATAAATGCTGTTTTTTGTATACTAAAGTTGGCCACAGTTGGCCGTTGCTACACATCTTTGTATGATCTTGACCCGGCACATGCTCAGTGTAGTCTGTGCTGCTTAGGGATCGTCATAAAGTATCAAAACAGCACAAGTCAAATAATATCTGTAAGAAGCCGATACAGCTCCTGGCAGATGATTAATAATCAGAATATGCAGACTGAACAGGATCCTGTGTTGTCATGTAATCTAATTTGGATTTTTATAGTTTTTGTATTGTTTAATACAAACTTTCTCCAACTCTGCAGAACTTTGCAGAACTCTGCAGTTTATCTGTTTAAATCTGGCTCCATGATCTTTTTCCCTACAACTGGAGTTGGAAACAATGAAGGGGATGTAAAGGTAAAAAAAAAAAAAATCCAATACAAATCTCCACACAGTCTCCGACTGCTCTACAGGGAAACAAAGCTGCTTGAGTTCTGCATGGCTGAAAGTAAAGCGGGGGCTCCCTCTGCTGTCATGAGTATGATTGTTTCTCTGCAGAGCAGTTAAGGATCATCTGACAATCCCTATCCTCAGAAGTAAATGAAGGGAGAATTTAACTGCTTACAGTCAGGTTTCTAGACTGTACACTGGGTGTACTGTACACATTTTTTAAAAGTATATTGGAGATAGGTTTTTTTTTCATTAAAGAAAGAAATGGTGAGAAGGAATGAGTTAACGCAAGAGATGGCCAGGCCCAGGGGTGGAGTAAGAGTGTTACGTGATGTCAGGGGAAGAAGCAGTTCACTTCCTTATCTTCCCAACCTCTCTCATTTTGAAAATTTTGTGAAAAAGGGGTTTTCTACTTTATGTTCTCATATTATCTATTAATAACGGAATATGGATGTTTTCCTGAAAATGCTTTTATATTGTGGTTTCTGTATCTTCACACATTATAAATGTGAGAGTTTGCATTGTATTCATTTATGTTAAATTAATGTGAAATGCTTGATCCATGGAATGTTTCTGATCGCTATTGGGGTCAGGAAGGAATTTTTTCCCTCTTGAAGTATAATTGGCACTGGATTTGGGCTGGGTTTTTCTGCCTTCCTCTGGATCAGTGCACATATGATATTATATTTTAAGTTTTATTTGTCACAGCTGCTGTAGGCCCTTGCCAGAGTACTGCACAGGTAAGTTTAAAAGAGGGAGAAAGAAGGTTCTCTCCTGTGACTGAACGGTGTATTCATTGAAACAGACACTACTACTGCTTGTGCTAGGGGGCAGCATGCTTGGATTTGCTATCATTGAGACACTGCAGGTGCAGTTCTGGCAGCAGGGCTGCTGAACTTCTTTCATGTTGGCTACACAAGCTAGTAGCGATCTCTTGTTAAATTCTGGCTTTAGAATATTGCCTTGTGTTAGGTTGGCAAGGTCCTATTTATTTGATAAAACGTGAATAAATGCTGTGGCCATTTTACACCCATCTCTGTCTCCTGGTTTCATTAAGGTATGGTATAATGGGGTGCAGCGAGATACACTAGCTCAAGGCAAAGGATCATATTGATGAGTCCCGTTGTCATGTCATTGTATGGGTGCAATTGCCTTTGTGAAAACTGCAATTGCTAAAGTGTACCAGTTCAGTTTCCAATGGTAACAATCCAATCTTTCTCTCTATCTATCTATCTATCTATCTATCTATCTATCTATTTATCTCTATCTGTTTTCAATATTACAGACTTTAGAATTAAACGGTCAGTATAGACTGTTAGATAAATTTTGTATTTTAATTTGGCTGCATGTGGTGCATTTATTTAGATGTAGTTTGCAAGTAATAGTCAAGTAGTTACAAGTAGTTACAAACTCTGACTCCTCAGTAAAGCTGTATAAGTAATTTAATCATTTTTAGTTTATTTTCCCACAGGGTCAAAGGATAGAAACTCAAGACTTTCTGAGCTGTAGGAAAATGATCACACAAAGTTTTGATGTCTGATGTACTTGTGGGATATATATAATTACAACACATCAAAAAATATCTATTATTATGCATATTAAAGCACTAAAAATACATATAAAGGAGAGAATATAAGTCTAAATGTTACAAATATGCCGTTTTGACAAGTGGAAGAGAAACTGTGGCCGTCTTACAGCAGCTTGCAAGTTAATGAAACATTGGCTATATTTTAGTTTTAATTATCTGTTTTTATCCATAGTTGAGTTAATAAACGACAGGTGCTTGCAGAAATATTAGCATAGCATTGTGATTGGATGGAAAGTGAAAGTCTCTGGCATTATTTTATCTCAACAACTGATTCTAGTTTAAAGAATCCCAGCTGTCATTCGACTGTGGGAAACTGTAGAAATGATTCTTGGCAGTCTTCATTCCCATGAACTTACATTTTCAGTGAAGCTGGCTTTAAGAGGTGTTTAGAGTCTAAAATTGTATGTTAATTATTGAAATAGGGATATTGTACCATGTGTCTAAAAAGTTTCCTTTATTGTGTTTATAGTATATTTTTAGCCATCATATAATTGATACAATATCTTTTGAAACATAAAAAACCATATTTTAAGAATGTGGAAAGGTTGTCACAAATATGATCCAAAGGTGCACATCGACCATGCATTTCCAAGAATAATTAGGAAAAACCTTAAAGTTCCAGTGACACCAAAAGGATGTGTTTTATATGCATTTAAACATAAGTGAGTATTATTGTGCACTGTGTGTTTGCTTCAGACACTCTAATATAGTTTTTATAATTTAGCTATCTATGTTCCAATAGAACTATCGGATATGCATGGGTACAGGAGATAACACTAAGATAGAACAGGGGTCAATTATCAGGAGCAGAGCTGGGTGTAAAGTGCAAAAATAAACAAGCACAACAAGCTGGGATTTCTACACGTTGCTTCTTGCCCTACACTTCTGCACCCCCGAGCACAGAGATCAGAGGCAAAGGTGGCACCCAACTCAGGTAACTTTCCATCACAGGGAAAGGAAAAAAGTAGGCCTTCACAGCATCCACAGCATCCATTCTCTCTCTTTCCAGAAGCTTCCAGGGCCATTGTCGTACAGAAATTCACAGAATGCCCTAAACAGTAAAAGGGCCTCCTTTCCTTTGAGACTATTCCTCCTTTCTTCTCTGCTTTATCCACATACAGTGTACAAACTTTCCCAGCTGTCTCAGTCTGTAGTTTTGCTACTAACCTATCTTCATGATTCACTTCCCTAACTAGTGCACAGTTGCCCAGGGTACTAACTCCTGTTACTACCCCCTCATCATGGCCAAAGACTGCCTATGCTACATAAACAGCTACTTAATATTCTCTATGGTGATCTTTGAACACTGTACTCCTACTTCCTCTAGTAATAGAGTAATGCAGTCCTCTGCTATGGTCTGGACCAGTTGTTTGTAATCAGACCTAAGCCACTGGGGAAGTACCTAGCTCATGAACTCCCTAATTTAACTTCCTGCAGGGGAATTTACCCCACAGGCCAACCTAATGGGTTGGTGCCACCTGTTGACTGAATAACATATCAGCCCACGTGAGCCCTACCAACTCAGATCCGCTCCTGCATATTGATTTACCATAAATTTACCACCAATTAACATAATGGTTCCAGGATAACACAGTGCTTGCTTAGGAAAGGTGAAGTCAGAGAAAACTGTCCTAAATTAGGAAAACATCACTAGGAATGGTGTCACTAAAGGAAACTTAGATGTTCTCAACATCAATGGATACAAAAGGCTAGTTGCATACAGTTACTGTATATGGATGTTTTATTGAAAGTTGGTAGTTTATAGATAAGAACAGAATTGTTTCCTTTTTAACATCGTCAAGGTAAAATAGATAATTGTGTGTGGATCATTTAAAAATCTTTAGATTCAAATGAATGATATAGAATGATGTACTGTAGATGACACTTGCTTCTTTTTTTTTTAAATCAGTCTCATATTGTGTATATTCCAAAGCTACTGAATACCATTTTGAAGGGATGCCACATTAACTTTAAAAGCAACAAGCTATAAAACCTGCTGCAGGGCTTTTTAGAAACTACTTCAGATGTTAACTGTATGGCGGTTGAAAATATTCATGTGTAAGCATTGGAGTTGTAATATTTTTAATCTATCCTGTAGCATAGTTAATACTATTCACTTATGGATACATAACAGTAACATCAAATTGTTCTGTTTGGTCTTACAGTCCATGTGATTACATTTTTAACTTTAAAATGAATTGTTTGATGGTGTGCTTATGTACATGCAGGACAAGAGAAATCGTTTCCCTGTTTTTCTGTCTGTGACATCATCCAGCCCAGTTACAGGCTGGAGAGTGATCCAATTGGTTGGGCACCTCAGTGCATGGGTGGTGTGGTGAAAGATCCAGTCAGAACCAAGTCCTGTAAATCTGTCCAAGCTGTTGAATCTGTACAGAGAGAGCCCATCCTGTTCCCTGCCAAGCTAGAGACTCAGAAGGAGAAAGGTGTCACTGGTGAGATTGATCCTGCTGCAGAGCTGCCTGTAATCTCCAGTGTTACTGCCTCTGAGAGCAACCCGGTGAGTGAGCTACCCAAGGGAGGATACTGGCAAGGATACAAGCATGGGGCCAGGGGCGATCCTGAAGATATCGCAACCTGAGGCGGCCTTCAAGATGCCGCCCCCCCTTCCCAACGGCGCTCAATTTTTCAGCGCCGTACAGGGGTAAGGGGGGTCCACGGCGCTAGTGCAGAGCCCGCAAGTGCGCACTCTGCACTAGAAGAGATGAATTTCCAGGTTGAAAACCTCTCAACTCATCTCATTGGCGGAGTGCCCCTGCATGGGGCCATAATTTGAAGACAGGCCTTGTGCATTTACCTGCTATGTGGAAGTGGCTGCTAAGTTCCAAAGGGAGAGGTACTTTTGAGAAAGGTAGTGCTACCTGAGATATATGAGCTCTGGGGAAGGGGCATTCCATTTGAACTGTGTGGTTATTAACTCCTTCCGGAGGATTGGGATTTTGATAATAAAAAGGGCTGTGAAATAGTCAGGTACCTAACAGTGATTTAGTCAGTGTCCCACATGTCCCAGTGCATTGTGTATTAGATTGCCCAAGTTCTTACTACTGTTTATATAAAGTTTATATTTGTTTCATTTGCAAACTGTGTGTGTTATTCCTAGTTGAACCCCCCACGAGGTGTGCGCCTCAGTGTTCCCAAGGTGGAGGCACAGCTCTGTAATTCCCAGTTCTCAGTACTTTTCATATGCAAAAAGGATTGCTAAGGGTTAATTGCTATTTAAAGAGACAGTAACCAAATTAGGGTTATGTTCATTTATTAGATTAAATGATAACATTGCTAAATCTTTAACAGACAGATATCTAGGGGGGAAGACAAATATCTAGCCCTGAGGAAGGTTGTATTACAGCAATAATGATGCAGGACAGTGGTTACATTTGGATGGCATTTTTATTTAGAGGTATATTTATAAAAATAAATAATGTTTGCTTATTTATTAAAACTTGAATTGAAAAAAAATGCATTGAATTCATAATCTACTATTGGGTTGTGATAGCAGGCCAGTAAAGGTTTGTGGATTGTGTGTATGTCTGTCCCAGGTTTGAACAGGTTGCTCTAAGTTTTTGGTAATGCAGTCAGCTCATAGGCCAGTTAAGGAGCTCAACAGAATCTAATCTGCTGATCCAGATTTCTGTAAGAGTTCAGAGCCTGCAAAGGGTTTGGCTCCACCCTAGAACCAGTTCTGATGCGAGATATCAGGCTGGGGAGTGCGGTGAAAGATTTATTTTGTTTGTAAGCAAACTTTTGGGGTTTTGGGTGAAATACAGACCTTTCTTTTGTGTGTCGTAAAGACTGCTGTTGCTAACATAGAGACCAGAGCAATGAAAGGTTGTTTCTGGCCTGATAGTCAGGGAAGCCTGAATGTATAGTTAGCTGCCAAGCTGGCAAGGGTTTTTTTCTCCACCTCTAAGGGCTCATACAGACGAGCAGATTCGTGGAGATTAGTCGCCTGGCGACAAAACGCCACGTCTTTGCGGTGACTAATCTCCTCGAATGGCTTGCTCGTAGCATGCACCCACTAGAAGTAAAGTCGCCTGCGCCTATTCACATGCGGCGACGCGATTTTCAAAGTCGTTGGAAATTGCCTAAATGGTATAAACAGGGCTGTTTAAATAAAAACCCACATGTGTATTTCACTCAGACCCATCCTTCTACTGGTGTACTCATCCAGGGAGTCACTGGTATCCTGTTGGCTAATCCCTACATAGTCTACACATTTTCAAAAACATTTTAAAAATTTTAATTGAAGCCTAGAACAACTAAAATTGACTTCTCATTTCTATACTAATACTTTAAAAGGGTTGTTCACCTTCACACAACTAGTTGTTTTCAGATAGATCACCAGAAATAACGACTTTTTGCAATTACTATTTTCTATTTGTAAATGTTTTTATAATATTGGAGTGTAAAGTATAATATTTCACCTTCTAAAGCAGCTCTGGGAAGGGGGGTCGCCGACCCCACCCAACTGTTCTAAACCGATACATTTAATGGATTTAATGGAGGTAAGAAGATGAAGTCACTTGTAAGATAGCAGTTGTCTATAGACTTAACATAAAAGAAGATCTTTGCATCAAAATATATACACATATCGAATGATATGATTATATTTTATTGCAAGCTTTCAAGTATAAGAAAAATGTTAGCACTTCAATATATAATCATTGCATTACTCTCTTAAAAAAAAAGAAAAATGTGCTAAATAAACTCTTTCTTGGAAGGTTTATTGAAGTGTAAATCTGACAAGTCTGTACATCTGTAAGTTTTCAGTCAATAAGCAATAGAGAGCTTTTTGGTGAATTTTTACTTTCAACAGCAGATTTAAGAGCATTTTGTAGCATTGTGGTGTATATTAGTATAAATCTGACATTAGTAGTGTTTCAACCAATATGTAATAAAGAGCTGTTTGGCGAATTTTATCTTTTAAATTTTAACCACAGATTAAAGAATATTTTATGCCAATGAGCTGTATATACAGTACAACATATCTAAACCACCTCCCCCAGCCCAATGTGCCGGAGCCCAATGTATGCTGGAAGTGAGGTAATGCTCTCTACTGTCAATCTGTGTAGAACCGGTGTAAATTTCTCAGCTAAGGAATATTGAGTGAAGCCACAGATGTACTGTATATTCTACGTGGGTGGACAGAGCAGCACTGAAGCTGTGAGCCTTTGTAACTATGGGGATACTTTTACATCCCTCCAGTATCCATTAGTTATATAACTAAGAAAAAAGTCTGTTTTGAAGAAAAAAATCTATTCATGACAACATGGAACATTGCAGCTAGAAACACATAACAAATAGATGAAATAGTGTAATTAGATTATTATTATAATTAACATGCATATACTGTATGAAACAGAAATATTTTCTGTAGTGCTGTAAAATAGAAGAGATAGATGATTAGATAGATAGATAGATAGATAGATAGATAGATAGATAGATAGATAGATAGATAGGGAGAAAGATCTGATTGTTACTGGTACACTTTGGCCATTGCAGTTTTCACAAAGGCAATTGCACCCATACAATCACATGACAATGGGATATGGTTAGATAGAAGATGGATAAATTATAGATGTGGATAGATATAGATAGATTATAGATAGGTAGATAGATGATCAAACATTCAGTATTTGTTTTATTTCCATACATTGAAATTTTTTTGTGTGTCAGCATGGCATTTACACTTTCTTACAAGCAGTTAAACTGAAATGAAATTTAGTAATGCAGGCTTCTGCTCTGCTGATCTCAGGTGTAAGCTCAGGGAATAAAAGGTGAAAGGATTTAGAAAATAATAGAAATTGCATAGTGATTAATCAATTAGGCTGTCAATCAAAGCCACCTGCACTGCAAAGGCCAATTTCTCAGAAGAGTTTTTTCTGGCTCCATAAAACATCTACTTTACCTATTTCTTGCAATGTTCCCTACTCAGGAGTTACTTAGATAATAGGCATTTTTGGGAGTTATATATCAAAATACAATTTTCTGATTTCTTAATTTCTTCATTTTATCAAATATATAGGACAACCTCAACCTCACCTTGACAACCTCACCCCAAGGATATTCAAAGCCAGAATTCCATAAGAGATTGTTACTATGCTCTGCAGTTCCTTAGAGAAGACTTGAGATCACCACTATGTCATTATGTCCTCCACTGAGTATTAGACTGCCTCTACCTACAGAGAGGATAGCCCCAAACCTGCTACCAGCATGATTTGCATCACGCACCATGAGAGAAGTTTAGCAGCCCTGCTGTCAGTCCTAAATCTGCAGTGTCTCGATGATAGGAAATCCAAGCAAGCTGTCACCTACAGTAGCATAAGCAGTAGTAGCTTCTGTATCAATAAACCTCCTGTTCAGTCACAGGAGAGAACCTCCTTTCTCCCTCTTCTAAACTTACAGTACCTGTGCAGTACTCTGGCAAGGTGTTACCGCTGCTGTGCCAAATAGAACTTGAAATATATTATCAAATATCCACTGTTTTGATCCAGAGAACGGCACAGCCTGAAACCAGTGCCAAGTATGGCTAAAGAGGGAAAAAATTCCTTCCCGACCCCAATGGTAATCGGAAACAGTCCCTAGATCAAGCATTTGACATTCATTTAACATGAATAATACCATGCAGACTCTTACATTTATACTGTATAACTGTACTGAAACCACAATATAGCAGTACATGCAGGAACACATCCACATTCATTATTAAGAGATAAAATGAGAACATAAATAAGAGAAACTCTATTTCACAAAATATGCAAAAACTAGAGATGGGATGGTGGGTACAAAGTTTTTGCCTGCTCAGAAGATAAGTGAACTGAACTGCTTCTTCCCATTCCTTCTCACCCAGTCACAACTACATCTGATTCTGCCAGTCTTTAAACAGTTTCATTTGCCTGCTGATCATTCAGATCCCTTGTCATGCAGGCCCTGCATTTATAGTTCCAGGGCTTTCCCTTTCTGTTTCCTTCATGGGTTGTGTTTAGTGATGAGTGAAACTGCCCCATTTTACCT
>CM044432.1:163692384-163703380 GCA_024363595.1 Xenopus borealis
GGTTAAAGATGACAGATGGGATCTCCAAATGAAAAGAGACATTACTGCATCTGAAAGGCCTTAATGAAAATTTGCAGTTAGGCTGTTTTTGTAATGTGTTTATTGTATGTTAACTGTTTTTATTCCTGCCAGGTTTTGATAACTGGTTGTGATAGTAGAATAAAAGTATGATTACAACAGCCACCCCACTAGTAATGTAACCCCACTTATTTTCCAATAATACTTCACAATATTGTTGGGCACTGATGAATTTAGGTACTTGTTGTGTTTGGTAGCCGAGGATGAGGAGATTATGATTATATTATTAGCAGGTTCATGCAGCCATTACATAACAGCAATAACTCTCACTTTTAGTTTCAAGCTGTACAGAAAGTACTGTATATGTACAGTGACACCCACAGGCCATTTGTATAAATAACATAGTACTGGAACACAATTGCAAGAAGGTTGGCACTTAGGGGCTTATTTACTAAAATACATTTTTATGGCCAGGCTTTTTGTGGGAAAAACTTAAATTGTCCTTATTTATTGTGTATCATATTCACATTCTGTATCCTGACAAAGGGATGTGGAGACCTCCCGAAATGTTGAGTAGGCAATGACTTAATTAAAGGATTAAGCACCCACAAAGATATTTGTGTGTGTGCACCTCCTTTTTTCAATATTGATAGAGATACAACATGGGTCAGGTGTCCAGGGAGCAGCACCATCTAATATACAAGTTAGTGTGAGGAGTGCGGCTAGTTGTACAAAGGAATATGATGTCACTCCCACTAATTAATTTTTCCTCACTACATATTTGAAAGACAAGATTGTTAGTTGTATTTTCACCTTGACAAAGGCTATATATTTTTTTTATACAGTATATCACTAATTGTGAATGCACTATTTTACGTTAAAAGAATAAACAAATAGGACAGAGATATGAGGCCCCTGGCCTGTAGAGCTTTAAATAGTGGCTTGGTAACTTACAGACACTAATAGGAACATAGCAATTCTTCCAATGTACAGAAGTTGGGGCATTGCCACCTAAGATTCAGTCAGGTGCCTATATATCAAGCCTCAAATATTTCTGGTGGCCTGAAGTGGCCCAAAAATCTGAACAAGTAAATTTTTTCAGGTTATCATGATCTAAAGCTGCTAAAAAATCAGAATCTGAAAATTCTCTAGCTAAAATCTGTCTAAATCATGTAGAAATCAATGGCAGTTGGCCACTTTAACAATTGTAATATGTTTCATATCTTCAGGATTTTCAATAGTTTTGAGCTATTTGATGCTGGTTTTCATTTGATAATCTACTAAATTCAAATTTTACAATACATTTGTGTTTCTGGAGCAAGAAATCAAAAATGTTGCATGATTCAAATTGATGTTTTATTTTGGAGCAACTTTTTGCAACAGTTTTATAATGAGATTACATCTGATTAATTAGATGTGATTTCATTTTTCACATTCAGAATCAATACCCCATATGATTTAATGTGTACCCCAATTAATGTGTACAGTTAAACCTGTAGTGCTGCAAAACACTAATAAATTAGACTATGTGCTAATTATTCTTTATAATGTTTGCTTGTACAGTTTGGAATTCGCATGATATATTTTGAGATTTTTTTTAACCCTTTCCCTGCCAGCGATTTTGTCCTAAATGCAAACCTCTACTGCCAATCAGTTTTTAGACATGTTTTACTCTTTCATTTGATTCGAACGTTTTAATCGTTCGATCGAATATTTAATCAAAAAATCTAATTTTTCCTATTCAATCGTTTGAATATTCAAATAGCGGTACAAGTCTATGAATTCGATATTCGAAGGATTTTAATTCCCTCACTATTCACATGGTCGAATTTTGAATTATTTTCAATTAAAAAATCGACCAATGATAAATCTTCCCCTAAGTGTCTAATAAAATGAAAAAAACAAGTACAATCACATACATCAGAAACTTAATTTATTTTATGTACGAGAAAACAAACCATTTTGAAAGGTCTATGTCTCCTGAACATGGCAAGACCAAATATATATACAGTATATATATATATACTGTATAGGCTAGATTGCTAGCCGAAACGTTAGGCTTTTTTTGCAAATAAATTATATTTTCCTTTGGTAAGTCCTGCGACTGCTAGCCTTTTTTTCTATGGTGTTTATCCTTGTTCGTTGGCTTCTTGCACCCAGGCATTTTTGTACCTATACGTACCTATAGATACTAATTTATCTCGTTATTTTCTGAAATATACTCTGACCAAATGTGAATGGGTTATTTCCCCTTATTATCAAAACATTTCCCCGAAAAATTCCAGTTTGGGGCAAAAACTAAAAAAAAAAATGTGTAAATCGTATGAAAATACAAATTGTACAATTTTTTTGGATTCTTCTCCAAAAAAAATCTACTGTTTTCAGATTTTTGCCCGAAAACCACAAAATCTTAATATAATTGCAAGAAACAAAGAGCAGATCAGGATGCCTTCGGGACTTTTCCCATTGACTTATATATAACCTCGACAGGTTTGAGATGTCGGATTTTCGAATTTGGACTTTTTCCATCCTCTGGGTATAATGAATCCCAAAAATGTTTTTAATTTTTTTTCAATATTTGGCTTTCAGACTCGCAATGGAGACTACTGGCTCTACTGCATTCGGCATGAAAAAATGCAACAATGCATTTAGTGCAATAAAAAAACCTCTGAAAAAACACCCATTGATGCTAATGTGTTTGACACTAGAATAAAGCTTATTGATTCCAAAGCATTTGGAGTGAGAAAAACTGCCAGTTCATCTCAAGGAATATTTTTTGCTATTTTTTAGTTTTGTTTGTGATAGCAAAACTGGGTTTCACTCTTGATTTCTCATGGATTATCTCATGAAAACCTTTGTAACTAACTGTAGATCTTCAAAAGTTAGTAGGGCAAGGTAATTTACAAGGCCACAGTCCCGGTTACCCTATGGGAATACCCTATGGGAATCAAATTAAGGTTATTTTTTATTTGATTTATATCTTTATATAATGAATTGATTGTGTAACCATTTTCTAATTAGTACTCTAATACATTTTTCACTCATTTAATCAATTGCATTCTCTTGATTTATTAATTAATTTGATTGATTTAGAATTATCATAAATTAATTCTCTATTTGATGAATTCATGATTTTTTGATTCAACTATTTATTGCACTGCACTTTATGAGTATAATTATAACATTTCTTTAATAAGGTTCTTTTAACTATTCTTGATTGGAATTATCGGTTACAAGTGGGGTTCATTTTTCTCAATATTTCTCCTTATCCTCATGAAAACCTCATCAAACTCTATTGGAAAATACGGCATTGAATTAGGTTGTTTTTCCAAGTGAATCCAATATGACTTCTAATGCACTCATAAATAACAGTGGGTAGAAATATTGTTGAATATGAAATTAAGTAATTGTGCACGTTTCCTGTTGAATCTTCTGATGCTGTTCTAGTACTAGAGTCGTATGTATAAGGCTTCATGTTGAATCTGCTGTTATGATTTTTCTGCTACTTCACCTTACTGTGTTATGGAGTTTCCTATTAAGCATTATATAGCAATATTATAATAATTACTCCTGCAGCTATTTGTCTGTGTTTTTCTATATTCCATGGACACAACAAATATAAAAAAATGGAGAATTTGAATATCCTCACAATTATATTTAGTAGAAAATATCACATGGGAGGCTCTTATTAAAATAGTTACGTTACAAATAAATGAAATGCCCACAAATATACTATACATGTTATAACTGTTTGAAAAACAAAGTACTAAAGAAAACATGTATATAGTACTAAACAAACAAAACAAAGGGAAACAGAAGCTCATTTACTACTTTAAACCTCCTAAAAAAATCCAAAGTATAATGCCATTCATGAAGTGCAAGTAGATTCTAATTTTATAATTTATGGAAATGTATTTTATGAAAAATTGCTTGCTCAGGCTATCAAAAGCTTGCTAATAGATATATTCATTAATTTGCCACATTTGGTTCATTAATTTTATGTTGTTGACAAAAAAGGAGCTCTAATAAGTATTAAATTCTGCTTTGCTAGGAGATTAAAGAAAACATGATATTAATCTCGACATTTACTAACACACACAAAAAGGTAAAATCTCAAATTACACAGAATCCAAATCTGAATTCTAGAATACTAAATGTACTTCAAAAACAACTCTAAGGTTTTATGTGAATTTTATTACAATTAAAATTGCAATTTTATGGAGTACAGGAAGATTGTTGCAATGAATTAGACATATGATTAATACAAATAATCTTTTCAGAGGGCAAAGACACATTGCTGTTCAATAGCTTTGTCATTACCTCTTTCTTATTAGACTCTTTTCAATAAAGCATGTCTAAGCAAAAAACAGATTTCTTCTTCCAAAGACTATGACAGAAATAGGCTGCATTTATAAGTCTGGGTCCAATCAGTAGCAATATGCATAGTAATATGTGACATAGTTCAAGTAATGAAGTTCCCAGCATGCTACCTACAAAAATATTCTCCGGTGTAACATGATTTATTTCTTCTGTAGCAAGGTAGGACAGAAAGGGCTAAGCCTTCCTCATAATACCCAAGAACTCACCTCATTAACCTAGAAAAATTATAGAGTTTAATATCACTAAGTGTATTTTAACATTGTGGTTGGGGAGAACAAGGAGATGCAGTGTTTACTCAACACTGTAACTCAAAATTTGGTATTTTGTGTATCGCACTTCATACTGTTTCAGACTGTTTCAAATGTATCCTGATATTAATTTAGAAGGCTCAGATACAGTATTTATAAAATGATTTTACTCATAGTAACTATTGCTGTAGTGTGGAAATAATAATCTATTATCCCTTGCAAATAGAGAACTGTAATGTGGCAGCAGTATATAGAAAATTGTCAGAATTACTCATTGAACAGCTGGAGTTGGCTAGAAATTCAGTGTATCTGTGTGAGCAATAGGGGGAGATCAAGGTCTTTTGGGTCTGCAGCTTTTTTATGTTTAAAGAATAGAGAAATAGATTAAAAATAATTATCACATTTTCTATTAAACAAATTCATAGGAAGAGATGCATTGTATTTTTTAACATACTCCTAATAGCATCAGTTGTCAAAAATGCCCTGTGTAGTCTATTTGGTTTTACTAACATTTACAACCATGACTCATTGAGGTTCACTTTTATGCAAAATGTATCCTCTTCTTAACACAGAACAACATATTGGGCAAGATTCAATTCAGTGAGAACAAGTTATCTCATGGTTTATCATTTGTAAAATCATGGATAAGATTGAATCTGTGAAGAATTTTTTTTTTTTAAATTCAGTTTTTCTTGTGATAAACAGTGAGATGAAGTTTTTCTGAATTGAATACCTTCCATAAGTAACTTTTTTCTCACTGAATTCAATCTGGCCCATTGTGAGAATTTAGTTATTTTGTGAGAAAACTTTGTGGATCATGGAAATTACAAATTTTAGACTGTTGATATTGATTGTTACAAAATAAAGAACATGGTGGACAAAGTGCTTAGAAAAGACATGCCAAAGCTAACGTGAGCTGGCTTTGCAGTAATAATATCATTATCCTCTTGCAGGATAGCTAAACTTTTAGCATTGCTACATTTAAGGTGCATTGTGTTTCTAAAAGTAGAAAATTCGAAGTACTGGCCCTTTAAAAAAAATTCAAATTTGACTATTCGCCACCTTAAAGCTGCTGAATTGCCATTGTAGCCTATGAATGACTTCCTGGAAGCTTTCCTGTAAAGTCCTTGAAAATCTAAATTTAAAAATTTTTTTTGAATCTTTCAATTTGAACAATTTTAATTCAATTGAAAACAGCTGTTTTCATTCAGGAGAGGTCATTTTCGATTCCCCTTAAAAAATTTGATGGTTGAATTTCTGTATTGAAAATCGACCGATACTAAATCTGTCCCTATGTGTAAGGTAGATGGGTCATTGTAGAAGTTGTAGAATCAATAAGTCCTTAGTAGAATGGAAAATACACAGAATGATTTAAGGAGGTTAATTCAAAATTCAAAATCCACCTTCAAATAACAAGAACAAAATGTGGAATGTGCTGTGGAATGTGCATTAAAACAAATGGGAATATTCATGTGAATAAATTAATGTGAAGTGACCTGTTTTACACTATTTAAGCCTAGTGGTCTCAGTGGAAGCACAGTGTCGGGCTTTTGGGAGAGGAATAAAAAGAATTCTCTCAGTTATGCATAGTTCTTCAAAATAGGCCAAATCCATAGAGAGAAGTGCAAAAAGTGTGAGGAACGTTCAATGCCCAGTTCCTATTCACTCTATACATACTACCATTGTTCTTTAGAGTAAAAGCATAAACCATCATTCTGAATAAAATCAATAGGTTCCTCGTCAGCTGGATTTCCAGACACAATCAATTCTGAATCACAGACTATCCAACTGGCAACTCATCAATCAACCACAAAATGTCTTCCTCATCCAATTTTTCAGTTAAACCATTATGATGTTTCCTTTATTCATGAACATTCTTGATCTTATCAACTATTTTCATGTTATTTTCGATGTGTAGACACCATTTATCACTGGCACAGAAAGTCTTCAATATACAGTAGTATTCTACTACCATTTGCTATTGTTATTAGAAAAGTACCCCTTGTGCACCTTTATTAGAATATGCCGCATACCATCTGTTTCTAAGTTTAATTAGATAGTGTTTTCATAATTAAACGTGTTTACTTCTGTCTCAAAACAACATCCAATAGTCTTAAAAAATGCATTCCTTATGGGGGGTGTTATTGGAACTTTTTATGTTGCATGAATTCATTTCCTTGTACTCATGTGGCTATGTTTCCTTACTGGCAATCAACAGAAACTCAAAGTTAATAAAAATGATCTTATATACAGTATAAAAAAACAATAGTTATTTGTCCAACATATGGAAATAATATATGCATTTAACAGCAATATTTTTATATGACTTTAATAATATATGTGTGGGTAGAGAGCCACCAATAGCTAGCAATCTATGTTATTGTATTCTGAACAATTTATCTGTACAGTTATAATGATAAATCAAAAGCAAGTATGCTTTGCTATGTAATTATAAAGCATTTTACATGTGTTCCAAGGGACTTCTTCAGCACAACTCAGTGGTAGTGAACTCCTTTGAATTTTAAATAAAGTTTAATACATAAATGGTGATGCAGGTATGGGATCTATTAGATTTATTAACCTGAATGTTTGGGACCTCGGGTATTCTGGATAAGAGATCACATACCAAGGGATACTGTCATGAGTTTTATCGTTTACCTTTTATTTCTAAATGACACTGTTTAAATTGCAACTAATTCACTCTACCATTTAAAATTGTATTCTTATACCAACAAATGTATGTTTTTAAATGTAATATTGGTGTGGAAGCAGCCATCTGTGACTGGTTCTGAGCTTTGAGAAGGAGCCAGCTCTTCAGGATGGAACTACTTTGAGGCAGCCGTTGTGTCACCCATTGCCATTGTATTTACCATGTCCTAGGTTGTTCTCCTTACCAGGGTTTTTCCTGCTTGGGTGTTATTCTCATGCACATCACTAGGTGCGGCTAGCAAAACAAATACTTCAGCAGAGATGCCAGGTAGCGGCTGTCTGATTAGCTGCAAATTGTTCTGTTGATAGCCTACTGATGGGCTGCTGGGGAGGGAAGGCAGAGAGGTGATGTCACTCCAAATTGTAGTGTAACAGTAAAGTGTGACTGAAGTTTATCAAAGCAAAAGTCACATGACCCGAGGGCACCTGGGAAACTGATATCAATCCCCAATGCAAAATTTCAAAATTAATATGTTTGCTCTTTTAAGAAATGTATTTCAGTGCAGAAATCTGCTGGAGCAGCAATATTAACTAATGCATTTTGAAAAAAAAAAACGTTTTCCCGCAACAGTATCCCTAAGTCTGTTAAAAATCATTTAAACATTAAGTAAACCCAATAGTTTTTCCGCCAATATGAATTCAATACAATTTCTATCAAGAACATGGAATTTTTTACAGAGGAAAACAAATCATTTTCAAAAAGTAAGTACAATTATTTGTCTAAAATGGAAACTATGGAACACAGCCTTCCTGTCATTCAAACACAGCCTTCCTGTGATTCCTGACTTCCATTACTGTACAGCTACTAAAAACAAACTTTTTCATTGCCTTATTTGAAAAACACAGGACTGTTATATGTGTAATATAGTATGATTTTCTGATATTCCAGTGACATATAGGATATATATTATATAGTGACATATAGGTCTATATTATTTTATCTGCTGTGTGATTCTTCAGTCTGTTTTTGTCTGGAAGTGCAGATTTGGCACCTGTAAACCACTGTGACCATCTACATATTGAAATATCCCTGCTGTAAAACAAATTAATGGATATTATAATTTCTCTATGACGTAAAGGGAAAATGATCAACTGAGATTACTTTAGACAAAATATTATAAGCATAAGGTAGATAAAAATTTCACTTTACTAGTGTTTGATCCCTTTGTTCTGGTTGTAGTAAGAAATGATATCAAACTGGGTTCTGTAAATGTTTGAAATATTCAATTACAAAATTATTCCATTTTAACAGCGGAGTTTGTAGAGTGTATCTATGTAAATCTACAAGTCTACAAATCATAATACCAGTCTGGAATCTCAATGATATTGCAAGAACAATGGCTCATCACAAAGGGGAGGATTTATTGAATCAATGGTCAAAATATATTCCATTATTACTATTGTTGAATTAATCAATATATTTAATTATTGTTCCATCCTAATAGGAGATATATAGGCATTATTTGATTAATAAATATTACATTTTAGAATAACATGGTGACAAATATAAAAACATTTTTAAGAAATAATTGAATGGATCAATTGGTTAAATGAACTGTTACTATATGAAATAGCAAAAGCAGCAAAGTACTGGCAAACAACATTACAAATGTCATGCATTAGGTCCGGACTACCACCAACACTAGGCTACTGAAATCATGGGAACCGGAAGTGATGTCAAAAACGTGCTCTGAACCTCGCGGCAAAACAAGACGCCAAGATTTGCCTATTTAAATCTGAAGTGACAGCGAGGCCATCACTTATGCCCCTGACGAAGCTGTCTAACAGCGAAATGCGTTGGGCGGCGTAGGTGGAATGGGGTGTGGCTAGCTCTCACTCTTCCCTAAGTAGACAGGCAGAGGGTGCACGAAGGTAAAGGTTGAAGGGAGGGTACAGGTGGCAACTTGGGCCGATCAAATAACTTTAATGTAGCTACTGCTTATTAAAGCACTGGATTAAACCATTGAAAAACTATTACTTCACCCACCACCTAACCACTGTACGCAGTGCTTTTAACTTTATGTTATTTTAGGGACATTGTCCTGCACAGCTATGAGTAAAATTTACTGAGAGTCTGTGTTTGATTGTGCTAGCAAGTTTTAATTGGAACAGTAAGTAAAAGTTACGTTTTAGATACATTGTTATAACAATCTCCTGAACTAGTTGGCTGGTTACTGTAGATTGTGGATGGAAATGTGATTTTTTTCACACTCCATTCTATTTTGTTACAGTTTCTGTCTCTAAATACTTGAAAGTTGTTTGCTGACTTGCGGGGCATAGGTTATAGTCAATTCATCTTGCTCCATGTATTGGTTTGTATATTCCATTATGACATTTCAAAAGTTTCCAACAGATCACTATATCTTTACATTCATGGAAAGCCAAGAACATTTTTGGTACTTTATTTACCATCAACAAAAAATGTTAATGATATGCACATGATCATCCTTTTATTATACAGATGCAGTCACTTGGATTTGTGTGTTAAATGCGTCGTGACTTAACTCATCTATGCCATTTATCCCACTTAGCACAGAATATTGTGTCACAGCATCCCATCCAATTAAAGAGTTCACCATTGAAAACAATGGTGCTTTGGTATGCTAATGAAAAGGTTAAATGCATTAAATGAGTTAAGATGACTTTAGAAAACACAGTTTCTTCAATTAACCCTGAGTCACGACACATTTAACTTACAAATCCAAGTGACTGCATCTGTAGCTTGTTCCTCCATCCCCATCTGGCTGCCATTTTATCTTATGGGAAAATAATAGAAAGATTGTTTCAAACTTAATTTCACAAGCTAGCTTTCATTGAGAATTACTTGTAGGAGATATTTGTTGGTAACAAAAGTATTGCCCTGACTAGGATTTTAGCATTCCATCCATAAATTTTTAGTGAAAAAAATTACGATTTGTGAAAAGAATAACAGAATTTTTGTAAATCGGCCTATAGACTTACAAGTAGTATTAGTATTACCACAAATTGCTCTCAAGCATGTACCATTTCCTGGTAAGATAGCAATGCTTACGGCAGTGATGATAGTAACCCACCCAGATAGAACCTTGCATTCCTCGTTCTTAATTAAAGACTGTCAAGACCTACAAAGTCTTCTATTCAGTATTTCTTTAGGTAAAAATGTTTCAAGTTCATCACAAAATTTCTGAGCTGCAACAATAAAATAATTAAATAAATACCATTATATAAATTGAGCAGAGAAGGTCTGATGTCCCCAGCTGGAGTCCTCCCAACACCTGTTTTGGTGAAATGATAACATAAGGGGATCTCATTATCCACCAAGCTCCCCTGCTTGTAGTTGAGGGTGTTAATCAAGCCGCAGTGTTCAGTCAGTCATGTTGTTTTAACAGTAGCTTGCAGTGGAGGGAAATAAAAGATAGCAGGACCAGGAGGAGAGGACACAGACAGGAAAAAAGTGGTGATTTATCAGACTAAATTCATGCAATAAACTATTACTAATAAATGAAAAATATGTGTGGTATTCATGTAAATTATCCCCCCTAAAAAGAACACAGAAAATAAAAGACATAATAAGAAATCAGACAGTTACAAAAATGAATTCATACCAAAGCTGTGAGGGAAGGTTTGTGACTAAATAATGAGACTGAAGAACAAGGGAGCCC
>CM044432.1:163733752-163744344 GCA_024363595.1 Xenopus borealis
GCTTTGTAAAAGTTATATTTATGTCACACAAATGTAATGCTGTTAACAAAAAGCATAATGTTTTGCCACCAACAGCTCTCCTTGCAGTCCCTTGTTGAGAAATCAGTGTATTTAGTAAATTATGAAATAATTGCCCTAAGACTTTTTAATTTAAGGTAAAGTGAACAAGGTGAGTTATTTTATCTGAAGACTTCCATAAACAAGAGTTAAATATTTATTAGAAGCTTTATCTCTGAGATTCATAAGCGAGTGTGAGAGCTGCTAAGCGAGTGTTGCATGTGATCTAGGTGTTGCATGTGAATAAAGTGCTAAGCAGCATTAAAAACCTTAAGGTGTTTAAAGTTCTGAACTGGCATGGAGCATGCTGACTCTCAGAGCACCCTGGGGGGGAGATAGTGGGCAAAGGAAGGGAAAATGGGGGAGGAGATTTGGTTGGGGGTATCATGGTATCAGTATTAAACGTTAAATCTTTGCAAATGCAAGTAGTCTGATTGGTAAAATGGGAGAGCTGGAGGTGCTGGAGGGAAAATAGGATGTGATTGGTGTGGCCGAAACATGGCTGAATGAGTCGCATGACTGGGCAGTTAATATCAGCGGTTATACTTTGTTTTGGAGGGACAGAGGCAATAGAAAAGGAGGAGGGGTATGTCTGTTTGTTAGACAGGATTTAAAAGCTTATATAAAGGAAGAGGTTATGTTAGAAAATGAGGGGGCAGATGTCTTATGGGTGGAATTCTTCACCAACAAATTTATTATAGGGGTATGTTATTGCCCCCCTAATGTAAGTGAGGAGGAGAATGCTAAGCTCCTGAAGCCAATAGAAAAAGCTGCTAGTTTGGGTAAAGTAATGATAATGGGGGATTTTAATTACCCAGATATTGACTGGAGCAAGAGAACTGCCAGATCAGTTAATGGGAATAAGTTTATAAACTTGTTGTATGACAATTTTATGGGACAGGTTGTTGAGGATCCTACTAGAAACAAATGCTATTCTGGATCTAGTGATCTCAAATGACCCAGAACTAATGTGCAAATCATTGAACCCGTGGGTAATAGTGACCATAATCAATATATACTGGAGCAACAAAATCTGACACAAGGCCACCCATTCCGATTAAAGAAAAGAGTTTCTGCCTAAATATTCGGAAGGGGTTTTTTACAGTGAGAGCTGTGAAGATGTGGAATTCTCTCCCTCAATCAGTAGTAAAGGCTGATACATTAGATAGCTTTAAGAAGGGGTTGGATGGCTTTTTAGCAAGTGAGGGAATACAGGGTTATGGAAGATTGCTCATAGTACAAGTTGATCCATGGACTAGTCCGATTGCCATTTTGGAGTCAGGAAGGAATTCAGGAAGGCTTCAGATGGGTTTTTTTTTACTTCCTCTGGATCAACTAGCAGTTAGGCAGATTAAAAAAATCAAGGTTGAACTTAATGGACATGTGTTTTTTTTCAGCCTAACTTACTATGTTACTATGTCACTATGTAACATACGTTTCACACAAGTTGTTGTTACTCAAACCTGATTTAAAATTCAAAATTCTAGAATAATAAGGGTCTGTTTACTAAAATCCTACTCTACTTCTCACTTATGACCAAACTCCAAACCCTTAATTTACCAATAATTATTTTCAATAAAATTGATGCAAGAATTAGAACTATCATTCCAAAAACTAAAATTTATAAGAATTTTCACCCAGAAAAAATCTAATTTATTGGATTATCAAATGAAAACCAGCTCAAACAGCCCAAAACTATTGTGAATCCTGAAAGTATAAAACATGTTCTAATTGTTAAAGGGACCATCTGAAATTGACTTCTACGTGATTTCAACATGTATTTTAAGAACTGGATTTTTAGCAGATTCGGGCATAATAAATCTTGAAAAATGTGTTTTTTTCCTCTAAAAAAATTCAGATTTATTACCATTTAAAACTTGACCAGAAAAAAATCAAGGCTTGATAAACAGGCCCTTAACCTAATTAATTTAAGATTATAATACATCCAGTAAAAACAGTGACCTTTCTAGAAAAGTTTCTGTTGATGCAGAGAGCACATGAAAATAATTATTACTGTGTATTATTTTATAATGGGGCCGATTAACTAAAATTTCAAGTTCTATTTTTTATAATATTTTTCTATAAAATTTATGGTATTTTTGTATTTGTCTAAAAATCTAGAAAATTTTAATTTATTTAGGTGCAGATTTATCAAGGGTCGAATTGATTCGAAATGAAAAAAAAGTAAAAAAATTTGAATAAATTTTGGGCTTATTCGTTCGATATATCGAATTGCATTAAAACCCCTCAAATTGAATTCGAGGGGGTTTTAACGCAACCAAAATTTTATGGTTTCTTAACCCTCGAAACACTAAAGGGTAAAATGTGCCCCTAAGTGTAAAAAACACCAAAAAAGTTGAATAAAAAATTACACCAAGCTGTCAAAGTCTTATGGAAATCAATGGGAGCTGTGCTGATCCTACTGGACCATTTTTAATAAATTCAGACTTTAGACTTGAGTTTTTTCAGATTTTTCCAGAAGTAATTGCATGAAAGAATCAATTTTTAGAGGTTTTGTTATTTTGCTACTTTTTGGGGGTTATTTATTAAAACTCAATTTTTTTCTAGATTATTTTGTGAAAAACTAAAATTTCTATGGGAAAAAACTGAAGATTTTAAGGTTTATTATGCCCTGAAGCTACTTAAAGTTTGAATCCAAAAATACTGATAATCTGTCAAATTCATGTAAAAGTCAATGGCAGCTGTGCCTTTAACCATTTGAAGATGTTTTTAACTTCACAAATTTTGGGCGTTTTGACCCTGGTTTACACTGAAAAACTTTTTTTCGTGTGGCAAGTTAATCAGGCTGTACAATTTCAACTGAAACAAATGTTTTGAGTTTTTTGTTTGTAAACTCAAAAAATTTAGTTTTTCTTTTTATCCGATTTTTTTCTACCTAAAATATTAGTAAATAAGCCAAATTTGGATGGCATTTAGTTTGAGTTAGTAAACAAAAATGTTTTAGTAAATAACCTTCTTAATGTTCAGATCTTTTAATAACTTTCATGGCATTCATGGTTTTAGAGAAATAGATTTTAATCATGGTTTCAAAAAAATTCTAAACTACTAAAATTTGACTTTTAATAAACAGGCCTCCACTTTTTATGTTTAATTTCTTCTCACAGGAATTTTATAAAGATTTTTTAATTAGTTTCTTACCGCTTTTCTTCTTTTGAGGGAAACTAGCAAAATATCAGTTTCTGAACTAGGAAGCTAAATAAAGCTAAATTAAGACAGTCACATGAATCAGTTCAATCACACAGCAAATTAAGTAAACAATACAGCTTGCAGCTGAGCTATTAAAGGTTTGAGAACAATTTTTAATTCTGTAGCTTTTATTCTATTTCCATTTCTCGAAGTCTTTTAACAATGAAATGATGAGAAGATTGGAATAAAATATACTTAAGATGCAGAATCTGTGGGTTAAACAACATTATTACATAGTATTTCATAAGCTGCAGTTTCTTTTCGTCTACTAAAAATCATGTCCTTTGTCAACTTGTGGTCACATCAGCATTTCTGTTGATGTAATTTGCTTCAGCTGCAGCATAGCTGGCCTACAAATCAAAAACGAGAATAGAGGATGTCAGGAATAATTCGATGTCTTCATTGCTTAGATAATGTTCAAATCAATTCACATCCTATTTTTTTCAGAGAATATGGAGCATGAAGTATCTAGCGTAAGCAAAATAGATAACACAACAGCTGGTGAAGAGCTGATTTGTCTAGAAGAGCTATTTCTGTACCACTTTCAAGTGCTGGCTTGTAAGTGCCATGGTCACATTAAAGGGAAACTAACACCATTAAGTTACACATTTATTGGTTCATGGTTGGAAGTTTTGCATGTTTTGAACTTGTATATTTAAAAAAACTACAATATATATAAATATGTATAAATACAACCTCATTAAATGAAGAAGCTCAAAGAAAGGCAACAAAGCTTTTTAAAGGATAACTAAAACCTAAAAGTTAATATGGTTTGAAATACCATGTTTTATATTCTGAATTTATTGCACCAGCCTACAGTTTCAGCTTCTCAATAGCAGAAGATCCAGGGGTGTTAAACTTTTCACAGGGGGTCACCATCTTGGAAAGTGCCTGCAACACTCACATGCTCAGTGGGCTCAGAGCAGCTGTTGAAAAGCTAAGCTTCAGGATTGTTACAAATTATCAAGCAGAAAATGAGGGTTGTCTGTAATATAAGCTGATGCTTCAATTCTGATAACTTAATTCTTATGCTAATTGCACTGGTTTCCGAGCTGGCATGTAGTAATTATATGTATTAATGAATTCAGCTTTATATAGTGACATTTATGTTCTATGTGTACTGTTCATTGCAAGTGAGTCCCTAAGCTCAGCAAGTGAGAGCAGCACAGAGAATGTGCAGTGAATCAGTAGAAAAGAAGATGGGAAGCTACTGGGGCATCTTTGGAGGCAGCGACCTTCCCTGCCTAAATCTTTAGTTAAGCTTTAGTTCTCCTTTAGGGGAATGAAGTCAAGAAATTGTACCTTGGATTACAAGGATTGTACTGGAATTTGGTATTCTCTATAATGCAGTGCATTTGACCCTTAAATTGCAAGTTGAAGAAATTTAAAAAAGTAGCTATAAAAGGTTAAAAGTTTATAATATAAGTGATTAATTAGTGGATATTTATTTGGATACATTCATTTAGGTTTTAGATGTTCTTGTGTCTAAATTAGTGTTTCCTAAAGTGCCTCAGTGGGGCTTGAAACAGTTTTTAGAGGGTTAAAGCCTGAAGGTCAGTAGGGTTGAGAATTTGAGATACTTACATAGTTACATAGTTAAATTGGGTTGAAAAAAGACAAAGTCCATCAAGTTCAACCCCTCTAAATTAAGACCCAGCATACACCCCCCCACACTCATTCACACAAACCATATATGCCCATAACTATTCTAACTGTAGAGTTTAGTATCAAAATAGCCTTTGACATTGTGTCTGTCCAAAAAATCATCCAAGCCCCTTTTAAAAGCATCAACAGAATCAGCCATCACAGCATCACCCGGCAGTGCATTCCACAACCTCACTGACCTCACTGTGAAGAACCACCTACGCTGCTTCAAATGAAAGACCTTTTCTTCTAGTCTGAAGGGGTGGCCTCTGGTGCAGTGATCCTCTTTATGGGTAAAAAGGTCCCCTGATATTTGTCTATAATGTCCTCTAATGTATTTGTAAAGTGTAATCATGTCCCCTCGCAAGCGCCTTTTTTCCAGAGAAAACAACCCCAACCTGGACAGTCTACCCTCATAATTCACGTCTTCCATCCCCCTAACCAGTTTAGTTGTACGTCTCTGCACTCTCTCCAGCTCATTTACTGTACATCCCTCCTAAGGACTGGAGTCCAAAACTGCACTGCATACTCCAGATGAGATCTTACTAGGGATCTATAAAGAGGTATAATTATGTTTTCATCCCTTGAGTCTATGCCCTTTTTTATGCAGGACAGAAGAGCTTTAGTAGCTACAGAATGACACTGCTCAGAATTAGACAAATTGTTATCTATAAAAACTCCAAGATCCTTCTCACTTAAGGAAACTCCCAACACGCTGCCATTTAGAGTATAACTTGTATTTATATTATTTTTGCCAAAGTACATTACCTTGCATTTCTCAACATTGAACCTCATTTTCCAGTTTGCTGCCCAGTTTCCCAACTTAGATAAATCACTCTGCAAAGTGGCAGCATCCTGCATGGAACCTATAGTTCTGCACAATTTAGTACCATCTGCAAAAATAGAGACCATACTTTCAATGCCCACATCCAGGTCATTAATAAACAAGTTGAAAAGCAAGGGACCCAGTACAGAGCCCTGCGGTACCCCACTAACAACACTGGTCCAATTAGAAAATGTTCCATTTACCACCACTCTTTTAGTCTATATTTTAGCCAGTTCTTTATCCAGTTACAAATACTATGTTCCGGGCCAACATTCCTTAATTTAACCAGTAAGCTTCTGTGTGGCACTGTATCAAATGCTTTAGCGAAGTCTAAGTAAATCACATCCATAGCCATCCCAGATTCGAGGTCCCTGCTTCCCTTCTCATAAAAAAAATTAAGTTAGTCTGGCAAGATCTATTACGCATAAAACCATGCTTTCACCAACTTATAGTATCGTTATTTGCCATGAAGTCCAATATCCTATCCTTTATTAATCCTTCGAAAAGCTTTCCTACCACCGACTTCAGACTAACTGGCCTATAGTTTTGAGGTAGAGAATGGGATCCCTTTTTGAATAGCGGCACCACATTAGCAATATGCCAGTCTCTCAGCACCATGCCAGACCTCAATGAATCCTGAAAAATTAAGTAGAGAGGTTTGGCAATTACAGAGCTAAGTTCGTTAAGTACCCTGGGATGAATCCCATCTGGCTCTGGATCTTTGTTTATCATGTGGGAACCATGCATCATTAGATGTATTATTAGAATTAGGACTATTAATAAGTATTGATGGGCGAATTTATTCGCCGCTGGCGAATAAATTCACAAAACGCCAGCGAAATTTAGCCTGGCGAAAATTTGCCGAAAAAAATGAGTCACGCGTCGTTTTTTGACGCAACGCAACAAAAACAATACGACGCGCACCGGAAACGACGCAACGCGTCGAAGTTGACGCAACGCGCGTCAAAAGTATGCCGCGACTCGTTTCGCGAATTTTTTGCCGAAGCAAAACTGCTGAGATTCGCCCATCACTATTAATGAGGAAACCTTCATTAGCTGGTTCCTCATTTGTGTAGACAGACGAAAAGTATGCATTCATAATCTGAGCTTTTTGCTTGTTCTCATCAACCAACTGACCCCCCCCCTCTGATAATAAATGTCCTACCCCTTTATGTTTCATTTTTTTAATTTTATTATATTTAAAGAATCATTTTGGATTCTTTTTACTGCTATACCCTTTTCCATATCGATTTTATCTTTCCTGATGATTTATTGGCCTCCTTGTACCTTATAAATGATTCAGCTGTCCCAGCTAACTTGAAAGCCTTAAAAGTATGTCTTTTCTTACCCACCTCAATACCAACACTTCTATTGAACCAAAAAGGTTTTGCTTTACAACAACGTTCCTTGCTTATAAGCAGAATATACTGACGTATATTTATAATGATATATACAGTATTTATATGATAATGGTCATTTGGTTTATACACCTGAAAGCCTATATTTTCCTTGTATCTTCCCATATTGCAATGCTGTCCTACTGCAACCCCCATGTGTGTCCCGCCACATGATAGTCTACCTGCTGTAACTGCTTACCTTGCATAAAATTTAAAAGGTATCAGTATTGAGATTAATTGACCCCTGCCTAATCTCCTGTATTGTTCACACCTGTAATTCCCTGCATTGTTCATACTTGTAACTACGGTATTGTTCACACCTATAAAGCCATGTACAGTTCACACTTCAGACCCAGAATGAAGCTGCTCACATTGTTCACCAGTTCACACCTCACACAAATGGACACCAGCATTGTGTATGTAGCACAGTATGAACTGGTCATCTTAGAGTAGTCCTGATAGGTTTCCCTGTCTCCTGTTGTATTCTTCCTTCCCTATGCTCCCTGTGTGTGCCATATTCTGCTTGCCCCATGCTCCCTCTGTGTGTCTTACTCTGCCTGCACTATTCTCCCTTTGTGTGCCATACTCTGCCTGCCTAATGCTCTCTGTGTGTGTCATACTCCACCTGCCCTATGTTCCCTATGTGTGCCATACTCTGCCTGCCCTATGCTCCCTGTGTGTGCCATACTATGCTGCCCTATGCTCCCTGTGTGTGTCATATTCTGCCTTCCCTATGCTACCTGTTGGACGTGAGCATGTTTGTTCTGTGGTTAGCCAGCACCATTGTAGAAGCTATGATCAGTTGACTAATCCATGAGATCCACGAAAAGAAGGAAGAAAGGAAATGGAATAAACCAAATGGTTTACAAAGGAAAAACAAGACGAAGAACGATTGCAAACGATTTATTGTATGAACTTGGACTACTGTTTGTTTTGACTGCAGATTGCCAAAACCTGTTGTGTGATTAACTTAAAAAAAAAAATCAGTCAATACAAAATAAATAACTTGGTCATGTCTATACATCTAGGGTTATATGGATATATATTTTCATGAGAAGAATTTAAGTTACAAAAAACAAATTGTATTATTTCTGCCACAAAGAAGCATCTACTGTTTGGCTTCATACTTATGGATATTTATTTTTAAAGTTGAAGGGAATTGTTTATTAACTTTTAAAATTATGATATGAAGTTAAAAAAAGATTTTTTGCAGGTGTGAATATTTTTTCTATTTGTCAAAAATAATATTTAAAAAGATTTCTATAACATTTTTGTTTGCTTTTATTCTGCTACTGCAATTCTCTTTGCATTGGTTAAAAAAAGATCACCTTGTTTAAGATGGCATAATCTAATATATATATATATATTGAATAATGTACCCCTTTTTGTAAAATATAAGGATATTATAAGTCACTGTGAAGTTAAAGGACCTTCTATTGAATTCCAAGTGACTTCTAATATCCTCATTTTCAACAACATTATTTATTATACTACACAAATTTCAGTGAGTCATATGATAGAAATTATACCACTGAGCACTGATTATAACTGGTGACAGCACTAAGCACCATTTATGATGAAATCATTTACAGTATATTCATTGCTGTTGTATATTATAATATTATCATACAATTTTCAAATATTTAGCTAGTTGTCCTTAATTGTAGAATAATAGTTTCATATGTAGTAAAATAATTTATCATGGATACATTTTCTTAGGATGAATGCTCAAATTTGGGGGGGGGGGGCATTCAACACAGACATTAGAAAAATAATTTTTAAAGAAATCCACCCCTTGGGGCTTTATTGGATTTTACTAAGAGTTTACTATCAAATGTGGGTAAATTTAGTCCTAGTTACAGCACAATTAGTTTGTGAACTTACAGTATAACACCCATGTTTAATGTGTGCAAAAAAAATTATGACCCTTATTAGGTTCGGGTTAGCCTCTAGTGTTTGATTTTGCTTTATTCATTTGCTTAATTACATTTTTCATTCAAATTCTGCTTCCATTTTTGTTATAGAAAGAAAGCACAGAATATCCTTACATAAAGCTCCACAAGGCAATAGTTTACTCAAAGAGAAAGTTATTTGAAATATGTATGTTTTGATCTATATTGGATAATTGTTAAAAATGAATTTGCAACTGAAAATATAATTCTTTCAGGTAAAAACAGAATTCCTTTTCATATTTAGTTTGAGAAGACAAAATAAACAAAAGGATGTAATCATATCCTATCCTATGCTAGAGCCACACCATTGGCCAGTTTAATCAACATTTAGGGGAGAATTTATTAAAACGTATTTATTTCTAATTTTTATAATGAATGCCCTTTTATAATGAATGTCCTTTATTTACAGTATTAAAAAATAAAAAAGCAAATTCGGAAAGAGTCAAAATAAAATCATGCTGCAATTCAAACCCTGCAACAAGATTTGTTGCTTAAAACCATGTGTGATAATTTACCCTTAATTTGCAACTGTCTTCAACATTTTTTACTTGGGAGTATTTTCAGATTTGAATTTGATAATATTATTTTCATAATAAATCCTGAACAAGTTTTGAAAACTCTGACGTCAAATGGCCAAACTCAAATATTCAAGATTTATTTATTGTGCCCCTATAATTCAACTTTTTACTGCAAATTGTGTTTTTGTAGCAAAAACCCTGAAGTCAAAAGGCCATACTCAAATATTTAAGATTTATTGAGGACAAAAATCTTCTAAAAGTTGGAAAGTCTGGCAGTTAAAATCTGGCAGACTCATTGAAAATTATAGGTAGGACATGATTTAGCTGTTTTCGGGTTGTTCTTTCACATTTTTAACTTGACCAGGTTTTTGAGATGTACGTTGATGTATAAGCACCAATTCGTGATTTTCAAATTAGGAGACAGCTTGAAAATGTGATTTTTAATAAATCTAAGTAGTTTGTTGTATTGCACTCACAGCCCTTTCTATGATATATGTGCAGAAAATTACTGTATATTTTAAGGGGAAAATTTTTTAAAGGGCTTTTTCGATCAAAAATTGATCGAATAGGTCTGTTTTCAATCTAATAAAATTTTTGTAATCATTCGAATGCATCGTTCGATTCAAACAATTTTGGCCAAAATCTTTTGTTTTCCAAAAAAATTCAACAAACACTTCTTAAAGGGATCCTGTCATGGGAAAAAACATTTTTTCAAAATGTATCAGTTAATAGTGCTGTTCCAGAAGAATTCTGCATTGAAATCCATTTCTCAAAAGAGCAAACAGATTTTTTTATATTTCATTTTGAAATCTGACATGGGCTAGACATAATGTCAATTTCCCAGCTGCCCCAAGTCATGTGACTTGTGCTCTGATAAACTTCAATCAGTCTTTACTGCTGTACTGCAAGTTGGAGTGATATCCTGGTCCTGGTCCTGGTTTTCCTCCTACCTCACCAATCGTTCCTTCAGTGTCTCCTACAACGGAGCAGC
>CM044432.1:163788601-163800313 GCA_024363595.1 Xenopus borealis
TTAGGTTTTTGCTTTCTTATTCTACAACCCAATTACTAGATAAAAATCAAGTTTTTTTAGGGTTCTTTCATTTTTTTCTTCCCTTTTCATAGAAATCATTTAATCTCCCTTTGTTTTCTCAGCTTTGAGGATGATTTGAATTCATTATTTATTCCTTACATTAGCATAAACCTTTTCCCTTATAGTCTGTTATATCAATTAACCACTTCTTTATCTCTCTTTTCCACTTTAACATTTTAAAGATGAGACAGAACCGGAAGATCTCCTTTTTCACCTCATTAAGTTGCAGATATTCCTCCTTACTTTTCCACTATTTCAGTTGAGCCTTTAATTTTTCCAATTTAACCTCTAGTTCAAAATCTGAATCAAAAGAATCATATAGGAAAATAATTCTTCACTTAAGATTAGGTTACAAAAGCTCTTCCTAAGGGTTCATTTGGTTCATGTACAGTACTTATTTATTAAAACAATATTTTCAATTCTTTTGCATCATTTTCAGAAAAACTTTTTTATACTTCCTTTTTTGTGTGTTTTATAAATTTATATTGCATATATAATCTTCTTAACAATCAAATTTAGTATCTCTATAGGAAAAAACCTTGAATGTCTACTTCTAATATATTGATAAAAATTGTGGTATATAGGAATGATCTCATTTTTTACCTGATACAAATTTACAGTGAAATTCAGGAAAAGTTCACAAACCTGCATCAGAATTTCACCATGAATTTGGTTTTGCCGGTAATAATAAAAAGCATTTGTTCATGCAGGAATTAAGTCCATGGTCTACAATGCATTTGGTGCAAGAAAAACCATTGACTGTAAACCCTCATTGCCTCCAATGTTTTTTGTAGAAGCCCATTCATCAACACTGCCATTCTAATGGTTTTAGAGGTTTTAGAAACCACAAATAAACCAATGTCACAAAAAAAATTAAAAGATCAGAATATAAAATAGAATATAAAAAGCACAAAAGAAAAAAAAGGCTGAACAATGTGCTAAAAAAAAGTCTGAACTGAATTTTTGAGGGTTATTTATCAAAATCTGAAAAGTTCTCACTATTTGTCACAACACCTTGCCGTGAGAAGACGTGGACATAGGGCAGCACTCACCAGGACACAACACCACTCCTTCAGGGAATGCAGCCCTTTCTTATAGCATGGCAATGTCAAATTACAGATGTAGATGGCAGCCAGCCAGCAACTTCCAGAAGGGCCAATCACATGATAGGCTAGGCGGGCCATTATAAGGACCAATCTGACCATGAGTTGTAATGGTGCCAATCATAGCTAATACTGCTGGGCCAATGGGGTGCCATTTGGGTAGTGTGCCCAGTTTAGTCTGAATGTGGGATCCAGACAGTACACAGCTCTTGGTGTTATCTATGTGTATTCAGTTACAGAGGGCTCTGCTTTCTTTGCCCTGACATAGGGGTCACTTACCAAAGAAAGCAGGTCTGGCTATCCAACATCAAAAAGGTAGAAGCACCAGGACACACAGCCCAACACTGACACTCTTGTGTTTTTTTATTACTCTTACTGCACTCATGCCACCAGGGGTAATGAATGAGAGATTCAATGGGATATTTTTACCTTATCTCTGAACAAATAGTTTGTAGCTCATAGAAATTATATAGATATATCATGAAGGGGGTTATCTCCTCTGTTATAAAAATCATTGCTTTTGTAGACAATTTATTACACAATTATAAAAGCAATAATGATTGGCAAGAAACCACTACTGCTTTCTAGTGTAGTGACCCATAGGTTTCTACTTGGCACCTATGGAGTTAATTCACTGATCTCTTGTCACTAGGCAAAAGCTTATGTTACAATTTGTATTATTACCCAATAGCTATAGCCTGGAGTGCAATGACCACTTCCTGCCACACAGCTTTATAGTGCTGGGAAGGAGTGACTACTTCCTCTTTGGCTGCTGGGATCCTTACCATCTGGATGTGCTCCATTGAGCCTGGGATCAACAAGGCCCAGTAAGTCCACATGCCCTAAAGGGACCTGTACCTTTAGAGATCGAGTCAGGGACCAGGGAACCCCGTGAATGAGGTTAGCAAGCACAGGGTAGTTTCATGTAATAGACTCTCTAGGAGAGTAAGATAGACAGCTTTACTTAGAAAGAGCAGCTGTGTGCTCCATCAAGGATATCTGATATAAGTAATTCTAAAACAACTGGACTTGCTGAGTAATTATTGAAGACGTTTCACTACTCATCTGAGCAGCTTCTTCAGTTCAACTAACTGGTATGGGAAGTTCTCGGTAATATAAACTCTTCCACTAATCCAATCACAATGGCACATTGTAACTTTTCAAAGAGGTGACATCAGTTGAACTGAAGAAGCTGCTCGGATGAGTAGTGAAACGTCTTCAATAATTACTCAGCAAGTCCAGTTGTTTTAGAATTACTTATATCAGATATACCATGACCTGGATGAATGAAAATCTTCACAGTCCATCAAGGATAATAGCAGGGAGTAACTTCCCACAAGGCTTCCCCGTATGCCTTTAGTGAAGGGACCTCAGCAGATAGGGTGTTAGGCTTTAGACTTTGTCTCCCTGACCATTCCACTGAAAGGACCATTTAAAAACATATTGCCTGAGGGAATTGATGTACACTTGACTACTATGCCTTATGGGAGTGACAGTCTATGATATACTGTGTCATCTTGATCTATCTACCCTCATTTGTGACTTGCTATACCATCCTCATATGTGAGTAACTTGGGGTTATTTTTCTTGTACAAATAAATTGTTCTTTTTTGGTTTCATCATAAGAATCACCTGGCGTCCATCTTTTACTACTTTTATACAGATGAAGCCACTTGGATTTGTGAGTTAAAAGCGTCATGACTCAGGGTTAATTGAAGAAACTGTGTTATCTAAAGTTATCTTAACTCATTTAATGCATTTAACCTTTTCATTAGCATACCAAAGCACCATTGTTTTCAGTGGTGAACTCTTTAATTGAATGGGATGCTGTGACACAATATTCTGTGCTAATAAATGGGATAGATGAGTTAAGATATTCTGTGTCAAATGCACAATCCAAAGTGGCTTCATCTGTAGCAACATAGCCTATGAGTTGTAGTTACACTACCTCATCTGATTGGAATCTTCCACTTAGCGAAGGCCCTGATCCTGAAATGTGAGTCCAATGTAACCTATGTTCATCCACTAGCTGGACACTTTAACTGTTTTGTGCTGGATAGCCCAAAAAAGCGTTACACTAGGTTTATTTTTGTAGGGATCCATAGGTTTAGTACCCTCCCTATTTCTCTAAATCCCTACACTCTCTATCTCCTATTTGCTGGGCAGATGCCCATGTATCTATTTATTTAATTTAAATATAGCTGTTATTGCTATGAGCACTTCCTTACATGCCCTGAAACACCAAAATAGTGTTTGGTTAGGGATGGACCTTTCTCTTTGGCCTTCATTTGCTGACCCAGCTGTATGTGCTCCAGCAAAGCTGTGCTGCCCTAGAGTGACCTTTACCACTAGTGAAAGTTGGGGAGAAGCTGTGAATGAGGCTTAGCCAGTGACAGGTTAATTCCTTTAAAAATGCTTTCTGGGAAAATCAGATACTCAGATCTACAGTAGTTATAATGAGCAGTCTGTGCTCCAACAAGGATTGCAGTAGGGAGTAGCTATCAACAAACAATAGAATTAAGAACTGGCGGGGCTCACCCATCTCATCATGTCTCCCATCGGTCACTGCTCTTGCGAGATCTTTGCACCTCCACTCCGATACCATAGATGGATAAAGAAAACTTTCTTGCCATGTAAGCACTGGCTAAATCATACACTGTGATCACTTAATTTCATAGCAACATGGATTTATTCAAACACACTTATGGGGGAATGTAATAAAAGTCGGTAATGGAAAAAAATATTCGCAATGTGAAAAGTTATGCCTCTTTACAAACAAATTTTCCTTTGTGCAAATTTAATATTACTTTTGCAAACCCAGAAATGGATTTTTAAAAAAAAAATATTTAATTGCTGGTAAACCATCTGAAAACAACTCAGCTGAAAAAAAGTTCTTGGAAGGTGACCATTCCCTTTAAAAATGTTGTGTTTCTGGCTGATTTATTGATTTTTTCCCAAAAAAAAAAATACTAGCTCTGCCCACCTGTTCCAATTCCTGCATCTCCTTTCCCAATCTGTGCATGGAAAACCTGCAGCTCCTAGCACACTGCCCTGTAGAATAGGAACAAATCAGTAGCTAAGCTGACCTGATAGGAAACTGAAGCCTGTCTTTGTTCTTGTTACTGTAGGGCTGTGTTTGACTATCCCATCCTATTGTACTTCTGGTAGGGACCTTTAGAACATACCCACTACTTAACTAAAACACGGACAGGGGCACTATCAGATCTCCAAACGAGAGTTCCAATAAAGGCCATTTTTGAAGATAATGATAATTTTTAACCTAGGTTAAAAGCTGACATATATATTGTTTGTTTTAGCCTACAAGACTGGGGGGATTTTAACTTATGCTATATGTCTCCTTTAAAGATGTTTTTTTTTTTTAATTGAGGATGAACGGATACAAAGAAATAAGTGTGGCATATTAATGTCTAAACTAGTGGGTGATGGCTGACATGAAATCCATTATTTTTAATCTTTTCAACTTTCTTGTTGTTTATCTTCTTGGAAATAACTAAAATCCTGCTTTAGAGGGGAAAAAAGCATGAAGACTGCATAAAGGATTGATTAAATATATGTTATTATCCAATAAATGGCTGCCTCCAGAGATTTCAAGATTTCTGCATTGTTTCCTTGAAACTTCCAGACTCCTGTCACACTGCAAGATAACTGTTTATCATAAAGTCAAAGTAGCAAACAGCAGTGTGGTCCTTTGACACAATACATTGACACAATTTGTCTTCTCCTCCTACAGACAGTTGCTAATGGACTAGCAGCAGGCTCTAACACAACAATGGATTCATCAGTTCTCTGACAGCAAGCTCACACAGCTGCATGCCAGAGTAGCTACCTTGAGTATGGAAACAAATACAAAGATTATTTCCTGCATAAAAATGAAAAGATTTATCAGGCAGTTGTTTCTTGTGCTTACAAATAGACCCTATAAGATAAAGACGGCTTTTAAATTCCCTGTAGACTTCTATGTACGAAACAGAAAGCAGCAGTTTGTATTTTTTATATGTTGAGAAATAATTATCTAAGTATTGGCAAGACACTGAGGTTTAGAAAAAATCAGGTCATTTTCTTTCTTTTATATATAAATATAGACTCTTCTTGTTCTGGGGAAAACCTCTGTGCAATATATTGTTCCTATACACAGAAAAACTCCCAGGTTGCTGACATCAGTTGTGAACCAAAATGTATTCAACGTTAACAGACACCTTCACTGAGCATGAGGTTTCACTTGAGACAGGGTAAGGTAAACCCACATAGCACAAAATAAAATGTAATTTTGGATTACACTTGACATCAGCAATGTTGAAGTCAACTCTGACTGGACTAACCCCAACCCAACAATAAGGCTTCTACTAGAAATAGAATTAAAAGGCCAGGTGATGGGTAATGATCAAGACTCCTAGTTGTTCACCTGGCCCAGTGGTCAAGTCATACAGCCAGAAATCCAAAGATCCCTCCCAGCAGAGCTTTATGATTACACCGGAATTATGAGGGATGGGGGGAAATAAAAATTATGAAAAAATATGATGATGTGCTTTTGAAATTGCACTTTTAACACTGCAATTGTGTTTTTAACTGACACTTTAGACAAGATTAATGGGATATTCTGATCTTAGAGCTATTTGGAAAATGGAATTGTCCTGCATTGCTACTAATTACCTCCCATTATTGTAACTGAAAATTATTGTTGAGCAAAATCTTTCGCAGGTATCGATTAGCGCCAAAATTCTTCATTTTGCCAAATATTTTCATGCAACTTCATAAAAATTTGACCTTCACAAACAAAGCATTGATCCCATGTATTTTTTTTTTTTAGAAGCTAAAAAAAAACAACACACCCACAGATGTGGCGTCTCAGAAAAAATACCAATTGACTTCAATGCATTTCATGAGTTTTAACTGTATTGGGAATTTTCCCTTGGGTTTGCAAATTTTTCAAAGAAGCAAAACAGGACACATTCGCTCATCACTACTGAACATCACTATGCTTATGTTGGCCTCACTTTTAGGCTAACAAATGAATTCCCCACTAAAAAACATGGAAAGCAAAGGATACTTTGATTGCTATAAGTTTACCCTTAAAAAATGTTTTAATATTGAAAACTCCCTGCATGCTACCCCCCCTAAAGAAAAAGAACAATCTCAATATAGTGAAATTAAAGGGGACAGAAAAGGGGAAAACAAGTATACAGTAAACAGGACAAAACTCTGGGTGCTGCATTGTGGGTGATGTGATGGAAATAAGCTTTTTATATTATAATCTTCTCATTAAATCCTCTCTCAATGGAATATAAATAAAACCTTTAAAGTCAAGCAGAGAGTTGAATGTAGATAAATTAATCATGTCAAGTGTTGCACTTTTTTATAAGCTCGGTTACACACATTTAGTATGACTCAGAACCCATCATTTAGAACAATAAAAACATCAATGTTTATTCACTTTATAATTGTTTCAGTAAAATAAACCACAGATGTAACAGCATCAGTATAAAGGATACAGTTTGCTTTAACAAGTATTTTTTGTGTGACTGCAGAACATAAACATTAATGATCTGTAAGTTCCCATGCAATGTACAATCAGGCTCAGCTCAGTGCCGAAGCTCAACTCAGTGAATGCATGTCTGTCATGATCGGCACCCAGAATCCAGAACCAATGCTAGGCTCCCTGGTATCCCCTCTTATTTCTGCTGATAACAGCCACCTTTCACCTCGGGAAGAGCCCTTGGCTAGTTGGATCCCACCAGGTCTTATAAAGAGAGGAGCCAAGCTAAGGGGTCTAGACAAGCAGACAGGCACGATCGTTATGCAAAGTCTTTTGGGCAGACGAAAGTGTACAGACCAGGTTGGTGTGGCACAATTCAAAACCAGGAGATCAATCAAGAATGGTCGGAGTATAGAATAGACAGGTAACAGGCCATGGTCAGGATTACAGAAGTCAGGAAAAGTCAGGCAGGCATGGGTCAAAACAGGAATCAGATAATCAGGATAATCTGAAATAGCACCCAGGAACTCACGAAGATGAACCAACAATGGGAAAAAAATTCTATTACAAAGTTCCCATAAATACATTTGAATTTGGTGCAATTGTGCACTGATGTCATCACACCAGCTTCAATGCGCTTATAAGAGCCAAAAGTGCTCACCACGCATATTATTAGTCCTGATAACATTTAATTTTTTTTTAATGTAGAACAAAGTAAATAAACCCTTTCATGGGGTTTACTACAAACCTGGATTTATTGTGCCTTCATTGTTGCTAACAGCTTAATGTTTCATTTACTGAAGTTAGTGCTCCTTTAAAGGACAGCAACTAAACCCTAAAAAGAATTTGACTAGGAATGCTGTATTTTATAGTAAATACTGCACCAGCCTAAAGGCTCAGCATCTCTATGACACTAATGGGCACATTAACTAAAGGTAGAAGTGGGAATTAAAATAAAATAAAAATTTTCATAATTTGAATTTCAAAGTAATTTTTGGATACTTTCAAATTATCGAATTATCGAATAGCCCAAAATTGAAAAAATTTGAAAATTCAAATTTTCTAATTTCCAAGTACTTGCACCTTAAAAATCCTTCGACTTCGACTATTCGACAGCTTAAAGCTGACCTGAAAAATTTTCTAAGTTCCAAGAATTCAAAGGATTTTGCAGAGAATCATCCGAAAATGAAATGAAAATATTTTTATTCGATTGAAAATGGACCTTTAAAAATAATTCAAGTTTTTTTACTTCTAAAATTCGACCTTTACTAAATCTGCACCTAAATGTTCAGGCCTTCAAAACTATTTAGTTAGGGGTTTCAGTGACACTACACAAGTTCAGTGCACTATGGCGAACTGTTGAGAAGCTAAGGAGCTGATTTACTAAAATTAGCATTATTTCACAAAATGTTTTCCTCTAAAAATGTTTTAAATGTCTCTAAATTCAACATTTATTAAGGGGCAGATTTACTAAGGGTCAAAGTAAAAATTCGAATAAAACTCGAATTTAAAAAAATTCAAATTTAGAATTAATTTTGGGCTACTATCGAATAGCCCAAAATTTGTTTCGAATAGAAAAAAATTGAAAATTCGAATTTTTGAGTACTGTCTCTTTAAAATACTTTGAATTCCAATATTTGCCACCTTAAAGCTGCCAAATTGCCATGGTAGCCTATGGGGGACCTCCTGCATTCAATCAAATTCGATTCAAAATGTTTACCAAAAAAAACTTTGAATTTTCAAATTCCACCAATTGACTCCAAATAGGTTCTAGGAGGTCCCCCATATTCTAAAACAGCAATTTGGCAGGTTTTAGATTGTGAATAGTTGAATATGAATATAGTGCATGATACATTTTGAAATTCAAATTGAATTCTAATCGAATTTTGACTATTCCCTAGTACAATAACTCAAAATTAAAAAAATTTTCAATTCAACTCTTGATAACTCTTGATAAATTTGCCCCATAGAGTTTAGTAGAGTATGGTAGAGTAATAGAGTTCAAATGTTGTTTCAAAAACCTCTAAAGCCACTAAAGTTCTTCCTTTATTAAAAAGTCATCTAAGTTTTGGAGTTGTGGAATATTATCAAGCAGGGGTTCACCTGTATTACAAGATGTTGTTACAGGGTTGATTATTAAGTTCTGAAGCTAACTGCACTGGTTTCTGAGCAACATGTAATAAAAATCTTAAATTTGAATTATCCTTGTATTGTGTGGTTTATATCTTATATATATTTTATATTGTGAGTCTGGCCTTAAGCTCAGGTAAGTGACTATAACACAGAAAAAGAAAGAAGATGGAAGCGAGAGGCAACTTCAAATATAGAAATTACTCCTGATACAGATCTGTGGTTACCCTGGGAAAGTACAGAACCCTACATTATGCAGCATTTCCACCCACTTCTTTGTTAGCTCTCCTTTAAAATGTAGAGCCTATTGGCAGAGTTTATTGTAGAAAGTTATTTGCTTGTTTAATCCGTTATTATCACAAAGGGAACTGCACACGTTTTCCAGCTTTTTCCTCTAGCAGAATGATAACTACCTCAAGAGATGATTTCATATTTTAGCACATTTAGCACATATTTTACCTTATTGTGCTATTGGTGGTAAGCTATACATACTGGAAATCAGACCTGTGCTGTTGGTTGAGTTTTAGTAATCTCAAATTCCAAGTGTAAATTAATGCAGCATTTTGCACCAGGGAGAAAAAAACTGATCTCAGTATAAACTTTGAGATTTTTTTAGCTATCCACAAAAAGCATTCCTTGGAAACAAGGTGAAACATTTGAGAAATCTTTGGGGCTTTTTGGAACAAACAAGGATGATTTTGAAATAGAATAAACATAAATGTTTCAGAATAGTGAGAATGAATAACTTCAGGTAATCAGAATGCAAACAACATACTGTATTGTCCAAGAGGGTTAATACAAAGGAATATGAAGGATATTTACCTTTAACACTAAATGCAACTTTAACAGAAGTAGAAGGCTGGAGATAATCAGTTAACTCTTTGCAGCCCCAAGCCCAACACATTGTCTTTCCCATCATGACATGGATCACTGTTTTAATGTACTCAGAAGAAAGTTATTGCATTAAGAGGCTTTTGGATGTCTTAATGATTTTTTTCTTACTTTTTATCTGAAATCTTTCAATCATCAGAAAAGAACATGAGTCACTCTGTAACAGGTCAATATTTGTAAAAGCCTCTTAGCTGTTTGTAATTTCCTGTCGTTTAATATTTCATTAGCAAGTCATCTGCTTATACACTGCACATAGATACATAAACAAAGGGCAGAATAACATGAGAGGAAGCTAACTCCTTTGATTAGCATATAAACTATGTTCATATTGTAGTCGATTTAACTTTGTATGCTTCTTTGCAAGGTCTTTATTTATTAAAAATGTAAATAGACATGTCCTTTTTCCCCTCTTTGGTCAAATATACAATTACTAGGACAGCTGAGAAGGTATACATCAGTAGCAAGAAAAAAAATCCTTGGGAATGCCAAATAAAGGCTGTGATAGGTTAATTGTTAGTCCCATGTGGACTGCAAGCCTCCATTTAGACCCAAAATCTTGGATTTACAGGTGTTACAGTGGAGGCTGCATTGTAGATTTCAGATGAATAGACATGGCTTACACTAGACACCTCTGTTTCCTAAAAATAATAAATGATTTAAACAACAACCCAATTAAAATTGTGTAAATTAATAATCCGAAAAGTTTTCACAATTTTCTTAAAACTACTTCTACCAAATATGTACTAACTTCCCCCCCTATTTATCAATACATTTTTCTGAAATTTACTTATGTGGTAAAAATCTTTTGGATTTGGCTGCGAAAACTGCAACTTTTTCAGATTTGCCACCCTTTTTCGGATAAACCATAAAATCTTCTGATTATTAAATTAAAAAAATATATATATATAGGATATAAACAGGAAATCTGCCATCAACTTCTACATGAATTCAGAGTGCTTTCTTATTCAAAAGTTTAACACCATCAGAGTTTTATAAATAAAAAAAAACTCTTCTATGAAAAAATTGTGTTTTTCACCTTTAAAATAATTTCACAACATTACAGGGTGAATTATAAGTCTTAGAAATTTATATTATTATATACATTATATTTTCAAAAACTCAAGTATTTGGAATTTTTTAAGCACAAAAAACTCAGATCAAAACTTCACCATGTAAAAGCTTGTGAGTTCATGTAGAAGTCAGTGGGAATTGTCCTAGTCAAAATTCAAGATATTTTTTTTTAATTTGAGCTTATAAACTCAACTGTGAGAATACATAGAAAACAACTCTAAAACCTCACAAATTCGATTTTTGTTAAATAAGCCCATACAAGTAAAAAAAAATGCTTCTTATTCTAATGACAAATGGTCTTTTACTAAAATTAAAATTTCTCTTTTTTCACAAATCAAACATTTTCTAATATTTCTCTAAAACTGTAAAAAAAATTTTATTAAGGGGCAGAATTTTGACATTTTGAAATTTGACTAGGGAATCAAGTTTTAAAAACAAATTGAATTTGATTTTCAGAATGTATATCATACACTGTTCCTTTAAGAATTCAAATTCCCTTATTCTCCACCTTAAACCTGACAAATCGGGAACGTCAATCTGGAGTTGTTTGCTGCCTTCCTGACATTCAATTTTTTTATCAGAGAAAAAACAAATTGAATTCAATTCGAATTTGTGGGTTGATTCCATTCACCTGAGTTTAAACATTTGAATTTTCAATAGATTGCAGTTAGTCAAATTTCAAAATTATGAGAGTTTTAAATAACACCCATGAACTCGAAATTCAACCCTTGCTAAATCTGCCCCTAAGTGTAAAAACCAAGAAAAACTCTAAAACAAAAAATTGCCAAATAGAAGATGGCCACAGCCGCCAAGTGGGTAGCGGCGCTACCGCAATGATGTCAGTGCGCCGCGATGGATGCACGTTGCAACATCTCATGGAGTCCTTGACAATCTTGGCGCCAAAATCTGTTGGTCATCGTGTTTGGTGTTTCTAGGTGCTTATATATTATTGTCTGAATCTGA
>CM044432.1:163824154-163835250 GCA_024363595.1 Xenopus borealis
GGTTACTCACAATAAATGAGCAAGGGGGATTTTCCTACTTTGCAGCACAGTTGGGGTCGCCAATTCCCCCATCATCGAGCACCAGGGAGTCACATCACTTGGACGGCCAGGGTGTGTGAGGGTAATTCTTCTTTTTTCTTTTGGTCTATTTTATGCAACAATGAGCATCCAGAATCAGTAACTTAAAAATATGTTGAAAATCAGATAGACATTGGAGGCTAGAAAAAAAGACAGGGAAGTGGAGATAACAAATGCTACCCAAGAAATACCTACAGTATACAGGTATAGGAAATATTATTTGGAAAGCTAGGGCCTGTGATTTTTATAAGGGATCTTTCAAAAATATGCATTAGAACAAGACATCAAAACATTAAAAAATTGTATTGCCATCACCCTGGATCTATGTTAGTTTAGTTACCATCAGCACAAGGTACCACTTTACTCAGTGTAGGACTGGGGTACGTGGGCCCACAGGGAATCTGAAAACAAGCCCCTCCTTGCTGAAACCCTCCTCAGCCCTGCTGCTGAGCCTCTTCTACCCCTGAGGATTCCTGTTGTGCACCCCACCCCATTGCTCACTATACCTATCTTATAAATGGTTCATCCCAGCATAACTCTGTTCTGTTCTAGATCTTTGACACACAACAGTAAAGGTGTAGAAGGGCCCACCAGGGTTAGGGTTCACCAGGAATATTTCTGTATGCCAGCAGGCCAAACAGACTCTGGCTTTAATACAGAGAAAAGCCACTAAGGAAAAAATAATGAATTCTTTGCTAAACATAGATCTATGGTAAATCTCTTTCCTCCCTTTTACTTTTCTAAAGCCCTCACATATTCATTTTTATTTAACTGTTTTGCAATAAACACTATGGGGCAAATTTACTATTATTCCCCAAAATTAGCTCGACCAAATTCAAAATTCGATAAGCATTCGACCATCGAATGCTTATCGAGTTGTTTTAGGCTATCATTTAGCTCGCTATACGATTTCTCAATGAATTCATACGATCGGATACCGATCATTCGATTTCATGAAAAAATCGTGAAATTTCCTTCGAGCGTCTGAAAATTTCGTACGATTCATACGGTTGAACGCTCTGATCGTACGAATGGTATTCGAGCAGGACTTAGCCTCAGAAGCCTATGGGGAGCTTCCCATAGGCTTCTATTACAATTCGGTAGGTTCAATCTGGCGAAGTAGGCAGTCGAATAACTTAAAAATTTTGATTCCTTCGATCATCGAATGATCGAATTATCAAATATCCGATCATTCGATCTATTCGATCTATTCGTCGATCGAAGAGGCAAAATTTGCATATCCAATTTCACGAAAAATTTGTACGATTGTAATTCGATCGAATTCTATCGGACTTCGCTCATTTCTCGTGAATTTCGTAAGTCGGCCCCTATATTTATAACACAACGTAATTATTTTAATGCACAGAAACTCTTGCAGAGAATAAAAAAAGTAAAAGTAAAAAAAAGTACTCTTGCAGAGAATACTCAAGGTGCCATTATGTAGCGGCTACTGCACTGGATTCAATATAGACTGTAGAAAATTCACTGCTGCAACTGAAATTAAACTATGGTCATGTAACTGTATTGTATTGACATGAGGAATGTTAGGAACCTCTACTATATTTGCAATAATGATGTACTTGAGAAAGTCGTAGCCTGAGGTTTAGTACCAAATTGTTTGTATGGGCCTGCAATATAAATTGTTCTTTTTTTTTATCCCTTTTTACTTCAACTGCACCTGAGCTTTTGGTTGGGGCAGAGATAATAAAAACCCAAACTTCCCTAGGTACTGTATGCATTAGGGAGCACAACAAACAATACTTATTCATTCTGCTCTCAATTTATCTTCCGTTCAAGGAAAATGGAATAAACTATATCTCTCATGTAATTCATATTGTTGTCTGAATCTCAATGCAAGCTATGTGTTAAAAGTTACCCTTTTGTAATGCAGAGAAAGCTTCAGGGTGCAGAAATTCACCCACATCCCCTTCCCCCACACACATTTATATGGTTATATGTTTAAACTGTGACATATCTGTATTTTCCGAATGTAATCACTATATGACAGCATTTGACATAAGATGCAAGTAGAATCTACTTTACACAAGGTTGCCCTTTATTTCTGCAGGGTTTAGATCTATGTATTACTGCAATGAAAACTGGAATAACTTTCCCTTTATTATATTATTAGAATTTAGGCAGTTTATATGCATGGTATGCCACCTGTCAGTTCTATAGTCTACATGTTATGTTTGGGAAGAAATTGAATCTCACCCTGAGCAACCAAGAGAAAATGGGGCCCCTTGGCTAAAAACATTTTTATATTTTTTTATATTTATATGTCTGTCCAGTGGGCTCCTGGGGGACTAAAATGAAGTAAAGGCCATGGTGGGGCTAGGAAGTGGGTCCTAAAATCTGCCAATGATTGGCAAAAGGGGAGTGCATAGTTAATTCATAGTGAATTTAATTTTTGTTTATCACTACAGACAAGTTTGTTCATATTTCAACTCTTCAATAAGTCGAACCGCTGACTAGCATTTTGAAAACACCATATGTTCTCAGTAGTGATTGTGCTCATACATTTTAAAAGACAACAACCAAAACCTGATCCATTGAAAATGTAATAATTGTTCTACTGTCATAACGCTGTTGATTAAGTCCATGACCTTAGCAGTAGTGATGAGTGAAATTTTTCACCAAGTTTTGCAGCAAAAATTACACCCATAGACTCTAATGGTTGAAAAAAAATTTTGTTCAAAAAATGTTATCACTCATAGACTTCAATGCATTGAGGCAAATTTTTATGTTTTGCAAATTTTTGCCGAAGCTAAACGTGTCAAATTTGCCCATCACTACTTAGCAGCTCTATAATGGTAAATTTAGAGCCCCTAAACTTGTACCATACCCCTCTCTTGGTCCATGTTTTAGTATTCAGAACTAATTTCCAAATATCCAAAAGGGACAGAAAGATCATTGACCAACCTACACCAGGAGGAATCTAGTCAGAAGTGTGAGAGAGAGAGAAAAATATTCTGTTGTCATCTCATTTTGTCAAACCGCACCATATATACTAACTAGAACCTAGAAGCCATCAGCCTCCCCATACGTAATTTGTTTTTAGTCTACTTGAAAATCATTTCACTTTGCATTTCTTTTTTCAAACATTAGGACATATGGCTAACTGCTTTTTTTGTCACATATACAATTAAAAAAAAAACAAAATTAATATGATCTGCATATTTTGTTCTGACACTACAAGGATTAAAAACCACCTTGGTTTCTTTTTTGTTTATTGACAACTCATGACTGATGATGACTGTCCTGAGTTCTGGGAGAGCCGGAAAAATCTACTGAACCCTAGTGCAAAAAGTAAATATCTTCAGACCTATTTAATAGTCATAATTATATGACTGCAATAAAATCAGAACAAATATTAAGAAGGGAACAAAATAAAATCTGTTAACTGCCAAGGAATTTGATGTGATACTAAACCAGAATTAGATGTGTTAATGAAATAATTTCCACTGTGTAAAGATCTCAATAGCAGTTGCGCATTGTGTGAATCACCACACAAAGAAAATGAAACTAACACTTATCACATGACTAATGTATAACACTACACATACTTTTGCAGTTGAGTTAAAATGTTCTGTATTGAAGAACATCAGAAAAAGTCTTCATTTTATATGTAATTTGATTATAAAAATTAGCAAAACAATATTTAGTGCAAATACAATTGAGGATAATTTTGCCTTCTGAAGTTTATATTTACAGTACAGAGTATGATATTTATTGTACAGGTATGAGATCCTTTATCCGGAAACCCGTTATTCTGAAAGCTCCAAATTACGGAAAGACTCGTTTTATCTAAATAATTAAAAATAATTTCCTTTTTCTCTGTAATAAAAAAACAGTACCTTGTAATTGATGCAAACTAAAAATATAATTAATCCTTATTAGAAGCAAAAACAGCAGATTGAGTATGTTTAATGTTTGCATGATTTTCTAGTATTTAAAGCATGAAGATCCATACTATGGATCTGTTATCTGGAAAAACCCAGGTCCCATGCATTCGGAATAACAGATCCTTTACCTGTAGTCTCTATAGTCCTTTATCAGTGTTTATGAATTGTCTAGGAAGCACATCTATAAATCCAAGATAATTCCTAATCCTGATTTTAATGACAAGTAATTGCCTTAGCCCAACAAAACAAGACGACATATGAAAATCCAAATTATGGAAAAATATCCCTTATCCAGAAAGCTCCAGGTCCAATGCACTCTTGATAACATGTCCCATACCTGTAGTTCATTCCGGGGTCTGTAAATATACAGTTATGAATTACTGATAAAGTCAAAACTGGTGTCAGTTTAGGAATCATTGGAATCCATGATGGCTGCCTAAAAATACTAACTTTGGGAAGGGTAAATACTTCAAAATAGGGGCAATAACCCAATGAGCAGGTAGACTTTACTAGTCACCTGTTTAAGAGTAAACATCTCATTGGTTGTTATTAGCGATGGGCAAATTTATCCAATTTAGCTTTTCCAGAAAATTTGTAATTTACCTCAAATTCTTGGAACAGAGAAAAATGTGCAAAAAGGAATTGAAGATAATGGGCGGCAAAATAATTTTGATGTGCATCAATTTTGACGCACATCAATTTTGATGCCCATGACAATTTATACAAGCGAGCCTACTTTGTCCAAATGCAAGTCCATGGGCATCCAAATAATTTTGACGTGTGACAATTTTTATTGACGTGGCGGATTTTTTGTCCATCAATTTATTTGCTGGCAGCAGTGAATTTGAGCCTGGTGAATTTATTCACCCATCACTAGTTGCTCTTCGTCACTAGTTAATGCTTAGTTCTTTTGTTACCTATATATAGGTAACATATGAACGATTTGCCATCTCAAATCTGCCAAGGTCATGTAGAAATCAATGGCAGATGTCCGTTTTAAAATTGGAAGAACTCATGATCTGCACTGGGTAAAACAGTAATCCAAACAATTTGTGGTTTTCTGACAATTAACTAAGAATTTTCAGGCATTAAATCCAAAAGTCATAAAAATGTGGATTTTTTGGTGATTTTAGTCTTTTCCCGCACTATATTTTTTCAAGTTCATTTATTGATAAGCTTGAAATATGAATAAGAATTTGGTCAAAGTAGTTTTACTAAAATAATGTAAAATATTAGGATTTTAGTAAATAACCCCCTTAATGTTCAAAACTGAAAGTTATATAAATTCATAACAAGTAATAAAGTTTTGATTAATCCACATCTTTCACAAATAAAGATTACGCATTTGTATTCCTATCAATATTCATTCAATATAACCTATACCAACACACAGCAGGTTAGCATTTAAATCTGGGACAATGAAATCCACTCATATAAAAACACTGACATTAGATATGTCCTTATTTTTATAGTCTGTAAGGTAAATAATTACTGTGAAAGAAAGATCATAAGTGTTTCCGTGCCTGGGAAAATTACTCTTAAAGGGATACTGTCATTGGAAAAAAATTTTTTTTCAAATTGCATCATTTAATAGTGCTGTTCCAGAAGAATTCTGCATTGAAATCAATTTCTCAAAAGAGCAAACAGATTTTTTTAACAATTTTTTCAATTTCCCAGCTGCCCCAAGTCAAGTGACTAGTGCTCTGATAAACTTCAATCACTCTTTACTGCTGTACTGCAAGTTGGAATGAGTTCATCCCCTCCCTTTCCCCCACCCAGCAGCCTAACAACAGAACAATGGGAAAGTAACCAGATAACAACTCCCTAACACAAGATGACAGCTCCCTGGTAGATCTAAGAACAGCACTCAATAGTAAAAACCCATGTCCCACTGTGTACTATTCAGTTACATTGAGAAAGGAAAAAAACAGCCTGCCAGAAAGCAGTTCCCTCCTAAAGTGCTGGCACAAGTCACATGACCGGGGCAGCTGGGAAATTGACAAAATGTCTAGCCCCATGTCAGATTTCAAAACTGAATAAAAAAAAATCTGTTTGCTCTTTTGAGAAATGTATTTGAGTGCAGATGCCTACTGGAGCAGCACTATTAACTGATGCGTTTTGAATAAAACATGTTTTCCCATGACAGTTTCCCTTTAAAGTGATACTGACACTAATAAAAAAACTCTTTAAAATGTTAATGCCCATGAAAATTTAACTATAGGTCATGTTGATAATTTTTCTCTTTTAGGACTGCTATTGTAAGTAATTGTTACTGGAAGTTCCTAAACTTGACTGTTTGCCAACCTGATGGCCTACTGCTGCACAAATATGGCGGCCCCCTCATAGAGAAACATCAGGGGATCAGATAGGCAATGTTAAAACATACTTTTTAAAAAATACTTTTATAACAAATTTATAAATAGCATGCAAAGATAATGTTATGATAAATGTAAAAAAGGTTTCATTTCTGGTGTTGGTATCGCTTTAAACCTGCCAAAACACTGATCATAGCCTGGCCTGGTGCTGTAAGTAAGCCGTTGACCCTACAGAAGGTGAAGAGTGTCCTTACTGTGATTAATTCACAGTGCCAGGTACCTTTACTTACAATTAGAGGCTACTAAATGTACAACCCCACTATCAACCTAGCTTGGAAAGACTTCTGATGAAGTCAGTAGAGTGTTGCTAGAAAGAAAATAAACAGCTGATACCGAAAATGTGTAAATAGTGAGTGTATTTCATTAGAACTCTTCTGAACTCCTTCAACCTGCATCTGTACCTGCTAATCCATTCCAATTTCTCACATAAAGACTCCTTTACAACATTAGGATCCTATGTGAAGTCTGTTATGTCAGACAGGGTGGTAATTACTGGAAACATTAGGACCAAAAAATAATCCACATATCAAAAATGTATCATGCTTTTTCACCTTTGAGGTAACTTCTAGTATGATGTAATATGTTAGAGTGAAATTCTGAGACAACTGGCGATTGGTTTTCATTTTTTTATATTTGTAGATCTTGAGTTATTTAGCTTTTTATTTCGCAGCTCTTCAGTCTGAAATTTCAGCAATCTGGTTGCTAGGGCCCAAATGACCCTAGAAACCACGCACTGATCCGAATAAGATATTGTAATATTGAAAGATAAGGAATAACAAATAGCATAAAATTGCCTTACAGAGCCTTTTAATAGGGGTCAGGGACTCCCATTTGAAAGGTAAAAAGAGTCAGATGAGGAAGGAAAATCATTCAAAATATAATACTAATGTGACCTTATGACATGAGGTATGGAAGACTTTCTCTTAAACAATTGAAGATTATTGCTGTAACTCCTACATAACAAGTAGACAGAGGCACAACCTTTTCTCCACACCTCTCCCTAACAAAGACTGCTGTCCCTTCCTTTATCATTGCCAGAATGGCCACCATATTTCCTTTTCCTGTTTTCTTTATTCACTTTTCAGTACCAACAGCCTTCACAGTTCAACTTAGGAGGCACTTTCACCTAGTGGCCAAACTAATTATGCATTAACTATTTAGCAATATACATTTTGCCTCCTTACACTAATACTGGCTGTTTTTATAATGCATGGCTTTCAGTGTACAACATAGAAGAACATTGTAATGAAAGCTGGAAAGAATGCAATATGTCTAGTAACCCACAGCAACCAAGAAGATGTTTGCTTTTGAGTAAATTAAGAAAATGCTACCTGCTGTTTGGTTGCTGTGGGGTACTAATGCTGCAACTTTTATTATATATCCCGATATATAACCTTGAAACTATTAACATTTTTATTTGCACCTTTCAATTCTCCTTGCCCATTAAGCTCATTTCACTGCCAGCCTTTAACTTCTCCAGCACTCAGCCCCATTTCAGTTTGAAACTCCTCCACTTGTTGGCTACACGTAGGCAAGTATGATAATAGCATATATTGCTGATGAGATATCTACAAATGGCTTATGCTTAAGATGAATTAGTGTGCATGTTCCAGCTCCTCTCTCCTTACTGTTCCTCCTCTTCTATAAATTAAAAATATGTGATTAGCTTTTAGATTCAGTTAAGGTTTTAAAAAAAAAAAAAATCTACATTATCTTATAATTTCCAGTGTAATTTTCAAGGTTAATCATTCGGGTTATCGTTTCAAAGAAAACAACGATGGGTAATTCCAGGAAGCAGTTTAAGCATATTTGCTTAAATCTGTAACTTTGACATTTTTCTATACTGTTATTTTATATATAATAAAAGAACACTTGCCTAGATCTGCGCAGATGGGAGAAAAAATTGGATTGTGAGATTGTTTTGTTCGTATCACAACTAAGTATGAAACTGGGGTTGTGACATATGCAAATCAAGCAAATTAATGTAAAAATATATTAGAATTAACCCATGGAGCTTGTGCTACTAATTTCTTTGGATATAATATTTAGTTTGTGTCACGTACAAAAGAAAAGTGCAGAGGAGAATTCTGATGATTTTCTCTGGCACAGCTGCAGCTTGTTTGGCAAAATGAGAGTTTCAGCTGATGACAAGTATGTATGAACATGACACCTCTACTGGCAACAGTCCAACCATGCAGAGCATTTTAGTCAGCCGGTGGTATGAGATACATTTCATAATTGTCGATAACATATAATTAGGGCAATCTAAACCTAGTTTTATGATTGCAATAAGTTACACTAAAACCCTCAATATAGTTGGGGAGGCTGTGTTAGTCTTGGAGACCTAAGCTGTAAAATCATGCTTTATGAACAGAACAAAATGCAATCTTCCCTTCAGAAGTCATAAGAATGAGTGGAATTATGGATGGCACCCTAAACCACAGAATTAATTCATGTAAAGTAACCAACTAATATTTAGTGGTCATTTCCTTCTAATAGACTTCTGTTCTCAAATTGTAGCAAACATAATTGGAATATTTTTAATGATTGCAGTAGTGGTTTATGCATCATGTGGGTTTTGCTGAAAATACGGAACTTAGAAGCTCAAGGTTTATATCAAAATATTTTTATTTCTGCTGAGTGGTTATGAACATGTACAGGCCTTGTTTGATGTTGCAAAAAAACCTACTGGATTGAGATCCTTAAAACTATTTACACTGAAAATCAGAATTAATATTGCTAATTTCCCATTTATAAAAACTCAGTATTTTGAAATAACATTTTATTGTCATGTAAACTGGACACAATAGTAAACTATTTTACAATATTTCTGTTTTCCCCAAAAAGTGACTCTATGGCACAGTTGGGTTATTTTTCTGGTTCATAAACGTATTTATGATTTCGATGGTAATTAGGCATGAAGTCATCTTTCCAGTAAAATTTAGCAACACCACAATGTAAGGCATAGGACAGAGCCACAAAACATCCTATTAAACAAGTTATTTCATTATTTAAAGGAGAAGGAAAGTCATCCTGCACTTGGGGGTGTCAAATGTTAGGCACCCACAAGTGATTGTATTGACTTACATGTACCTGAAACCCGGGGGCCGATGCTCCTATCTGCAGAAAACTGCATCAGCCTGGGGTTATACCAGAGAACACCATGGAGAGCTTCTCTTTTCTTCTGATTTCTTCCATGGAGACAGCCATTCAAAGGAGAAAAGGCATAGATTATACAGCAGATAAGCTCAATAGAACAGAATGGTGTTATCTGTTATGCAGTAGTGATGAATATTGATGGGCGAATCTCACCCATTTCGTTTCGCCGAAAAATTCGCGAAACGAGGCGACTCGTTTTTCTTTGGGCGGATTTTTGCTGGCGTTTCGCGAATTTATTCGCCAGCGGTGAATCGCGGGAATTCGCCGCGAATTCGCCCCTGGCGAATAAATTCGCCCATCACTAGTGATGGACGAATTTAATGGGCAAAACACCAGTAAAATTTCGCCTGTTTTCAAAGGCTGCGTTTCGCAAATGTTTCGCTGTTTCACAAATCTCTCCAGAAATTCGAGAAAAATAAGGCAGAGCGAAACGCAGCAGATTCACCCATCACTGTTATCCACTATTCATACTTTTTTTTCAATGTTCCCCATTTCTACACAGCAGCTTTTATTTATGGACTATAGCAGTCTTTCTGAAGCAAACACAGCAGTTTAACCAGTGCAGCGCAAAAGTATATTATATTTTGATTACTTTAAAACACTTTCATCTTTTGGTGTTATTGTTCCTTTAAATTTTGTTCGTCAACCAATTTTCAGGGGCTGAAATAAGTATTAACAACAGGCTGCAAAACTTTCCCACCAAAAAACAACTAGCCTAGTTTATTTTTGAACACACATTAAAAATTAAACAAAATAAAAACCCTCACTGGTACTAGAAGAATTTTCCATATACTGGAAACAGTAAAAGTTAACAAATGCACATTTTTAATGTCAATAATGCAGTTTAAATTGAGTATTATAAACAGCAAATGATGGCCAAAGATAGAGTTTATAGAGCAGTAATTGTGCAGTGTAGCAGCACGTACCTGTGTGGGTAACCTACATCTAGAAAGACAAACACAATCTCCACCCAAGCTTGGGAGCACTGCCATAGACCGACCACACTCCAGTAGGGATAGAAATGATGTCTAGGCTCTGTTACAGACCACTAGACACAGCAAAAGGACAAACACAGATTAAGCACATTTTCTGCATTTAACATGTGTTTTAAATCAACAATAAACTATTGTTTGCTTTATATGGTTGCATTGTTTTCCACATTTCATAATTATAAACAGTTTTGCTGAATAGTTTGGCCAAATATAGTGTCTTCACACATTTCAAAAGTTGAGGTCTAAGAACCAAATACAAAGTTTAGATTTGAATGAACTTGGCATAATTTCCAGAAGCACTTCTTATGTCTCTATGAAATGTAATCTCGGTAATAATTTAATATAATATGCATCTTCTCCTCAAAATGTCAGAGACACAAATAGTATCAATTAGAAATTTAGGCCCAGAGCAGACTTTTCACAAATTCCTGAATCGTATAATTTTTCTTGATGTGATAACAGTGTGATACTTAATTAAAGCTTGCCTTGATGTGCACAGACTTGTTTCATTTAGTACTCTGCAAGTGAGTTTCTCTTGTAGACAGTTTGCAGCTGAGCTTCAATAACACAAAGGATCCCAGCAAAAT
>CM044432.1:163835452-163851167 GCA_024363595.1 Xenopus borealis
ATATATATATATATAAATCAATACTTTTGGGAGTAAACAAGGGTATTAAACCCATGGTGGGCAAAAATATAATTTGTTAGAGGTTTAAAAAATATTTTTGTGGCAAAATGTCGTATTTTTCCTGGTTTACTTAAACCAGAATGGTCAATTACAACCACAAGTGTGGTTGTTCTAAAATGGATAAAAATATCATTTGTATTGACACCATTCATTACAGGTACAGTACTTCCATCCAGATACACTCCTTGTTGCAACAGACAGTTAACTGACATCGATCTTCACCAACAGCTTATTGGGACTCTGAAACTTTCTGCTGCAGAATCAACAGGTAGTCTGAACATGGCACAGAAAATTCCAATGTCGCAGTAGGGATAAATTGTAGGCAGAGTCTTAGTAGGCTTAAAGGGGTGGTTCACCTTCAAGTTAACTTTTAGTATATTGTAGAAGGGCCAATTCTAAGAAACTTTTCAATTGGTCTTCGTTATTTATTTTTCATAGTTTTTTAATCATTTGCAATTTTCTTCTGTTTCTTTGCAGCTTTCAAATGGGGGTCACTGACACCATCTAAAAACAAATGCTCTGTAAGGCTACACATGTATTGTTATTGCCACTTTTTTATTACTTATCATTCTATTTAGTCAATCTCCTATTTATACTCCAGTCTCTTATACAAATCAGTGCAGGGTTGCTATGGTAATTTGTACCCTATAAACCAAATTGCTGAAACTGCAAACTGGAGAGCTGCTGAATAAATAACTATAAAACCACAAACAATAAAAAATGAAAACCAATTGCAAATTGTCTCAGAATATCACTCTCTACATTATACTAAAAGTTACCTCAAAGGTGAACAACCCCTTTAGGGAAAAGGTTCAGGAACAGTCACAATGTCAAACCAGTAGGCAAAACACAGGAACAAGGCTTAGGCATAGAACTGTAATACCAAGTTTTATTGGGCAATTGATGGGATTCAAAAATGAAGGCATTGTTGGTGGTCTGTACAACTGGACTAAGTTGTGTGCTATACTTCCATATAAGAAGTAAATCAGTGAATAAAAGCCAGTAAATCAAAAACAAAAAAAAGGAAGAAGAAACCCAGCAGAATCTCTGCAGAACTATTATTCCAGGTTGTGGTTAAAAGACATGGTTGAGGTCAATACCCTTTATCAGGTGTACCCTTCTTCATTGTTTTTGATTTAGGGGCAATGGATGGGAGACAGGAAGGCCTTTTTAAAGTAAAATTTGGTGCCAAGTGATGCAAAAAACGCAATGTAATGTGTCAGAATGCTCCTCATATCAGGACACATGCTGGACAACCCAGGGAATCTAACATTGCAAAGTGTTACTGGTACAAAGTTAGCATGATATATACTGATCTGCCCATTGTAGCATACCCCACTCTTTTCAGGTCATTTAGAAATGATTCCAGATACTTTTCCTTGCACACATTAACCATGTTCCTGTGAAAGTCTTGCTTTAGATTTAGGTATTTTAGATTATATGTATCCGAATTTACCTTGTTGGCGCCTTGTTAAAGGACAAGGAAAGTGTAAAATAGAATAGGGCTAGAAATGCTGTATTTTGTATACTAAACATAAACATGAACTTACTGCACCACAAGCCTAATCAAACAAATGATTTATGCTTTCAAAGTTTGCCACAGGGGGCTGTCATCTTGTAACTTTGTTATACATCTTTGTCTGACACTGGCACTGCACATGCTCAGTGTGGTCTGTGCTGCTTAGGGATCATCATAAATGAACAAAAAACAAAGCTGTTTGAGTTCTGCATGGCTGTGAGTAAGGCAGGGGCGCCCCCTGCTGTTCATAAGTATGAACAATTCCTATCCTCAGCAGTAAATGAAGGGAAAATTTAATTGCATACAGTCAGCTTTCTTATAAAAATGGTACACATTTTTTAATTAAAGTATATTGGAGATAGATTTCTTTTTCATTAAAGAAAGTAAAAATGTGATTTTATTTCTTTGCCTTTCCTTGCCCTTTAACCAGAGGTGACACTTTTTCTCCTTTTTGGTACACACTTTTAAGCATTGGCCAGACATTTTTAGTACCTAAGCGATGTAGCACAGGCACTCAAATGAACAATCTTCCTCCAGGCAAATGTATTTTAAGTAAAATATGTCTTTATTGTATCATTGTTGTTACAGCCTTATGCATTTCATGTACACAACACTTTTTGATACTAAACTCTACAGTTAGTATAGCTATGGGCATATATGGTTTGTGTGAAAGAGTGGGGATGTGTGTGTGTGTTTGCTGGGTTTTTAATTTGGAGGGGTTGATCTTGATGGACTCTGTCTTTTTTCAACCCAATTTAACTATGTAACTATGTAACTTTTTATCCTTGAAAAAGGCCCTAATGTGGTCCGAAACGTTGGTTATATGATATGTTCACAATAAAAAGTGGAGTGCGGGTCTTTCAACAAATTTGTATACAATACTTTTGACCCTGCACCCAGATTCATCAAAAGAAGTCCGGATTAGAGTGCCGCTGCTTAGAATTGACTATATATAAATATATAATTTGGGGGTAATATGGGGTTCAAGTTGGTGTACTATTAGTTAAATGGGAACTATGGCAAAAATGTATTATAAGCTTTATCATCTTGAAATAAATAAACTTTCTAAATATATATCAGGTTTATTTCTATTATCCATCCCTTAGCAGATGTTTATCTTTTTTTGTGGGTGCCGCATTTTCATTGACAGATCCAATATATATTTTATGGGGGCTCCATTGCTAGCAGATGTATTAGAGCTCACTCAGATAACTGATTCCAGCACAAACAAAATCCAATAAATAACTTTGGCATAATGTCTACATGTAGAGAAAGGATTTCTGTTGATTCTGCAAGAGTGAGCTCTAACACATCTTCTAGGCAAGATGCCTTGAAAGATATATGGAATTATCATATAGAGAGCTGTAATGTAAACTTTAAACAGGGCCAGGATTTTTATATTTGTTAGTAGCCCTGGCAATATCAGAAAATGTTTAATTAAATGACTGATCCTTTAGGAGGCTAGACATTCAAACCGCAGTGCTGAAATAATAAAGTACCAAGAACAACACTGAAGCATTATCAATTTAAACATTCTTTAAAATTTTGATGATCGCTACTTTACTGTAAGTAAAGCAATGAATATAACATTTATATTAGAAACAAAATATTTAAAAATCTAGGAAATTTCATGTAGATTTGAAGAGGCAACAGAACTAAATCCATTGGACGTCTAATGAAGAGTCTTGAACATAAAGTAGCATTGTAAGTACGATACATGACCTTTTAGCAATATACATATTGTAATTATATATATTTTTTCTTTATTCCAGCAGGCTACATATCTTCTTTTTTGTCAGTCACTCTACAACTATACATGCTGTCACTACATTTTTTTCTCCTTCCCTAACCCTGCCCTCCCTTCAGTGCTGCTTCCTAGCCATGAAGGTGATAAAATCACCTACCAAAACCCAAATAATTGTGAACATTTTCTTGACATTGGATTAAAGTATAATATTTCAATGTCAGAATAAAATTATTGTAGTTTTTCATAAATACTATAATAAATAATGCCATCAGTCACTTTAAAAAAAGTAAAAATAAACAATCATGAATATATGTTTTAGAAGTTGTTACTTACAATACTGCATAGAAAACACTTCACGTAAAAATGTGTATAATGTAAAAAAATGTTAACGTTAAATTTCTACCAAATTAACAATTGTTAGACTGAATGCTTCTGAATTTGAAATATAAATGTGGATTTTCAGCCAGGTTTAAAAAGAAAAGTTGTTACCCTGCCAAATAGCCATTACTTATCCACAATTTATTATCCACAGCTTAACTTCCCTTAGATTTCAAAACAGGGGAAACCAAAAACAAATATGCTCATGAAAGATTGACACAGATGACCACATCCTCTGGATAACAAGAAACACCCATTTACATACAGTATATGGTTCTTCCTAAATGCAGAGAATTTAAGAAGAACTCTTTTTCCATAGAAGAAAGGTAAATGCCTTTGTACATGACATGAATTTTTCTGAAATCAGTTCTAATTTCATTATATATTCTAGTAAGAATAGCATCTGTGCACGTGTTTATTGTACAATTTCATCATGAAGGAAGAATTACAATCATGTAATGCACCATGAAGTCCTAAGCGGCTCAGTGAAATAAAAATCATACATAACAATGGTGCATATATCACAATTTTTGGACTCAAACTGGTATGATTTTCAATGAGAAAATATACCGAACATGGATTTTTTCTTATGATTAGAGGCAATTGTGCAACATCAGATCAGTTCTCAGCATTTCAAATGTATGCAAACCCTAAACCACTTGAAAATAACCAGAAAACTTGAAAACCCTCAACAGTTGAGTTTTCTTGCTGTCATTTTCTGGCAATGATTCCTACACCACTAACTACTGCAGTCCCCTCCCTATAATCAGAGATGAAAAGAATTTCCCCTGACTTTGAGGTTCATTAAATGTTTTGCATTGGTGGCATGGTTATTCTGTAATTGATGGCATTTGATATGTTCTGATGTTCTTTAGAACAGGGCAGACATCCGGAGCAATGGAGACATGGCTTGTCCTGTTAATTGCAGATTACAGTCATTCTAAATTTAAAGGAACCCTAACACCAGAATATAATAAAAGTAATTCATTTATAATGTACTTTTGCTTTGCACTAGTAAAAATTTTGTGTAGATCTCTTTCAGATCCCCTAGTAAATGACTTTGACACCTTACAGACAGATTGATATTCCTTTTTGTTGATCATTTGACCTGTAAACTGAATGTTGTATATATACCAGAGAACACCACAGCTTCATTGTAATAAGCTTGAAAAAGGAACTAAAATGTTCTGAAAGCTTGCTATGCTTATATTAGTTAGTCAATAAAGGTATCACCTTTATACCATTTAGTTATTTTTTATTTCAAAAGGGTTGCCCTATAACAGTGATCCCCAACCAGTAGCTCGTGAGCAACATGTTGCTCTCCAACCCCTTAGAAGTTGCTCCCAGTGGCTTCAAAGCAGGTGCTTATTTTTGAATTCCAGGCTTGGAGGCAAGTTTTGGTTGTATAAAAACCAGATGCACTGCCAAATAGAGTCTCAATGTAGGTTGAATATGTACAAGGGGCTACCAAATGGCCAAATACCAGGACTTATTTGGCAACGCAAGAACATTTCTCATGCTTGTGTTGCTCCCCAACTACTTTTTCTTCTGAATGTTGCTCACGGGTTCAAAAGGTTGGGGATCCCTGCTCTATAACATGTTATTTACTATGTTATGTGTTTTTTCTTACTGAATGGCTGCCCCCATGGATACACAGCAACTTGTTTATATAAACTATAGTAGTGTATCTGAATCAAGCACACCAGTTTTACCAGTGCAACGCAATAGCACATTTTATGCACTTTTCACTTTTAAAACACATTTTTCTGGTGTTACTAGTCCTTTCAGCAGAGTTTGTTTTGTTTGCAGTGAGTTTATTACTATGAATGCATTAGCAATGGCCTTTGTACTGCCATGTCAAACAAACTGAAATTAAGTCATTAAGGAGCAGCTTTAGCCACTCCATATTTAAATATTTTTTAATGGAAATAACAATAGTTATTAAGATGAACATTTGCTAATCATTTTCCTGATTTGCAAGAATGTGCAGCTACGTGAAAATAAACCTGCATTAAATTCAATGCAATGATCACTGTCCTTCAGATACTTTGTGAATCAGTGGGGTGTTAACTGAACTACTTGAAGGAAAGAAGTGAATTCAACTGCTGAAAGCAGCCAAATACAATGGCATACTGTGATTAATTTTTTGATATTTACCAGCAGGTATAAAAAAAAATATTGGTGGAATAATATTGATATTTTACAGTTTCTCAATATTTTTCCATGCTGAAACAAATTGTTAGTTTGATTTTGCACAGAAAAAAATTGTTAAACTTTTGCATATGATTTACATAAGACAACAAGGATTAGATGGGTGATATCGCTCAAGGCTGGGGGTTAGCAGCACTGAGCACTACTGTTCCACAGAGAGGAATGTCACCTAGACACAATCTGACAAATAATATATCATAAATTGCAAAATAGAGTGAACTGCTGGATAGGATTCTGGATTCTTTAGTTCAATCTATAAATACATTTACCCAGCTGATCTATTTTGCTCACAGTTATTTGTATTTCCTGAAAAATGTGAAAAAATATCAACCCCTTTTTTGTTTCCTGCATATACCCCATGTGTAATTAAAGGCACAGAAGGATATATTTATGCAAAAAACAGCGCAATAATGCACCACACATCGACAGGCTTCACTGTTTTTTCTTAGGGGTGTGTTTATTATGCTGTGATATAATACATCACACATTGCCAGCTGTTGTTGTGCAAAAAAATGGGGTCAATTTTGTATGCGTCTTTTCTTAGAGCGGCTTTTGCCGGAAACAATGTAAAATAATAATAAATAATAAACAACTATATTTCTTAAGATACTATTCCATAGAAGGCAGCTAGGGATGACGTTTACCCATAAAAGGCATTGAGGTGTCATGTAGTAGAGCCGTTAAATATTCCATTTTCCTTATTTGCTCTATTTTATTCACTAGTTCTGAGATTGTTGGGGCCATAGAGGTTTTCCAGTGAGCTGCAATCATGCACCCATGTGCCCATTAATATTCTTTGAGCATTTTTTTGGGTGCAGATCTTTTTCAATTTCAATTTCAAAGGCAAGTGATCCTTGATAGTATGTCCCTTGTCGTATCCCATCGTAGGTGTATGCTTTTAAAAAGGTAACCAAACAGGTTTACTGCTCCTGAACAAACTTTGTGTCTTTTATTACAAATTTCCCCTAGAATTTTAGTAACTCTACAAATATTTACCATACAACTAAGATTACTAAAATAATATATGTTGCTGTCTAGCCCCCTCCCACTTCCTGTATGCATTGTATAATCAATTCAAGTGTTTTAATAAGGATGTACAAATGCCTTAAAACTTTTTTTAAGAATGAGACACAAAACATAAGTTTACATTTCCTCAAAAACAAATTCTGTTGAATATGAGGAATGTGAAAATATTTTGGGATATTTTAGCAACTGAGGGACATTTTGATTGGTAAACAACATTTAAATTTAGACTGCTTTGTTACATTATGTTGTGTTTGCTTAAAAAATTGTCAATAAGTCACTTACTCCTACCTCAGTAGTACAAATAGAGAATGCAGGTTTTCTAGGAATAAAGGTTGAAGACAGACATCTAACTGAGACTTTCCTAAGATTTTACACCAACTTCAAGTGTATTCTGCTGAGCATGACTCTTGAATGGTGTATTTTTTCTATGACCCTAGAAACCTACATTTACATGGAGAATTAAGTTCAATGTATGAAGGATCAAGGATTTATGCCTGGAAAATCCATGTGACTTACAGAACAACAAGTATATTATTGTCCTTAGGGATCTGGAAAATCTGCTAATTCTACGAGAAATGCACATTACAAAACATGTTAACTAGTACAGAGGCATTTCTTTCCTGCAGTCTACATCTGCTGAAATGCAGTAAAGGAAGGTGTTATACAGATACTTTTTCACCCACTATTTGTTAATATACTTTTGGCTTACTATATATGGGTTTTATTAATTGGAGACCCATTGTTGATAGAAAAACAATTGTCAATATTATTTCCAGCAATATATTTTCTACATTCTACAGCCTGATTCCTTTTCTCTTGGAATTGTAGGCCAATATAGTATTCTTGATGTTAACTAACCCAGCACAAATCCATGGTAATTGCTAAGTAAAAGTATTTTTTAATGTCTAAATGCTTCTTAATAGATGGTCTTTCAAATGGCTCGGAAATAAGTTGCAAATATAGCACAAACCTGTACAACAACATAATCTCTAAACTTGCTTAGACCATGCCTAATAAAAGGCAATTTACTGAACCACCCATTGGTGGTCATTTTTGTGGTCTTTTTTTTAAGTTTCATAAAATGGTGAAGAGTGCTTTAGTTTTTGGCTATGATTTTAGCATTAAGGTCCTTTTGACCTGTAGTACAATCACATTTTTCCATATCTGCAGCCCTTTACCCATGACAAAACACGGGGCTGTGGGGCTACTTTGAACATTAGCCCACACATTAGTTCAGGTAATTTAGTTGTACAAACTGTAATCAAACACTCACCTCCACTTTATGATACCTTAGGGCAGGAGTGCCCATACTTTACTAATGCAAGGTCTACTTTTAGTGATGTTGTCCCATTATGATCTACTTCTATAAAAGCATGGTTCGCATTCTGTTCCATGGCAAATATCTCTTAAATATTATATTGATTTATGAAAGAGTTTAAATTGTTATATTTAACAAACAACTATTTCTTCTGTAGCCTTAACTTAAAAATATCTGAATGAAAAGAATGAAACAGGAGGTTGATATAGAAAAGCTGTTTATTAACAGTGGGGGTCATTTATAAACTTCGCGCAGGGCAGATTGGTTCGCAGAGTGAATATATTTGCCCTGCGCCTGGTTATATTTATAAAGCTGAAGAAGATTGTGCAAACAGATTTGCAAAATATGGCAAAAATCTCAAATTGTGAACACTCTGTGCCGCAACTTTGGTGGTGGAAAAAATATTTGCAAAACTGTTTTGCAAATTGAGAATTTAAGTTACTTTTAACGCTATTTTCGCACAAAACAACCTCGCAAAGTGCCTGTACTCACGCAAAGACCCATCTTGTTTGCGAGTTGTTTGCGAAAATTCATTCACAATGCGAATTCGCAAAATATTGTAGCGTTCAGGAAAAAGCATGGGCAAAACTACCATTTGCGAACAATTATGCGCTGCGTGAACTTTATAAATGACCCCCACTGTCTTGAGATCTACTGATCCCCAGCTAAAGGTCTACTGGTAGATGTTCACTTCATGCTGGTCACAACTGCCAACTGCACAGCATTTGGACTTGACATCCCTAGAAATACTTGCATGCACATAACTGCCCAAATCTCTCTTTGTAATTTATATGCATCAATTTCCTAGCTCAACATAAAGAGTACAAAGTTTTCACTCCAATAAAAGTGTATTGTCCATTTAGTAAACATCCCAATGTGCTTTTCTTATTTTCCCTCAGTCTGTACTTTATAGCTCCTCAGAAAAACCCTTGGAAATTGAAAGATGCTTATAAATATCCGTTGGTTCAATAGGCTTTTTTTCAGGTTGCATTAAAATCCATTAGCTACTTATTTTCAGATCCTTTACTTTTTACCACCTGTTATATAGTTTTTAACGATGAAATCAAAAAAATTAGACCATTGTGTTTGCAGAACAAAGTCATTATTTTATAGCTTATAACTTCCTTTGTGAATTAAGTAGGCATATATTTTAATAACTGTGTATACTATTCGATGCTAACAGATTGAGAAACATAGAAAATATACAGTATAAAATAGCCACTGTAAAGTTTTCCCCATTCTGCAACAAACCAATCATTTATTTTCTTTATATGCCCTAGGTCAGTATAAAACAATTCATGTTATGCAGACTCTTGTTTTTTCCATTATGTTTAAATATAGTTTAGCAAATAAACTCCAATCAATGGAATATTTGCAGTGTGTATTTGGTATGTTTTAATGCTTTTCTGCTGTTATTCTTCTTTTTACCGTCATAAAGCATTTTCTGTTTTCAAAATCTGTTAATCATTTGCATTTGGGGGACTGAATGTTTCATCTTCATAGTGATAAACGAAGGCAGGAAAATAAAATGACACAGTTGAATGAACTGTAAGGAAATAAGTGCACAATGTGTGATAATGTCATGACTTTGTGTTATTACACAGTTCTGGGCTGAAAAGATATGGCTTGATGGGTAATTTGTCATGCTGTGCAATAGAGAACAACGGTGGAGAGACTTCAGACAGAAGAAAATTACACAAATAGTAGGGTGGAAAGGTATAATTGAAGATGGCAAAAGGCTGAATGAAAGACATTTAAAATTACTGTACTGACTATGACCTGTTAAATGCACTTTGGTGTGGAATCCTGGCCTCACAAGAAGTTGCATTAAATGACTGTGGGCTGAAACACTACAAGGGAAAATGTCAATCTCATAAAGCCCATTCAAATAAGAAATAAAACATGTATAGTTTGGAAATGGAATGCATTTATATTTTTAATTTGCCATTAATAGCATTATATAACAATATCAACTAAACTGCAATATATTAGGACCCCAAAACAAAGAAAAGCAACAGCATCATGCAAAGTAAGAATACTGAATATACATATAGCCTGAACATATACTTACCAAAGTGCATCTAATTGCACCAGGAGAACTACTGTATCTAAGCACCTTTGAATGGAGGGAAGCTGTCAGTATGTTATGCAATGTTTGTTAGTAACCTAAAGTCTATACCACTGGCCTCTCTAAAGTCCCATGACCCACAGTGCAAAACTAGTACCCCTCCCCTATAATTTCATAACATGACTGTCGTGTCTCATAATTTTACTTCTTGCATTCAAGCATGACCCTCACCCCTTCCTCATGAAAATGGGCATCTTTCGTCTGTGACGAAAATTCACCAAAATAGACAAAATATAGAACTATTCTTTTGGCTAAATTATTTAGCCAGTTTTGAAATAAAAGATCCATTTGATTATGAAGAAGGAACAGGGCCACTTTGGTGGACAGCCATCACTTCTAATTTGAAAAAAAAAATATATATATATATCTCCTCATTTTCACCTAAATATTTAAGGGAATATAAATAAAAGATAATGCTGGTAATAGAACAATATATTCCCCTAATAACTGAGGAACTGTTTACTACTATTAAAAATGTGCATTGTACATTGTTTTCAAATACAGAAATTTGTGCACACCAGATAAACAAACCAATCCCAAATCTCATTCTTGTACTCTGAATGTCAATACGGTAGTAATATCATTCTACAAAAGATAAACAACTTTTCTGGCATGAAATGAAATATGAAATAGATTAAATTTAAAATTCACCAAAATAGAAAAAGGAACAGGGCAACTTTGGTGGACAACCATCACTTCTAATTTGACAAATATATATATCTCCTCATTTTGTAAAACTATTTACTTTACCATGTGGCAAATCATCTTTAGATAAAAATGTTTTACTTTTAGATATTATTATAACTGGTACACAAGTAATATATGCAACATATTCAGTCACCAGAAGATTATAGAAATCAGTAGAAAAGGTCAGTGCAATACTATTTTCAAATATTTGCATCAGAAATGGAAAAACATTTCAGTTAATAATGATATGCTGTGATGAATAGTAACTTTAATAGACTTTGATGTGCACTTGCACCTGTGAAAGGGAACCTCTAAAATGGCCTACCTCTTAAGCAATCTAGAATTATAAACTATAAAAAAATAGCTATAATTTTATCTGATCCCCTGATATAAATATCTGCTCAATTGGCTGTTCCTAAAGAACATACACATACAGTATTTACCTGGATATGTGTATGCATGAAGGGGGTGAATCCTAGGTCATTACGCAATTTATGGTTTTATTTCATCTTTGATTGTTGTCTCATGAAAAACACAGAAACAAACTTTGTGCTGACTGTACAACGTTGTTATTAAAGATACTTTCTAATGGGTCACAGTGTCTACTGGTACAAAGCAATGCATTGATTTTTTGTGTACCTTAATATGCTTTCTACATTTTGGGTATATTTATATATTATCTTACAGTCTACAAAACATAAAAGCCCAGGAAATGCACAAACATCATATAGTCAAACTACTTTCAGCATTTTATCTAAGAAAAAAAAGACAAACGAGTGACATTTATTTTTATAGGCACAATTAGAGAGCATTGCTCTTTCAAAACAATATTGAAACTCATTCCCATATTTCCTTGATATTAGGATCAATAACCTTCATAGAAATGCATCAAGCAGTGATTGAAAGAGGGACAATTTCATTTAGTATATCTTACAAAGTTGATTTGTCCTGCAATAATAATAGTGCAATATGTCTGCTGGCAGCCCTCTTCAATTGGGGTATATTGATAATCATATAACTGTGCCAATTTGTTTCTTTGTTGTATATGTTTACCCATAGACTGTTTTGCTTTCTTAGAAGAGACAAACACACTAGTGCAAGCCAGTCAGTGAATTTAAACAGTTTACCTGTATGTTTATGGTTAAAAAAGGATCCCTCTAACAACTCATTCAAGTATATCCTCTTCTCTATTTATATATTTTATATGAACATTCTAATACCATTGAATATGGTCGGAGGGTCTTCTAGACTCTATAAGAATGAGGCCTTTCTTCGTTCACTAACAGCTATTAAATCCCAGACCCTTCTGTATCCCATAAGACAGTGCTGTCCAACTTCTGTGGTACCAAGGGAGGAATTGTTCTGGCCTACATAGTGGAGTGCTGATAATGCAAGCTGTGTTGACCACTCCCTGTTTTTAAACCACACCAATATTACCACAAGACCATGTCCACATTAGTGGTGGTAATACATCAAAAAAACACATGGTTGGTGCTCACTGCAGAGATATCACTCATCACTCATTACTCAGTTTAGTAAGTCATATTAGACCTACCCTTAAATCCAAATGCCTCCTTCTCTCCTTTGAATAATGCAGTACCCTCCCCAGCACATGATTAAACACCTTAGGGACCCCTAACAATAATTTTCAAATGCTATCAAACCTCCAGAACTTATACCAGGCTTATGATCCACATAGTTACATAGTTACATAGTTAAATTGGGTTGAAAAAAGACCGAGTCCATCAAGTTCAACCCCTCCAAATTAAAAACCCAGCATACATACACACACACACACACACACACACACAACACACACAAACATCTCCACTCTTTCAAACACAAACCATATACCTGTATGCCCATAGCTATACTAACTGTAGATTTTAGTATCAAAATAGCCTTTGATATTATGTCTGTCCAAAAAAACATCCAAACCCCTCTTAAAAGCATCAACAGAATGAGCCATCACAACATCACCCGGCAGTGCATTCCACAACCTCACCGTCCTGACTGTGAAGAACCACCTACGCTGCTTCAAATGAAAGTCCTTTTCTTCTAGTCTGAAGGGGTGGCCTCTGGTGCGGTGATCCTCTTTATGGGTAAAAAGGTCCCCTGATATTGGTCTATAATGTCCTCGAATATATTTGTAAAGTGTAATCATGTCCCCTCGCAAGCGCCTTTTTTCCAGAGAAAACAACCCCAACCTGGACAGTCTCTCCTCATAATTTAAGTCTTCCATCCCCCTAACCAGTTTAGTTGCACGTCTCTGCACTCTCTCCAGCTTATTTACATCCCTCCTAAGGACTGGAGTCCAAAACTGCACTGCATACTCCAGATGAGGCCTTACTAGGGATCTATAAAGAGGTATAATTATGTTTTCATCCCTTGAGTTTATGCCCTTTTTTATGCAAGACATAACTTTATTTGCTTTAGTAGCTACAGAATGGCACTGCCCAGAATTAGACAACTTGTTATCTATAAAAACCCCAAGATCCTTCTCACTTAAGGAAACTCCCAACACACTGCCATTTAGTGTATAACTTGCATTTATATTATTTTTGCCAAAGTGCATAACCTTGCATTTATCAACATTAAACCTCATTTTCCAGTTTGCTGCCCAGTTTCCCAACTTAGACAAATCACTCTGCAAAGTGGCAGCATCCTGCAAGGAACCTATAGCTCTGCACAATTTAGTATTGTATAGGCAGAGCAGAGCAGACACCAGCAGGGTATGGCACACACAGGCAGAGAATGGCACAGGCAGAATATGGCACACACAGGGAGCATAGGGAAGGCAGAGTATAGCACACACAGGGAGCATAGGGAAGGCACAGTATGGAACACACACAGGGAGCATAGGGAAGGCAGAGAATGGCCCACACAGGGAGCATAGCTGTGATCAGTAGCTGATCAGTCACTGTAATATTTTCTATGGAACAGAATGCTAACGATGCTTCTGTAGATTTAGATCATAATGGGACAACATCATCAAAAGTAGACCCCACATTATGGAAGCATGGGCACTCCTGCTCTAAAATGTGCTTTTGCACCCTGCGTCTCAGGTGTGAAAAGTACAGGGCTTTAGGGTGTGAACAATAGAAGTTTTACAAGGGGATTACATGTGTGAACAATACAGGTGATTAAAGTTTGAAGTTAAGGTTTAAACAATGCAGGGGCCAGGTAATCTCTGTAGTGATACCATTTCAAGTTTACACATGGTAAGCAGACACAGCAGGTAGACTTTCATGGGGTGGGCCACACAAGGGGGGGGTTATGGGCCGCCAGTTGGACAGCCCTGCCATAAGGCATCTATGTTGGCCTTCAAAGGATTATTTGCTTCCAATGGTTGGTTGACAATAGGCAGTGACATGTTGTGCATTACAGTTTTAGGCTTTTCAGTGCTGGCAGAGAAGCTGGTAGTCGGTATTAAATACTTAATTTCTTTTTTTGTTTTTTGACTTTTTTTAAGTGGTGGGGTTAGGACCCTGCTACTGCCTAATAGAAATGAACTGCTGATAACGGATTTGCTGAGTTGCTAAGCTACTTTCGTTCACCAGCTTCTCTGTATTCATGTTTGCTCAAGACTGTGTTCCCAAGTGATATGCACAAATGTAGCTATACTCTTACCTTGATTTTTTATAGGTGCTATAGTTTCTGTGATGTTAAAATGATATTTTATTATGATGTAGAGATCGACTCCAAAGTCAAGGAACTCCAAACGGACTTTTATATATCCTCACATTTTCTAAAAGGAGGTATGTTGCTTATCATTATATGCAAATTTCAGTGCATCATGTGACAGAAATAACATTACTAATTGTATTAATAATTCATCATCATTAGTCTGAATGAAGTCCTTCAAATCTGTGTCCAGAAAAAAAGTCATTATACAGCACCAAAACAAAATATCTTTCTGTTGTCTAGTTTTTTTCAGTGTTGTATTCTTGTTGAATCTTTTCCTATTAGCCTGTAATCATAATATTGTCTTCAGAACTGGGCATTGCTGTTCTTGTGGGATTGCTGCTTAATTATAACTGTTCACTTGCTTTTTTCGACATGGGGATTTGAAGCATGAACAAACAACAAATATCCACCTGTAGATCTTGGAAGATCCCTAGACATGTCCTGCCTATCACTAATATGATGCTATTTTTATTTTCATTTGCTCCTAGGAGCAGAGGCAACACAAAATATCAACGCTATGGGTTACTAGATGAGGGCGAAAAGTCTATGGTAAGCTCTTTTAGGCAGAGGCCCATTTTCATTGTTTTGGTTATTGGTTATATTCTTTGTATGTAATCTGTATGTTCCATGTATACACCAATTTATTTCACAGCTCTGGTTTATAAATATGTGTTAATAATATTGCTCACTGCACACACTCAGTTATGACCAGGCTGCATGTTATTAAAGGGTATTTCACAGCATTGACTGCTTTATAGAGGTCTATCAAATTCTGTATTCTGATTCCGATCTGGCATCCAAGGCTCAAGGCTGACACTCAAATTCTGGGATTTTGGTTGTCAGACAAATTTATTCTATTTTCAAACAGTGGAATATGGTCAATGTGTCAGGCAGACAGAGATTTGGAACAGGCAAAGGATGTCCCATGAGCTTGTGCCGACAGAATGCAGCCTG
>CM044432.1:163865991-163877070 GCA_024363595.1 Xenopus borealis
TATTAAATAGATGCCTGTCTGGTTCTAAGCCATCTTTTGGTCACAAAATGTATTTTGCACAAAAAAATTAAGAAAATTATTCTGACTACAAATTTTAATTTTAAATATATGGTTGTCCCTTTTAAAAGAGAAATAGTTCTGTCCTCCTTCACTAACACAGAGCAGTAATCTATAGTAACCAACAGGTAATTACATTTGACTGGTCCATTGTAGTTAGAATAATGAAAGGAAATGTCTGAGCTTAGGAAATGGCAGGTCTTTTATTATAATCAATTGAAAGAGCAATAAAACATAACCTCTTCTTTTCTCTTACATTTTGTATTGGTACATGTGTTCCTAGGGGATCATTGCTGGTATATAGTGGGGATGTTTCTTTTACTGTGGAGTCATCATTTTCTCGTTATAGTTTCTCTGCTCCTATGTTGGTCCAGGGCAACACACCTGGGGATAACATTAACTTCAATAAACTTCTTCTTCTATGCCTGTCTTATTATACTGAAGTTAAACTGTTTGAGATTAGTACTCAAACAGTTGGGTGAGTAGTGTTCTACCAATGATTCTCTTTGTTCTGGCCTTCTGGTTCTTGAAGGCCTGGGGCTTGCATGTAGTTTCAACAAAGTGGTGTTTCTTTTTCAGAACAGTTTTTGGTCCATAGTCATTAAGTGGTCCATAGCATCATAGGAACAGCATTATTGTGATAGCATCAAAGGAACAGCATCCAGTGATTTAAGCTTTCCTTCTTCTTTAACCCCTCTCCTGATTTTATTTACTACTCAGACCCTCTCGTATTCATACACTTTTAATTCAAACCACCAATAGCTGATGAAATTCCAAACTGGAGAAAAATGCTAAATATTAAAAAAATATATAAAAAAAAAACATAGAAAAATAAGGACCAGCTGCAAAATCTGGAGATTGAAATAAAATCAAAGACTTTGGAGATTCAGAGGGGCTCATTGACTTTATCTATATCAACTTAAAGCTAAACAGAAATTGTACTGTGCAAATTTTTCAACTAAAGAGATGTTTGAGCTTTGATTGTGTATTATTCGTATACCAGGTACTTACAGTATATTTCATGTTTCAGCAACATATACAATTGTTTTAATTTCCAGTAAATACGATTACTGAAGATGAATAGAATTATTATTGTTATTATTATTATGTCATTGACTTCATTACTAAGGACAGGGACAGCACATAAATTGCAGACCAAACTAGAATCCATGATTGAGAAAAACTCATGGAAAATCAGCATCACACCCTGAAATCTCCAAACATATTGTGAGGGTTAAAACATATTCAATTGGTTAAAGGGCCATCTGCCATTGACTTTTACATGAATTCAGCGGGTTTTAGATGGAATATTTTTGGATTCGGACTTCGAACAGATTCGGGCACAATAAATAGCCACTTTTTAGGGTTTTCAAAATCAAATGCGATGTACACAATGCCAGGCAACGTTCCATTTTTCAACATTAGATAAGATTGAACAGGGCTAGAACATGATCTATAATTTGCTGAGATTTTCCCTTTAAGCATCTAAAGAACATTGCTATTTTAATCCCCAGCCTTATTTTGCAAGGAAAAATTTTTTGGAGAAGAACCTCTAACCCCCAAGTTACCTTCTGTTGTATGAAGTTCATTGCACCTGCACCTTCATTCTGTATTTTTAACAAATGGATGTTTAAGGTCTATAATTTCATTTGTCTGTTGGCCTTATCCAAGTTGTAATTAACAAAGACACATTTTTCTACAACTCCATAAGAACCTTGCCATTTGTCAGCTTGTTTTCTGTCAGTCAGGGATAATCCTGTCAAAACTCCTGTCTCCAGTTCAAGCTCTAGTCTGCCTGACATATTATTTTGTCTTGCATTTAATTTAGCAGGTTTAATTGTATTCCTTTCTATAATAGGCTCCTTTAATGGGGAGCATTATAATTCATGTGCAGGTATGCATTTGCTAATATATGCAAAATGAGCAGGTGCCCACCATCACCTTATCTTTTAGGGGGAGATAAAGGCATTAAAGAACCCCTCTTAATTCTTTGGTGTTTTGTATAGCATTGGCTGAGCTTTCAAAATAGCAACTTCCTTTTAATATATAAAATGCCTTATGGAAACAGTAGTATTTCAGCAGTGACATAAAGTTTATTGGATTAACAGAAACTATGCAATATGCATCAACAAATAAAAAAGTGAATACATTTGGGCACCCCAACAGAGATATTACATCAATACTTAGTTGAGCCTCCTTTTGCAAATGTAACAGCCTCTAAACACCAACTATAGCCATTCATGAGTGTCTTGATTCTGGATGGCAGTATTTTTGACGATTCATCCATACAAAATCTCTCCAGTTCAGTTAAATCATCCCATAGATTTTCCCATGATATTTAAGTCAGGGGACTATGATAGCCATTGCAGAATATTGTACTTCTCCCTCTGCATAAATGCCTTTGTAGATTTCGAAGTGTGTTTAGGGTCATTGTCTTGATGATGCTTGAACATTATCCCGAAGAATTTATTGGGTTGAATTCATCTGACCCTCGACGTTAACAAGGGCCCCAGTCTCTGAACTAGCCACACAACCCCACAGCATGATGGAACCTCCACCAAATTTGACACTACGTAGCAGGCATTTGTCTCATCAGTACAAAGCACTTTGTTTCAAAATGACTGTGGCTTGTCTAAATGAGCTTTTGCATCCAATTTTGCATCCAACTCTGTTTACGGCATGAGCGCAGAAATGGCTTCTTTCTCAGCACCATGCCATACAGATGTTCTTTGTGCAAATTGCACTGAATTGTAGTATGAGGTACAGATACACCATCTGCAGCAAGATGTTCCTGCAGATCTTTGGAGGTGATCATTGGGTTGTCTGTTACCATTCTCACAATCCTCTGCATATGCCGCTCCTGTATTTTTCTTGGCCTGCCAGACCTGGGTTTTATTAGGCAAACAATTGTTTTTTGGGCTGACATTCCCCTTGACAACACTTACAGTATCTAGAAAAATATTTGAGAAAGTTTTAACCAAGAGACTGTTTAACATTTGATGAATGTCTGAACCCATTAACTCAGTGGACAATAACATCAAGTTCACAAGGGAAGATGTTCATGAGAACAAACTTGCCTTTTTGGACTGTCTGATATGCATCCAAGAGGGGGGCAACTTGAAAACGGAAGTATACAGAAAACCCACTCATATGGATCAATATCTGTTGTTTCGATTCCCACCATCCACTGGAACACAAACTGGGTGTCATTAGAACTCTGCACCACAGAGTGTGGCAACTGCTACCAAAGACAAAGAGCAAAAACATCTCAGAGGAGCATTGAAAGCTTGTGGCTACCCAGACTGGACCTTTGTCAAAACAGCAGCAACCAAGCCCAACAGGAACACCAAAAGAATGAAATGCCCAGAGACACATAGTAGGCGAAACATAGACAGACAGACAGACAGACAGATAGATAGATAGATAGATGATACAGATGCAGTCACTTGGATTTGTTAAATGCTTCATGACTCAGGGCTAATTGAAGAAACTGTGTTATCTAAAGTTATCTTAACTCATTTAATGCATTTAACCTTTTTATTAGCATACCAAAGCACCATTGTTTTCAATAGTGAACTCTTTAATTGGATGGGATGCTGTGACACAATATTCTGTGCTAAGTGGGATAAATGGGATAGATGAGTTAAGTCACGACGCATTTAACTTACAAATCCAAGTGACTGCATCTGTAGGTAGATAGAGAGATAGAGAGATAGATAGATAGATAGATAGATAGATAGATAGATGATAGACAGACAGCTAGATGGTGGGTAGATAAACAGACATATATAAACAGAGACAGATATATGATAGGTAGATAGATAGATAGATAGATAGATAGATAGATAGATAGATAGATAGATAGATAGATAGATAGACAAAGACAGATAGATGTTAGATAGACAGCCAGATATATGATAGGTCGATAGATAGATAGATAGATAGATAGATAGATAGATAGATAGATAGATAGATAGATAGATAATAGACAGACAGCTAGATGGTGGGTAGATAAACAGACATATATAAACAGAGACAGATATATGATAGGTAGATAGATACAGTAGATAGATAGATAGATAGATAGATAGATAGATAGATAGATAGATAGATAGATGGATGATATATAGATAGATGATATACAGACAGACAGAGATATGAAACAAACCGCTTTACATAAATACATAACATATTTAAAGTGTATATTTCTTTTTCTCATTTCCAAAACAACCATCATCATTTGCAAGCAGCTGAGAAGAGGCCACATTCTAGACAGAGGCGACAGTTAGGATTGACATATCTGACATTGGACATTTCTGAGCTTTTGTTGCAGGGGCATATGTGCTGCATGCAGCTGATACCGACCCTCAGCCACAAGCTGGAGGAGTTGCTTTGTTGCTGATATAACAGACGAACTGACGCAACTAAGGGCAAAATGCCACTGTGTCTGCAGTTGTAAAAACATGTATTGTGAGACCAGAACTTATCCAGTGTCTTTTTATACCAACTTGACTGGGCATTCCTTCAGTGAGATGTGCCTGTCTTACAGGGGCAACAGACAAGTCCCTAACAAAATATTAAGCAAATTACCTCTCTCCCTCAGTTTTACAATGTCATATTCAGATCTATCTATCTATCTATCTATCTATCTATCTATTTATCTCTATCTATTGCTATCTATTATCTATCTATCTATCTATTTATATATCTATCTATTTATCTATATCTATTGCTATCTACTATCTATCTATCTACTATCTATCTATCTATCTATCTATCTATCTATCTATCTATTGCTATCTATTTATCTTTCTATCAAGCATATATCTATCTATCTATCCATCTGTCTGGCTGTCTGTTGCTATCTACCTAACCATCTATCTGTCTATCTATCTGCACATTGGATCAAGAAATGTCATTAAAAAATCCCAGCTATTGATAAATATATAATATATGGAGCTAAATACATTAGAGAGGATGTTTATCTTTCGCTAAAATATCACTGTTGAACAGAGATTGTAAAAATAAGCATTAGTATAAGGAAATGTGGTACTGTGGGTTTTTATTTCCTCCCTGTCTCTGTGAACATTAACAACAGTATAAAGGCCTAAAAGATTAAGCTATGCTTTAAACGACAACACATATATTTCAAGAACGAAACAAAAAGCCACAGGCCAGTTACCTCTGCATCAGTCACTGAGTTTCATATGAAAGACCTTCTGACTAATTTAAGTGGAAAGTGTCATGTTTTTACCCACAAAGCAATGTTTTTTTTACTCAGAATTCCAATTTCTCTGCAACTTGTACTCAGTTTAGCCATGTGGATACAAATCAGCATCTGCATTGTGGGTACAAAGTGAACTGATGCGTGTGGTGCTGGAAACAGTATTATTGTGCATAAAGTGCAAGACAGTTGCTTGTGTGTTAGATACATTGTGCAAAGGGAGCCCTGGTAGTGTCACAAGAATTACCCAACACTCAGAGCCAGTGAAGCGGGGATCAACCCCTGCGTGTTTAATTCAGTCAGTGATGTAACATCACTGACTGAATTAAACACGCAGGGGTTGATCCCCGCTTCACTGGCTCTGAGTGTTGGGTAATTCTTGTGATACATAGATCCAGGAGTGTGGCCGACCTCCTTCCTGTACACCGGGCCAAGCTTGCTGAAAGGTTTGGGGAAGATAGGAACTTGTTACCTTACAGCCCTGGTAGTGTCACCACTGTAAAATAGGTGTCCCTGGCAGTTATGCACCTTTTTCAGCAAACATTTTAGCACATGACACAGTACACTCTATACTAGATGCAAGTAGCTTTGGAGATGCCATGTTAATGGATGAAGCTTCACATGCAATTTTGTACTTTGCTCCTTCATGAATGGAGCATTTTTATCTATTTTATCCCCCGTAAATAATCAAAAAAGAGAAACAGAACGTTGCTGTATAATTTGGTCCCAAAAGTATTCGACCTGGTGGTTATGCACCCAGGTCCACCTGTTTATTGGGTGAGCAGTGACTACATTTGTTTGCTGATTTAATTAGTTAGGTTGGTGTTTTACTTATCCGATCAAATAATTTTGTATAGTCAGCATTTTTCTACTTTTTTTGGGATAGAGCGGCAAATAATCCTTTTAGTCTGGGATTGTTTTATTACTACAGAGAGAACAGAAATATTTTTTTTTAAATGTGAAATATTTGATTAAAATAAAGTCTGTGGGAGATGGCCTTCCTGTAAATTGGAGCTTTCTGGATAGTAGGTATACAGATAACAGATCCCATAACTGTTTTGCGCTTTACATTATTTAGGCCTCTGTATTATCTAAAAATGTATATCTGTAGCACTGGGACAACATAACAGCCACAACACTTAGGGGCAAATTTACTAAATTCACATCTATTCACATGAATGATTCGAAATTCAATTGAATTTTTAAAAAGATTCTAATTCTGAATATGAAAATTAGGTAAATTCGACCAGTGAATTCAGTAAATTCGATCTAACCGAATGATTCCAATATTTCTAATAAAAACCTATTTGAATATTCCAATACTCGACTATCGAATTACTTCCTCTTAAAATTCTTATTCGACTGCCTAGTTCGCCAGTTTCAATCTGCCAAAGTGGCTTTGGTGAATTTTGATTGAATTATAAAAATGCAATTGAATGGTTAAAATCGTTCGTTTCGAACGATTTGATCGTTCGATTGAAATTTTCATAATTCGATCGTTCGACCAATCGAATTTCGAATTTGAAGGATTTTAATTCCCTAACTATTCCCATGGTTGAATTTTTTATTTTTTTTTAATTCGAAATTCGACCAATAATAAATCTGCCCCTTAGAAAAAGCAGATCCTGTTTTAAGCAATGAGAAAATTTTTGGGGCTGTTTTGTTGTTGGTAAGTGACAAATAATATGGAGACAGAAAATACTAAGGAGTTGGTACAAATAACAATGGTTCATAGGGTATAATGAACGTGTGCGATTTTGTTATGATGAACTCAATAATAGAGTTCCTGTTCCCACATTGCCTTCCATGGAAAAGACATTCCTGAATAATTATTAAATAATAACACTTACTTATCCAGGGCTCTGCTTTATGATCTTGTATGAGAAAAGCTTTCAGTGAGAGAGGTACTTCTGTTGTTTCCTTGGATACTAGCAGTTGCCAATAAGGCCTGTGTTTTTTTATCCGAGAGTGGGGTCCTCGCAGTAGAACAAGACTCGATGAGGAGCTGTTTATACATAGGAACTAAATAGGAACTTTGTTTAATTTACAAAGGGATCTGATCCAGATTATTTCCTACACCCCCCCAGAGGTGCAATAATGAATACAAGAAGGTACTCAGAGCGATTTGTTTAGAACCATGACACAAATTAACTAAGTAGAGGCTAAATCTGTTTTGCTTGATTATCTAATGTTAATAAGGTTATGCGGGCACTAACAATTCATTTTGTATCTGAAAATCATATCCTGGCTAAGCACCCTCTTCCATCTCTTTCCTCTGCAAAGGTCCTCTGCTTTATCACCCAGCCTGTTTTATGAAAGGAGCACATTCATTTTAAAAGATCTTAATTTAATGACGATGAGGAAGGATCAGCTCTTCTATATCCGAGGAATGTACCCAGAGTTTTGCAAAGGGACCACTTTTGCTCACTGGTATGGCTACGTCCACAACTATTTCTCCACACTCAATCACGCAACACAATAATTATCAAATTTGGATCTGTGATTAATAACTCTGTGATGTTTTACAGTCCTCTAATTACAAAGGGGTCATGGGTAACCAACCCTCCACGCTAATAAAATAAGGTGGATCTCCACCATTTAAAAGAGATGATAGTCACCTAACCATAATAAGCAATGCATCAATAAGACAATAATATTAACTTATAAAGTAAACTGTTGGAATTAACAATTAAATCTGGAGATACTGAAGGCATTTTGTTTATTAAAAGTAACTTTTTTTTTTTTTAACAGGGGAATGTGGAAATCATATTATCCGTGCTAGCTTAAAGCATATGTTTGTGGGGGGGGGGGCACTATAATCTTGTGTTCTTATGCCAGCGCTGACAAAGGTCTGGTTGACAGCGATAACTTTCATAGCTATATTTAACCCAGACTGACTAGAGCAGGTGCATGTGGGCCTGCCAGACACTTGTGCTACGGAATCTTGTTTTTTACAGGTCAACAGCTAAAGGGGAAAAGCTACTGTCCTCATGTTAGAAGGAGAGTGAGGCAACTAGAGCCCGTACTAGGGGTTTCTCTTCAAAGCCAGCTGGTCTGGCTTTATTGTACAGGAATTTTTTTACCTGTCAGAGTTTGGTCAACAATACCCTCAGCAGGTGCTGTAGGGAGCAACTTCCTGGAGAAGTAGGGCACTGGTAAGTTTTTTTTTCTTTCTTATATTTGGCAAATGTTGGGAGAGTTTGATGGCTGTGTAAATGATTGTACCACGGGTCTGTGTGATATGATATATTGATGATGTTCTCGACTAAGGATTTCTAGAGCCAGATCAAGCTTTTAATTTCTAATTGAATAATTACATTCTATGGTGAAATCTTAGCTTTTGCTGCTTCCATAGGATGTTGGAAATGTACATGAAGAGATAGATGGGGAAGCCCCCTGTGTTCTGCCATTCTTGATTCAGTCTGTGTGATTTGTGTTCCATCATCAATTGATGCATTAGAAACGTAGTTCTAAAGAATACAGTTTTTGGCTAGAAATATATAAGAATTATGTAGGGGAGGGAGACTCATTTATTATATCTGTAATAGTCCTTGTTATGCTACTTTTCTTTCATAACAGTTCATCATTTAATGCATTTATTCGAGGGGGTATCATTCTGCAAAGAGGTTTTAATTAAGAAAACAATATGGCATACCACATTAGAGAACTGTTCCCATGACTACTTTGGCTGTTGCTGCTTGACCTTATACAGTCTGGGCTCGATTTAAGTATTGCTTGGAAAACAAATACAAAAAGAAAACAAGAAATGCTAGGAACCTTCGTCAGGAGTAACAAAACTGTGTCGGCCAACTTCCACAATAGCAAATGATTAATTGCAGATTTTCCTTCACACTGTAATCCAATGAGTCAAATTAAGCTGATCAAGTGGAAAATAAGTATGGGATGATTCCTAGTAATGAGACCTGTTTGTTTTCTATAGTTGATATCAGAATAACACAGATGTTTTGCTCGCATTTAAGGGCAACGTGTGATTTATGTTTGCTTGTCCTTCATTAAGCTTCAAAGATGGATATTTACATATGGATATTTACATATAAATCATATGGATATAGGCACACACATTCACACAAACAAACAGCATTATGTCAAACAAAGACACAGACAACTCATGAAGACTTATGAAGTCTTTTAAGGCAAAATATAAAATGTATTCTTAACGTGTGATACGCTGCTAATTATAGACGTGAAACCATAAGGAAACCTTTGTTGCACATGTTAATGACGGATTCCGTCAGTGACTATAACAAGAAATAATTCAGAATTAGTGCAGTCTCCAGATGAGAATATTATTAGAGTATAATTATATTCAGTTCAATTGAATCCCACAGAAAAGTTGTTTTAGTATAAATGTTTTAACTGCTAAATGCCATTTCTGATGGGTGCCCAAAAAAGGACATGTTCTGTGGCTCAGGTGACAAATGTGGGGGCAAATGTTATCTCCAAGGTTCATGGAAAAAACAAATTTTTTTTGTGATTCATTAAACCTTCACCTGCCAAGTTCATGTAGAAGTCAATGACAGATGTCCCCTTTACAATAGGAAGATATCTTGATTCGTGCAGGTTTACATTTAATAATCTGAAGATTCTGTTGTTTTCTGGTGATAATGCAAAAAAGTTTGCTGGCATCAAATCTGAAAAAGTCACAGTTTTTGCCAACAAATCTGAAAAATTAATTTGATTCTGATTTTGTCACGATTTACCCGCAAAAGAAAATGTGCTAAAAATGTATAGGGGGTAAAAGTCCATTCGGATTTGCTCGGAGTGGTTTTCTGAAAATAGTCAGAAAATTTCAGATTGAGATAAAGTACTCCCTTAGCATGCTAACAATATTAAAGGAACAGTAAAGGTTAGAGATAAATTTGCCTTGAATAAAAGCGGTGAACTTCCTACCAGCTGCCATCTAGCTGAAGTTGAACTTCAGGTTACGGGACTATGAGGGGTTTCGTTCAACTCTAGTTGGAAGTCTGTATTGGGGAATCTGTGTGCAATAACTTTCAACAATTTACATGTAAACAGTGTTATTTAGAAAAAACAATATGATACAAGTATGTCTGTATTTGTAGTGAAGCTAACACTATCCAACTTTATACTGTATGTATATTTGGCTCTCTTTTATTTTAAAAGGCAACACGTTATTTATTTCTAATACAGAGACAGATTATGCTGATTAAAGAAAAATGCTTTCCTTAATGTATAGATTTCATTTCAGGGTGGTTGAACACTATTAAAAAAGCAACACTGCTGTCCTGCTTTTGAATGTATATAGATATACAGGTATGGGACCTGTTATACAGAATGCCCAGGACCTGGGGTTTCCCGGATAAGGGATCTTCATACCTTAACTCTACTAGAAAATCATGTAAACATTAAATTAACGAACAGGCTGGTTTTGCTTCCAATAAGGATTGATTATATCTTAGTTTGGATCAAATAAAAGGTACTGTTTTATTAATAAAGAGAAAAAGGAAATAATTTTTGAAAGTTTGGATTATTTCATTATAATGGAGTCTATGGGAGATGGCCTTTCCCTAATTTGGAGCTTTCTGGATAACGGGTTTCCAGATAACAGATCCGATACCTGTAGTATCTAAAATGTTTTTCTTTCCCTTTTTAGAGTTTTTAATGTACAGCTCTTTCTGCTCACTGATGTCACATGCTTGCAGGTTCTACCAATCAGGAACCTCCAACTTACTGCCACTGATAGCAGGGCAAAGGGTTTTAAAAAGTTGTATATTCTATGGTACATCTGTATTCAGCTGTACCATAGATTTCCTCCC
>CM044432.1:163934331-163954783 GCA_024363595.1 Xenopus borealis
TCGAGGCTACCAATTCACTAAACATTAGGAAGTATGATATGAAGTTTTATTGGGGCTTTGTATTAGGGATGAAAGTTGATGAAATAAAGGAAGTGAGATCTTGAGTAGTGCTCATGTTTATTACAGATTAGAAGAGAAAATGTGCAGATTATTCGATAATGTGTAGCCTATTTTGGTGGGGGATGGGGGCTGTATCTTGTTAGTTTGAAAGCTAAGCTACCATTCATTGAGACTGTCAGCAAAAGTGATATCCTTTATCTGCCATTTAATTCCCATAGGTATTACAGATGTACTCATAAATTAATTTATAATGATATGAAACTGGTTAGAGCTTTATTGTGCAAATAAATAAATAAATAAATACTCGGCAGTTGTGAAGTTGCTCAGAAGTATCTAGGTTACATAGTTGCATGGTTAAATTGGGTTGAAAAAAGACAAAGGGGGGAATGTAATTAAAGTTGCAAAGACCTACACATTACGCACCAATAAGAGTAAAAATCCACATCTCGCAGTGTAATATTGCTCCTTAAATGGTTAATGCATTGCCAATCGTTATTGCGCATTGCGAATTGTAATTGTGCACTCTTAAGAAGTGCTTGAAGGTGTCGTAATCTTTTGGAGCAAACATAGCGACTTTTTCAGTAAGAAGTTTTATTAAACTGACAGCGCATTAGCGCAAACTATAAAATTTGCAAGCGGCCTTCCACTGGCGGAAGCGGTCGCTAAACAGTTTCCAGGTTCTCAAAAGGTATTTTACATTCACGCAAAGGCTTAACTTTTCACATTGCGAATAGTTTTTGCGTTACTGACTTATATTACATTCCGCTAATAGTCCATTAAGTTCAACCAGAATCAGCCATCACAACCTCGCTGTCCTCACTGTGAAGAACCACCTACGCTGCCTCTTAGTATTAGGTAGATTTACATTTGGTTTAGGATTGGGTGTCATGCTGGGGGAAAGTAGAACATTGGGGAAATGCATAAAGAATCAGGTTGGCTATTTTGCATTTTGCACAATGAACATTATTAAATGGGCATTCAGTGCACCTGTGTTGCACTGAAATGTAGTCAGCATTCAAAATCTTCTAAAAATTGTCAATGTAAAAGAGGGAAGTTCTGATTTCCTAAATAATTCAGCATAGCAGCTTTTTGTTGTCACATTGTATCATTGCAGTGTTATACAACTGCTCACACTCTGATGATGCTGTATAACTTAACTGTTCTCTTCTGCTCTTGGTTATAACACTGGCTCATTCTCTTCTCTGTTGTCATCCGTTATTTAAATAGCCAAGATTTACACATGACACAGTTCATTCTGTTCTTGTCTTACCTACTGTAACCTTCCTTTTTAAAGAGAAAATCTTTGTGTATGTTAGTTTTGTATTTGCTTTTTCTTGTTATATCCTGTGAAGCATATTGTCAGTATTCTCCATATTGCAATTTATTCATAGTAGCTGATGCAAACACAGTGGTTGACTTGATGATTTATGAAATCCCTAGCCACAGGCATGGCAATATTGTCATGAAAAATGGTAGAAAGGCTGCTTGGACTTACTGAGCTTTAACAATAAACATCTCATACCATTTGTTTTGACAAAGCCAAAAGAAATATGTTTTGTTTTCTAAATCCATAATTAATCAGTATAATGTAACGCAGGCCGCCAGCCCCACTAAGTTCTTTATATCAGTACATCTTGGAGGCTACTTGGTTGAACCCTGATTATTTCTTCCTCATTGCTCTTGCTGTATAAACTTTGGCTGAATCTCACACTTTATTATTGTTGTAGAAGACTAGCTGCCTCTTTTATACTCTTATGGCAGAGACACACGTGAAGATTCTGGGTGACTAATCACCTCTTCTTCAGAGGACTAATCTTCCTGAAAAGCCTTCCCACTGGCTAGAATCTAAATCATTGGCAGGATGGTACTCGGAGAGCTTTGTTTTCCGAAGTCACCCAAAGTTGCCTTTTCGTGGAGATTCGTCACCTAAAGAAGAAGCGATTAGTCGCCTGAAGAAGAGGTGATTAATCGCCCGAAGAAGAGGCGATTAGTCGCCCGAAGAATAGGCGATTAGTTGCCTGAAGAAGAGGTGACTAGTCGCCGAAGAAGAGGTGATTAGTCGCCGGGTGACTAAATCTCCCCGAATCTTCAAGTGTGTCTCTGCCCTTAATGCAGGAGAACAGTTACAAATAAGTTGTTACCTTGTTGGACCCTATGAGCCAACACATGTTTGTGCTTCTTTGGTGTAAATATTGTTCTCTTACAGCACAGGCTGTACACCACTGACAAACTATATGAGAAACTGCTATTGCTGCATGCGTTTGTCTAGTTTTGGGCACTGTCCATACTGTACACCAGTGGCCTGCATTCTGCTATTACTGTATGCTGTTGCTGAGCTGCAGCACAATGTTATTCTTGCTGTGTACCACTGACCATTTCATGCTCGCTGAATATCATTAGCAGATTTTGCACACTGCTATAAAGCATACCATTACCTACTTTAGAACACTTTTGTATATAGCTGAGAATCCTTGCCCCCAGGTCTCATAAACATAATTGCAGAGTTTAAGCACACGGGTCTAGTCAATACCATTGCTAAGCTTTGCTCACTACTTCTGTTTTATACCTGACCAGCTCTTGCTAATGTGTCGCTTTTATACGTTTATTCAGCTTTTACATTCTGCATTATTTCATACTTTTGCCCACAATTACACCATGTATACTAATTACAAACGTTAGCACTATGAAATGATTTGATTTATTGCCAGCCTTTTCTATCCTGTAGCCAAACACTGAGATTTTGCACACTGCTCTAACCTGCCTGGTTTTGCTGTATGCTATTACCTAGCTGTAGGCTGTGGCATGTCACTGACAAGACTTGACATACTGTTCTTATGTATAGTAGTGTGGTCTAGCTTTGGGAAAACAATTCTTGTTCATGCCATTAGCCAACACTTCTTCTACTCTATACCATTTAAAGGACTGGTAACATCAAAAAATGAAATTGTTTTAGGCTGGGGACAGACAGGGAGATTCGGGGAGATTCTTTTGCCTGGCGTTTTTAGCAGGCGACAGAATCTCCCCGAATCTCCCTGTCTGTCCCCAGCCTTAAAGTGATAAAAATATAAAGAGTTGCCCTGCACTAGTAAAACTGCTGTATTTGCATCAGAAACACTAATATTGTTTATATAAATAAGCTGTTGTGTAGCAATGCGGACAGCCATTCAAAGGAGAAACGGCTCAGGTTGCACAGCAGATAGCAGATAAGCTCTGTAGAACATAATGATGTTATCTGTCATCTACGATTTAACCTGTGCCATATAGCATTTTTTCAATTTCTACTACTACTCATTGTTGTTACTCAACAGCTTGTTTATATAAAGTATAGTAGTGTTTGGGTCCTGTTTGGTGAATATGATTGATATCTTTAGTTGTACTAGTTTTCATAGGTACTTTTATGCAATTATGTTACAGGTATGCAACCTGTTATCCAGCATGCTCGGGTTCTGGGGTTTTCCAGATAAGGGATATTTCCAAAATGTGTATCATCATATCTTAAGTGTGCTAAAAAGTATGTAAATATTAATAAAACCCAATAGGATTGTCCTGCCTCCAATAATTAATTATTAATAATTAATAATTAATTATATCTTAGGATAAAATACAATATACTGTTTAATTAACCTAGAGAAAAAGGAAACCATTTTAAACATTTTAATGACTTAATTAAAATGGAGCTTTCTGGATAACGGGGTTCCAGATAAGAGAACCCATTTCTGTATTATGTTTTTTTTAGTTTCTTTTACTTTGAAATGGTCGTTGAATGTACTCAGTCTAGCAAAATACTAGAGTAGAGTCAAAATGTCGGTCAAATTTAAGATTAATGATGCTAGTAATTATACCTTTGTTACATAAATATTATATCCCCATTTCTTATCCATTTGGTTTTGATTGAACCTTGTTTGCATATAATACAACCTTGACTTGGCTATTAATGTTTAAACTTGTAGTCTTTGGTGTCTGTGCCACCTAACCATTGACCTTTGGGCACAATAGGTGGGAATAGGGTTGCCACCTAGCCTGGCCGGTAAAAATTATGGTTGATCCCACTGTTATGAAAAAACCTAAATATATAGGAAGGCTGGAAATGTGGCAAACCTAGGTGGGAATAAAGGAAAGAAAATGATGTATTAATTATATTATTATTATTATTATTATTAATAATAATAATTATAGCTGTATAAATGGTCATAAATTGTCATCGCCTACCAGTTACAGCTCCTTACAAGTAAGGAAACATCTTTATATCTCAAAAAAAGTAGTTGGAGGTGAATTTCCCAGTTAATCAAAGCTGGAATTACTGAAACAAGACTTAGCAAATTTGTTTAACCACTGGTTCCCCATCAGGACCATCGGCTAAACCAGTCTTTTGTTCCCCTTAAAAATAAGTTTTAGTAAACATGATGATCAATGACTTCAGCTTTCTGGCCGTTAAAGGAGTAGAACATGCTAATAGTGCATCACTCAATGAATGTATTTCAGAAATAGTTATGCAACAACATTTACCCTCAGGCTCATTTTATCATTTATTATTATGTTTTAACCAATCTGTTTAGAGAAGGCGCAATCGTGCGACAAGACATACACATATGCCAGTGTAAAGGCAATGTTTACTGGAATTCTTCATATGGTTCAAATAGACTGGTGATTTATTCTATTTAGTTAGAATGTGCATGACCTCATTGTATTCACCCTGGGACTGGATGGAAACTAAACAGCCTAATTGTATACAGGTCTGAAGGTGACCAGCAACACATATTTTGATACTGCTATATTCTAATAATATTATATTTATATGATGGTATTGCAAGTATGATTAAGGGGCAGATTTATCAAGGGTCGAATTGAAAATTCAAATTTTCTAGTTTTTTTTATGCCCAAAACTGTCAGATTTACCTAGGAAATTGTTAAAATTTGATTTGAGTTTTTAAAAAAAATTTGAATATGATTTTATCATACTCTGGCCCGTTAAGAACTCAAATTTGACTATTCTCCACCTAAAACCTGCTGAATTGCTGGGATCAATTTGGAGTTGTCTGTACCCTTCCTGACATTTGAGTTTCTTTTTTGAAGAGTTTTACAAATTTGATTTTTTTAATAATTTCGGTTGTAATTTTGAGTTCATGGGAGTTTTTAAAAACTCACATGAATTTGAAATTCCTTTGATAAATGTGCCTCTAAGTGTATTAGGTACACGAAACGCGTAAGGCTTGAGATGATTGTTCAAATAAAGGTTTTTTTCTACTTTTTAACTAACCTATTTTGGTCTGTTTTTTTGAGATATGTGGCTTCCTAGAGTGCTTTTTTTTCTGTATTCGGGTATTGCGAGTCTTTTTGCATCTAGTAAATGCTTGTTGTCATGAAATGCAACTCAGTTTCAAGTTTCTCTTTGGGTCAAGCAATATGCAGAGAACTACAAAGGGCATATTATATTGGGTGACAATTGTTAGCTATTTGTTAATATGCAGAATGGAAGTGCAACCTGCAGTTCTTCTACTGTTACTGAATTTCACCCTCCTGCACCCCAACAACAGATAAACATTCTCAGAGGACAACTGTACTTTAACATCAGCAGAAGGGGTTCAAGTTGGGCATTCATGCTTCACATGAATTCCCTACACCTTCTCAAAAAAGGGTCTCCGTTTCAGTGCTTCTATAAATCCATTCTTTCTTTAATTGGTAAATAATTTCCTGCTAACATCTATGTGGGCATAGGTCAAGCAATGATGGTAGAAATAGCTTTTCCTGTTTTTGTGCCAGTGTATTTATCCATTTCCAATGGGTTGGAGGCACCAAAACGTGTTCTTTGTATGGAAAAACGATAAATATTTCTTCCCGATATAATTATGTACCACTTTGTAACAGAAAATTCCACAAAAAATCAAGGACGTGTTTTAAACAGTTATAGGATTTCAGGCATTTACTGTGAGACAAGCCCTGGCATTTGTCCATTTAAAGCCTCCAGTCTGTCCAGTGTGTGTCAGAACATTCTCTGCCAGCAAGAGCCTCTGATTATCTTGCTTTCAAATGTCACCAGATCCCTAGGAGGAACAGCTCTTGAAGTCTTTACAATCCCTTGTCACAGGTTATTTAATTCAGTTCAATACAATTCAGATAGGTCTTTAAAATGTATTTCCGCTAGATTTGTAACTAAGTCATCTTTTTCAACCTTAGAAAAAGATGTAAAATATTGAGAATCCTAAAATAAGAACAAAATCATAAAAATAATTAGACTAGAGAGCCAGATCCTGTTTTATGTTGCGTTTTTCAACAAATAATGCAAATAATATAAAATTGGTTTGATTATTAAAAATAATAAATGAAAAAAATAATGAATAGTGAAATAATGAAAAGTAGCACTAAATATTTACACTGACTTTTAGCAGTAAATGTATCTGTGATCTTGTAAAGAAGTATGTAATTTGATTGCTTGAGAAAATATATGAGTGTGGCAGTATTGATCTCACATTTCAGAATTAGGCAAATTTTGAAATATGTATCAGTATCCTAGTAGCCAAGCTTTTAAAGATTACTGAACTGTCCCTTGAGATCTCCAATTTGCCTGTAGAAACCCAAGGTCACCATCAGATAATTTCAAGGGTGGGCGTTGGGCTGTTCTTGTACAAGTCAGAGGTGAGCAGCGTTACTACACATCCACTTGTCAGTGATCAATTACATGAAGACACATAGCCTAAAGCTTGCAGAATCAAGACATTTTTTTTGGAGCTGCCTGGAAGATAGAAGAAATAAAAATACTCCCCAATAATGTGCAGCACATTTTTCTAAGCATTCGCATCACTAACACATTTGGCACTCTGCTTTCAATTAAAACGTTTATTTTTCATGTTTGTCTAAGAATGTTGTTGCGTTTTTGGGGGAAATACAAAACTGTATTTATTAGAATTGAAAAAATACAGCCCCCCACACGTAGGGATTAGTGAGTGCAAATGCATTGCTTTCATCCCTACATAATGTAAAACATATTTAAGTAGATCAGTGTGATTCCATATTTGACCAGATTATCGTTGGCCAGATTTGTGGATTTACAGCTCAAAGAGCCATCTTGATGGGAGTTTTTGGTGCAGTTCTGGCCACATGCACATATTTTTCAGTTTCCAAATGAACTGCATGATCATCTGGGTTTGTCTGGCCCCTTAAATCAGTCAGTAGGCTGACCAGCCACAAAAAAAGCTGAGCCAATTTATGACCCAATTTGGCATAGGTACCAGATGATCTGAAATGCATAGGAGGTACATCCCTGCACTTCTGCTGAGTGATCCGACAGATCTACTACAGTAACGTCTGCATTGATATACTGCCAAGTATCCCATGGGGTGCTTAGTTAATACCCATTTCATCTCTTGAAGACCAGCCAAGACATAAACAATATGTGACACTAGTCCTGTCAGCTTGAAGGGTAGTGACCTGGGAGTGGTCTTTGCATGTGCTTCCTCTCCTACTGCCACATAAATCTTTGCTTTGCACTTAGAATTCAGCATATATACAGGCCCAAACTTACCCATGTTCAACTTTATAGTACAGATATAGTAACTTGTAGCTGAAACCCAATCATTAGGTGATAAAGACTTAACTTCAATTTCTATTTTGGATAAATGGGCCACACCATCTGTATTTGATGAACATACTCCAGCTCTACTCAGTCATCCCAATGATGATGCAAGGACCGTGTATGGTTTCTCTTAAACCTACCACAAACTTGGGTTGTTGCCAATTGCATTGTTGCATATGTAACTCTATTAGCCCTTATGCACACAAATGGGACTGTTGCTAGTAATGTGGGCCCCAGTGTTGGAGCCCACTATATACTTCAACTTACATGGGGAATGAGTAGTAACAGCAAGTGGTAAGTACATGGGATGTATGGACTCCACATATGTGCCTGTTAACTCTCCAAGTTTGCATCTCTGCTCATCATAAATGGTCCCTTAGAAGCTGTAGTTCAACAAAGATTTTAGAGTCCATAACCTGCATTTCTAGGAATAACAGTGCATAGTTTGAGAGTTACATTGCCATCTGTACGGAATATTTATATCTGTTTCCTCGTAATCATGCTATGTAAATAAGTTTTCAGTTCACCTGCTTTTGGTCCCAGGTTTAGCCTCCTGTGACCCCTAGCCACTTTATTTCATGGAAACACTGAAAGTGAACCCTAGTCTGTGCCGTTAAATAAAGAAAATAAATGAATTTTTCTCACAACCAACTTGACACATTTTCCTTCAGTTCTGGCTTTTCTGTATACTCCAGAGTGTTGGCATGTGATTTTTCTCTCATGCTCTGCCTTTGGGTGGAATGCAGCAATGTAGTCTTGTCTGTCAGAGCTGGGCCCAGCCCATAAGCACTGTACAAGAAAAAGCCCCATCCCCTGCTCTGCCTAACTCTCTGAGGAACACAAAGAAGACGGAGCTGCAGGCAAAAGTGTCAGGACTGTTGAGAACTAAATAAAGTTTAAACAAAAGAAAACTATCTGTGTAGAGTAGCCATAAGCGTATTTTAATACAGCTTAGAATTGAGAGTATCCCTTTAATTAAGTTTATTTTCTGTCAGACTCAGTTCTAGCATAAATAGTTTTTTTTACATAAAGCATAATTATGTAATTGAATTGCTAAGCAAATGATTAATAAATTACATTCTATGGGAACATTGGTATGTAAAAAAATGCAGGCCCTATAATTATTCTTAGCATTTTGTCAATCTAATTTTCTTGGCCCTTAATGTTACATTGAACCCTATCAGTGAGCAGGAACCATATCTAGATACAAATAAAAGTGTGCTTGCTTTTGTCAGTCATACTGAAAGCAGAGGTTGTTCAGATAAAGATTCTGCACAATTTAATGAATTCTAGGTGGGCTTTCAAGGGTGAGAAGAACATTCTTAAGATAGGAAATTGAAAGCGAGAAAGGTTTCAAAAGTGACAGTTCTACAGGGATGAATTGAGCAGAAAGGAGGCAATTTTAGCAGAGAGTATGGAACAAGGAGAGGCCTAGCTTGCCATCTCAAGTGTAGAAGGGGCAGAAGAAAATAAATTCTAGAAGAACAGAGAAAAATGTAGAGATAATTTGGCGTGCAATGGGATGGTATTGATGGGGTTTCAGACTGATGGTGGAAAAGATAAGACCCAAACAACTGTGAGATATATGTAGCAGCAGCTTCTTTAATAGGTTGCAAGGCATGGAGCATGGTAGGAAAATAATGAGGATATCTGTGAAAGTCTTGGCTACTGAGTGACAGCTCAGTGGATACATTTTTCACTTTTATTGTATTGTTTCTTACCACTTTTACTGATGTGTGTTTGTGTGTGTTTTCTTCATTTTCAACTGTGCCAACCTCAAATGTACAGTCTGAAGACAAAAATAAGAGAAGCAAAAAACATTTATCAAATACTTTAATAATGTTGCATGTGGATTTTGATTTTAAAATAAATATTCTAGCCAAGATAAAAGAAATGCAAAATTGGAATCTTTTTTGTGTACAAAACTCTTAACAAAGGTACTTGCCCTTATACCCCTTATATATGGCCACTACAAACCAATCCTTTTAATCTAATCTGTAGGTTTTGGTGTATTCTCACAATCCAGTATCTTGTTTATTGCTCAGTGCCTATAAGCAAGATGGCAATTATTTTAATAAATATTGTTACTTGGAGACTCCTTTGTAAAATATCAGCAATTCTACCTTTACAACATTTATATTTGTGGATCACTTTAAGGACAAGGACACTGTCAATTTTCTTTATATTTCGTCTATATTAATATATTTTAATTTAATTTTAACATCATAAATGCCATATCTTTCATAAAATGATGTGGCTGAGGATGCTGGCAGATATGATTAAGTGCTAACAAAACACTAGCATTTGGGAATCCCCAATTAGTTAAAACATGATATTGTACATTCCATGGCAAGGTGTCCTGGTTTATTTTGTGGGCAGTTTATGAATATTTTCCCTTTTATGGTCCCGGTAACCTCATGTGCATACCTAAGGGTCCGATTTATTAAATTCACGTGAAGGATTCGAGGTTCGATCGAATTTGGTCGAATTTCGAACGTAGGATTTCTTCGTTTGGTCGAATATGTGAATAGGGAATGGTCGAACGATCTAATACATTCGAATAGAGTCGAATGGACGAATATTCGATCATTCGATCAGCGAAGGATTTTATTTTTTAAGTTTCTTAGATTGCCTACCTCGGCACTCCCATAGGCTTCTGAGACTAAGTCCTGATCGAATAGGATTCCTACGATCGAAGTGTTCGATGGTTTGAATCGTACGAATCATTCGAATGATCGAATGATTTATTCGTTCAGTCAAATGATTTATTCAACTGATCGAATAGATTTGTATTCGATCATCGAATGATCGAATATTGAATAAAAGGTAGCCTAGAACTATTCGATGAACATTCGAAAATCGAATGCTAATCGAATATCGAATAGAAACAAATTATTTTTGGGGAATAATAGTAAATTTGCCCCTTAGATTCATAATTTCATGCAAATTGGGTGCAATTAGAGGGTTGCCCATGTGATTCAGAAATTCTGTTTAGTGGAGAAATGAAAGGCAAGGGTCCACTTTTACATTTTAAAATACTGACTGTGCAACTGCTTTAAGCTTGACAGGAAAATCCACAATATTAGAAAGGGTCAGTATAAAACAGTAAACCTATACATGCCATAATGTACAGACATTATAAGGATTCAAGAAAGTGCCAGAGCCCTATTTTAGACACACACACACACGTATGGGAACTCTAGGAAACCAAATAGCCATTAAGCTCAGCATTACTGTAAGATCCATCTCCCATAGACTCCATTTTAATCAAATAATTTCCAATTTCTAAAAATGATTTCCTTTTTCTCTGTAATAATTAAACAGTACCTTGTATTTGATCCCAACTAAGATATAATTAATTCTTATTGAAGCAAAACACCCATCATATTGGGTTTAATTAATGCTTAAACAATTTTTTGTAGACTGAGGTACAGAGATTTGCAAAAAGAACTTTTATCCAGAAAATCCCAGGTCCCAAACATTCATAATAACAAACCCCATACCTGTACCTTGTACATGATGATAACTAATCTAGCATGCATTCATATTGATAACAAAACAATCTTATTGGGGTTATCTAATTTTAAAATGTTTTAGTTAAACACTAATTCACATTATGGAGGAGTTTGTCACCAGTGCATACCAGAAGTATATATGTTCCTAAGATAGAAGGAAATATGGCATTTATAAAGTGGTTCTTAAACTATTCAGTATAAATAACCCTGGCTCATGTCACATCAATAATTTTAATATTATTGTACATATTTACTGATGGTCAATATTTTTTTCATCATGCAAATTCAAATGACTTTTTTTTATTTAAAAAAAACCTGGTGCAGTTAAATTTTTTTTTCACTTTTTAATCTATTTACATAATTTTTTGAGTCTGATCTAAAAAAATTTTTTATTTTGCCCAGAATTCAGGGAATTGACCCAAAATGCTGGTAACATTACTGTCATACATTCTAGACAAAATTTTTATAAAATCTTCCACATGCTTGAGAATACTTTCCAGAGGTTTTTGCTAAAAATAAAATGTTGCCAGTATCTGTAACTACCAGAAAAACAAATGTTATTTGCTAATTTAATCAATCTGTCAATGAATGTAGAAGGTTAAAAAACCTTTAGGCATTTAGGTTTTATCCAGCAGTAAATAATTTTTTTTCTATTAATGAATGTATCCGAAGGCAAAGTAATTAAACAGTTCCTCTGTCTATCGGTGTTTGAAAAGGGCCCTTGTCTAGTGTCTACAGGCAGCTTTATGCATGGCTTATATATTAATAACCTTATGAATAGGTAAAGTTTTATTGCCTTCATACAATTATTTTTATTAGTAATCAGATACCACTTGCAATAAACCACTGACTTTAGAGTTGCCAGACATAAACATTTTTTTTGGCCTTGTATGGAAATAAATAAACCCTAATCTTAGGAGAAAGCTAATATTATTGAAGTATAGGAAAAATGTGAAAAGGTCATGGCTTTTTTTTCTGAGGACTGCTGCTTAATTCCTCCAGAACTTGTAGAAAACTTCAGACACATTCTAAAATATATTTTGCATGGCAGTTTGTTTGGGATAACTGCACTGTTGATATTTGTAACAACTATTAAGGGGGGTGCTTCAGTAAGGCTATAAAAGTGAAAATGAAAAATAATAATAAAAAATAAAATTCAGAAAACAATTTAAAAAGTTGTTGAAATATAGAAAATGTCTACATACCTCCCAGCAATTTGGAATTCTTTTTGACCATGCCCATTTTGTGGCCACACCCCCTAATTACGATGTTTATTTTACAAAATTGGCAGGTTATGAAAGTTTGAACATATTTCTGTGTTTTTATTTCAGTTATTACAGTTTTGTTAATGAAGTTGCCCTTTAAGTTGTGAGTCCAACTTTTCCCAAGGGACCTCCTTATCGTTATATTTGTTGCAATTACTTATTTGCTTATCTCTAAATTGTTACAAAAGTATCTTAGTTGTACCTTGTGGCTGTTCTGGGCTCTCTGCCAAAAGCCAATTAAGTTAGAAACTTTGTATCATTTTCTAGCTGTTCAGTGGAGAGAAAGTTGGGACTTTTCAGTACAAACACGGGACTGTGGGTTCAGCTGTCAAAAGTGAGACTGTCCTGCTGAAAATGGGACAGTTGGGAGGTATGTGTCTATTCAGTAAATGTATAGTCCAAAAAGTCCCAATAGCCAATGGGCATTTAATCTAGCCGCAATTTTTTATTTTCGGGAGCTGTCTCTTCATATAAACAGGAGGTTAAACCATTGGATATCTATGAATAGGTAAAAAGAAAGGCATTAAACAACTGAGCAGTTTGTGTTTGCCACGACTCTTACTGACCATATGCATCTGAAGAAGTCACTGATTGGTGACAAAATGCGTTGGGTGGATTTTATTACAAACTGATGAGCCTTCTGATGCCTACAACTTTGTAAGTGCATTTTATTATGATAAAGCCAAAATTGTAAAAATTTAATTATTCTAGGGGAATGTGCCCTTCTTTTTACCTATTTAATAATTGTCAGGAGCAAACCTTAAAGAAATGATCCTCTTAATGGTCTACATAAAAAAAGATCAGGCCAAGGCACAAGTTGCAGACTGCAGTGTGTACATCATGGTACCCCAAACAGACTCATTAGGTTTGTAGAGCAATCCCTGCATCTCAGCTGACCTTCTCAAGTATCTTACAATGTAGAGTAGCACAAAGGCAGGGGGCATTTTATTTTAATGCAAGCATGGTGCATTTGAGAAATCATTTTGTCTCAGCTGAGTAGTAGCTAAAGGTACTATCCAATTTAGTAATGCAATTCCATCTGTACTTTGTGAGACATGTGTCCTGTACATACAATTCATATGTCATATTGGTCACCCTTATACCTACACCATTGTTCTTCTGATGACTTATTTGGGATGTTACCTATTATTGCATGGGTACTGCCCCTCCACTACTGTTTCTCACTGAGGTTGATCTCTTGAAAATAGTTACTTCCCTGTCCTCCTAGGACCCTGACTCAAAATGGTGTTACCCAAAAGATTTCTTGCACTGTGATCATGACAGCTCATAGCCACCGTTCTGTGCTTTTGCTAGGTCAATTTGAAAAAAAAAAATGTAAATAAAAGCGGAAAATTAAATTTTATGGCTTGTGAATAATGGGCATGTATTCAATTCACATCCATCCCTACTATAGAATTGTAATAAAGGCTCCAAGAATTCCCCCCTCCATTTGACGAACATAAAATATAAATACTAAATATAGATACCGACCTTGGCAAAGTGTAAACAACTGCTGCCAAACGCTGTATTCCCTAGCATTGTATTGTGATTGCGTTTTTGCTATCCAGTGTAAATCTTTGAGGCCGATTGAAGTGGAACAAATATTTCCACTGGATATGTTATATCTGGACACAAATTCAGAACAGCAAGTAAGGAACATCACAGGGGCGTCACACGCACACCCTTTGCTAGGAAGATATTCATAATATGGAGCATCTATGGGCCAGCCTTATCTTTTTTCTCTACACAAGGTTCCTTTGCTCATGAGACTTATCCTGATCTGCGCTAAAGGCACAAACAACGATGTGCATTCCTTTCTGGGAGTGCAAATAGGGGCAATTATAAAGCAACAAGCATTTTACTTTGTGTAGTTCTGCACCCATCATTGCATCTAGTACTTACTAGGGCTTACTTTGACAAACCCACCCCAAATTGATATAGAACAACCAGAATACTAGTAGATGCAACATCTGAATCACACTGAACAACGTCAACATTTTAAAAGCAATGCGATGCATTTTTTTTTTTGGTTTTTGAAACAGATCAGGGAACTGTTAGCAAACTAGTCAAGTTTTAAAGGATTCTCACTCTCAGGGTATTAATTATTCTTCATTAGTTATGTGTTCTGCCAAGGTATACACAAGTAGTTTTTTCTATGTCATCTGGCCGATTCCCAGCAGATGCACACAATCTGTTCTGCTGTCACTAACACGGTTGAGTTTGTGAAAGGAATGTGTCAGAACACGCTGCTTCAGTCAGTTTTTACAGATTTTTCTTCCTGAGAGTGTGTGCTTTGCCTACTTTTTATGCTTGCATTCTCATCCTTAGGAAGATTTCCAAGAAACCACAACGGTATATATATATATATATATATATATATATATATAATATGGCTTACCCATATGCTAGCACTTTTTTCTATATGGACTTTATTTAAATGCATGTCATGTGATCTTACTAAGACTGTTTGATCAAAGGCTTCTATAACTATAAAATACACAGAAGCTGATGTTTGAAATTTACTGCTCAAGAGTAATGCAAATACACAGTCAAAAAAAATTGTAGTGTTGGCCGAATTTCTTATTTACTGTAATTATACTATTATTTTAACACAAGGATGCAAAACCTGAACTACAAATCTTAATGGCTGTTGAGGGACTTTTATTTCAAAAATAGCTGAAGATCCACATGTTGGCTGGAGGTCCACAGGCCTGATGTGGCCCTCCATGATATATTTATAGCAACTCAGCATGCAAAAGAGATCACTTGACATTCCATTCTTCATATTCTGGCCCATTCAAATAGTATTGACGATGAAGGAATGAAACGAGAAAGCTGACAATGAATGAAAGAACTAGAAAGCAATTGGAGAAATCCAAAAAGAGAAATTTGAATACTGTACATATAGAATATGTGGTAGCGTTTTCTTGGACACAGTCTTAAATTATACTTCTAGTTGTATTGAAGGGATCTGAACATCTTAGGAAGAGAATGCATTCACACGCTAGACTTAAATATATTAATAGTACCCAAGATTAAGGGGCAAATTTACAAAATTCACATGAAATTCACATGAAGAATTCGAAGTTCGATCGAATTTGTATTAAATTCAAATCTTTGAATATGCAAATTAGGCAAATTCGACCATCGAATATTCGAATTCGAATGATTCAAATATTTGAATAAAATTTAATTCGAATATTCGATGGTCGAATACTTCCCCTTTAAATTTTAATTGACCACCTACTTCGCCAGATCAAAGCTACCGAATTGGGCATCATTATCTAAATCGAATCGAATATAAAAAATTCAATCGATCGCTTTAAAATTCGATTAAAATATTCGATCGATCTAATTTTTTATATTCGATCGATCGAATTGCGGTAAAATCCTTCGAATTCGAAGGATTTTACTTCCCCACTATTCCCATGGTCGAATTTCAAATTTTTTTAGCAGTCGAAATTCGACCAATAGTAAATCTTCCCCTTAGTAACTGTTCTCATCAGCATTTGTATTTTAGATCTAGAAATTATTTCCAAGAAAAGCTGACTATTTTGGCTGCACTTCTACACAGCCCTGGCCTATATAATCGTAAAGAGCATCACTAGGGCTTTTGCACTTACAGTTTTATAGGCTTTGTTCTATTGGATTCAGAAAAGTCATAGGGATTATTGATCAATACAAAAACATACTATATGAATGCAGAAAGGCATTATAGCATGTTTTGTTTTTTCCACTTTTAACATTATTTCAGTCTTTGTAGGTTCAGTATAAGTAAATTATTAATTTGCTTTATTTATGTATTGTTGATGTTCCTCTGCAAATGCTTTTGGTTTCCCTATAGATAAGTTGTTCATTGGTGTGACAAAAATGGATGTTGGCATTGCTAGACTTATCACATACAAGCATGGGATCCCTTATCTGGAAACCCATTATCCAGAAAGCTCCAAATTATGGAAAGACCTTCTTCCATAGAATCCATTTTATCCAAAAAATCCTATTTTTTTTTTTAAAGTATCTCCTTTTTCTCTGTATAAGATAAGAAAACAGTAGCTTGTACTTGATCACAAATACTTATTCGAAGCAAAACCAACCTATTGAGTTTAATTAATGTTTAAATGAATTTCTAGTAGACTTAAGGTATGAAGATACAGATTATGGAAAGATCCATTATCCGGGAAAATACCAGATCCCGAGGATGTTGCATAATAGGTTTGATACCTGTATTGGGAAAATTCAAACCAAATATATATTGATATTTGGGGATTGAATAGATATTAAGGGTTCAAAACTGACATTTACTTCACCTGTATGGTCAGTATTGCTCCCTTGAGAATGTAACAATAATTAAAGTGAATATGTTTACTCTACAGTACAATGCATCCAAACTGAGTAAGTGTCCAAATACAATAAAGAACATCTCTCTTTACGAGTGCATATATTTTTCTATCATACGTACAGAAATAATCCTATTCCGTTATGGGGAAGAAAGCTGGAATTATTATGCTTACATGGCAAAGCCTGGTTCACAGATGTTTTTTTTTCAAGCCTGCTTTAAGTAAAGTGAGCTAATCAATATGCATACACAGCTAATTATGGATGGCTGTGCCAGGAACAGTTTAGAAGCAGAACATGCTATGGCAGAATGGGAAGTGAAATGTTACTTGGCAGCTTGTTCCTCGAAATTGCCCATAAACAGTAAAAAAGTAGTTATTAAATAAATAAATGCTTTCTTCCCCTGCAAAGAGAAATACATTTTGGGAAAAACAGAATCAGCCAGAGCATCAAAATCCGATATGTTCTGGAGCCAAGCTTATTAAAACGGTTTCTTGAGTCAGATGTTTCTGAACATGAGGATGGAGACTCTTCCAGAACGTTTCTCTTGTTTTAATAAACTTTGATATATTGAAATGTAGTGAAAGAAGTGCAAGTTTGAACTTGGGATTTCATTTCTTCCCCCTATGATCTCACGTCCGTTCATAAAAATGGATTACTCGTGTAAAGGAGTTTTGGCAAGTTTGAATGATTCATTGTCAGTTCAGCACAATTTATATCCTGATCTATATTATTTTCTAGGTTGTGCAATTAATGCTTTCAAGCTGAGTTAGTTCCTGCACCAGAGAACTTCCAATACTGTATTTTGCTCATGGAGCACAAGGGAAAAAAGTGACTTGGCCTGGGTCATAAAGCCCAGACATGCCTATGTTAAATTCTTAGGATATCAGGATATCACCCTGTTCCCATGTGGGTAGTAACATGTGCAAAATTAATCCCACTTCAGTAGAAATAGCAACGAGACATTGGTTTCATTCTTTTTTCTTAACTGCCAATTGTAAATACTAACACAAATCTTTAAAATTAATATTTATACCTTTGCACTCTCATTCCAATTGTTTCTGGTTCAAGGGGTTTTCATCTCATCAAATGACTGGTTTAATCTTGGGAACCATTGCTAGAATTCTTATAACCAAGTACAGGCATATAAGACACAAAGGAACCTTATACTTTACATCTGCCATTGACCACTTCAAAGTAGAATTTGTACAATATTGCTGTTTTCCAAGGTCTTACATGAAACCAGCAAAACATGCTTAATGTTGCTTAGAATTAAATAATCAGCTACTGCCTGGTCAATTAAGGCTACTTTTCTACATTTTTTCTTTTAAAGGCCTTTAGTCTAACATCCTTTTTACGCTTAAATGCTGCATTTAAGGTAAACGTTTTCTAGAAATCAACAGATTCTTACAACGCATATTGCATCCAAATGTGGTCGGATACACAACGGCAGTCATGTGTTTCTCAAGAACCATCTAATGTCATGTACATTTTCCGACAGATAAAAGGCCTGTTATAGCATAAGTTGTCCCCTATTTACAGGGGTAGATCCTGGTGTTGTCCTTCAAGATGTGTTCCCCTGGTACTGTCTCTATTTCATTTGCTTAAAATGTAATAGAACCTACAAATTAAGTATGTCATATATATAGATTTATCCAGGTATTTGTTTTTATTACTGTGTATGTAATATTATCTATAGACTCAGTAGAACTTGTGCAAACCAATGGTAACTTTCTTGCCCTGCTCCTAAAAAGCCCTGCTCTCTATTACCCTTAAGGTAGATTACCGACTGAAAAATGAAGATATGTATTTTAAATCTTAAATTGTATTTCAAACTGTTTTTCAGTTTGGAGAAACGTTTCCTACAGTAGCAAGACAATTAGAGAAAACAAAACTCCACCAAGTGACTTGAAGTTCTTGAATTTCTAGATTAGCACAGATACGCATGACATGGTTGTCCATAATAAAAGCCATAACAATAAGAACCATAAAAATCCATTTTTTTCCAGAACTGATGCTACAGTACATGGTATAAATGTAAATGTTCTCTTTTAGCATGATGTTCTTGTATGACTTCAGATGTTGAATCTGGGCAAGTTCCTTTGGCACATTTAGGGGCATATTTTTTTTAATGGTCGAATTGAAAATTTGAGCTCAGATTTTTGAATTTTTTTTTTATGGTCAAAACTCTAAAATTCGGATTGTGAATTATCCAAACTCGATTCAAATTTTAATTTAAATTAAAATTTCTAAACCCTGGCCCTTTAAGAACTCGAATTGGACTATTCACCACCTAAAACCTGCTGAGTTCATGCTTAAGTCAGTGGGAGAGGTCCATGGATCAATTTGAGGATGTTAGTAGCCTTCCTGACATTAAGTTTTTTCAGAGAAAAAGCTTAGTTGAGTTTAGTTAAACTCGAATCAGGAAAATTTGTCTGAGTTTTATAAATAACCCCCCAGTTGAATTTCGAGTATATTAGAATTTAACAGTGTTTTAAAAAACTCACATGAATTCAAAATTCGCCCTTTAATAAATGTGCCTCTCAATGTAAATATTCCAGCGTTTGCTACAAGATGACTTCAGCACTGTCGTGGTGTGGTTTTACATGACTTTCCTAGGTCCCTGTAACCAAAATCTATTTTCTTGACTCCACAATTTTCCCTTGTGAGGTCAAAAGCTGGAAATGACTGCATTCTGTATCTAACTCCATAAATCATGGAGCGTTGAGCTGTCATCATAATGGCTGTTAAATTACCTGCAAAGTGCCACTGGAGTTAGTTAAGGTAATGCATAAAAGCCAAAGGACTTCCTAAAAATACACTTCTACATAAACAGTAACACTTCCCATTCTCTCAAATACGATGATTAGTAATGTTTTTAATAAATTATTCCCAGCAGAGTGAAAAATACTCTATTAACTGAAAAAGACATCATCTGTAATGATTCTCTAAAGGATTTCCATCATATATTTAATACCTTGTATAGAAAACATTATATAAAACTGCAGGTTATTTTGTCCTGTATTGACCAAGAGGTTCCAACATCTGCCTGTGTTAAGGTCCCAACAACCCAATATTTCAAAGAAAGCAAGGGAGCCATTTTGTAGTTCAAATATGTTCCTTTTTGCCACCAAGCTGTTGAGAGAGTTGATTGAAAAAAATAAATAAATAAGCACACCAATAGTACCAACCTCCCTATTTATTGGTGCTCCCTGTTCCAACAATATCCAAGTCCAATGTTTGCATATATATCCACAAGCTAGAAAAACTGAACATGGGGGCAACAAAGAGGGAGGATACGAGGCTTAGAGCCATATTTATTTAGAAAAGGCTGTGCACAATGTTTCCAGGTAAGATTAAAAAAGCTGAAGAGTTAGTTTTCCCTCCTGTAAATCACATTGATGCAGCACAGTATAATTCCTAGTGCTCATGAATAGACTGTGCTTTTACATATTGCTCTGCTAATAAATAGCATATACTGGTTGTAAGAACTGAACTCTATCTGAGCACTAATTGAGCAGGCTGTTCCCACCTTTCACCAACAACTTAGAGCTCCCATCCCAGCATTTATTGGAGACCCTGTTGCTTCTGTAGTTTATGAAGCAGCTGTAGCAATTTAATGTAATTATGCCAGACATAAAAGGAATACTGTCATGGGAAAACATGCTTTTTTTTCAAAATGCATCAGTTAATAGTGCTGCTCCAGC
>CM044432.1:163956786-163976615 GCA_024363595.1 Xenopus borealis
CTAAATGACGTGTTTAGGTTTCTAATGCACCTTACCAAAAGCAGGTGGTGATCACATCAAAAACCACAAAGTCAATACTATTGATGGTTGGTTTGAGCTTGGCATGAGCCTGATGATTTGATACTACTTAATGCCTATAAATTGTCTTCTTTACTGTCAAGCCTCAAAGGGGGAAAAACTCTAAACATCACTGTCAAAAGTCTTTATCTGCTAAATTGGCGCTTTTCCATCTGTCATAAGAACAATGGGTAAATTTATTTTTTCAAGTTAAATACGTTCTGTCATTTAAACGATCTATACGTGAAACATGGCTATTGTTCAGCTATACTACCCATGTTCAATTAAAATGATTATTATTCCAGATAAGGAGGAAAGAAATACTACTGGATGTTAATACCATGTTGTATTGGGCAGTCTTTAAGGGGAAAGGTGGGTACAGTGGGCAAACCTGCACAAAGCTCCTCTAATTTCAGATGATTTGTTTATATTGGGGCCTGCATATTCTATTCTATGCCTGGTAGCCGAGTATGATCCTGATGGTAGCCATCTTGTATTTGCTGTAGCAATAAACTTAGCCTTGTATGAATGCTGATTATTAGCATTATATTTCTTTGCTATTTCCAATGTCAAATGATATATGCTGATAAATACATTGAAGTAGAAAGGCTGTGCCATTTGGAAAAATTATATGGCTTGGAACAAATGTGCTGTGTATCACTCTTTTTATTTGACATTGCACTCAAGGAATCTAGGAGTTGTCAAGAGAGGTAGTGAGACTTCCACTGAGGTTATACCCAGGCAGTGTAGAATTAGGAACATGAATTGACTATCACAGGCAGATTCATGTTTCAAACCTGCTTAATTGGCAAACGCACTGATATCCACGGTACACAGATATTACTCAGGATCATCTGGGCTGCACATGTGCCAAGGATCATACAAAATATTTATTTTATTGAGTGAGTGTATGGCCAGCTTTAGAATCTTTCAGTTCTTTGGAGCACTTATGGGAGGAGGAAAAGTTGGTTAGATTGTGCTTGCATTCAAGCCCTCTTGTTTAAATAACTTGATAAACACCTCCTTATCTGTAAATCTGAGACAGAAGAAAAAGCAGTTTAGCTGCTCCTTACATGGGAGAGAGGAGTGCCAGTTAGAGTAAAAAGGAAACCAGAGAGATTAAGCGGTGACAAAACTGCATTTTGAGTAACTGCCTTCTCAAGATCCATATATTTTCAGAATTAATATTCTGCACTGTTTATAGAGGCTGCAGAGTGTTTTTTGAAAGTTCACATTTATTCAGAATTGCCTTGGGGACATCTACATAATACATAATGCATACCTCCCAGCTGTCCCTAGTCCTGCTCTTGACAGCTCAACCCACAGTCCCGGATTTGTACGGAAATGACCCGACTTTATCTTTGATCTCCTGCACTCAACAGCCAGAAAAAGATGCAAAGTTTCTAACCTAATTGGCTATTGGCAGAGAGCCCAGGATAGATAATTAGAAACTATTGTAATAGTTTTAGATAAGGAGGTCCGTTGGGAAAACCAAGACACCTTCATTAGCAAAACTGTAATAACATAAAAACCACAGAAATGTGTTCAAAATTTCCTGGCAAACTTTGTAAAATTGACATGGTAATTAGGGGGTCACAAAACTGGGAGTGGTCAAAAAATATCACTGCGCTACACAAACCAAATGTTTTTGTCCCTCTTTCTGTTTCCAAAATGTTGGGAGGTATGCATAATGGAAGGACTTGTGCTTGAACAACTCTGAGTAGAGTTCAGCACATAATTGCAGTACAACATAACTGCAGATAATACCAATGACAGTAATGTAACTAGGGGGCATGGGGTCCAGGTTTAGGCCATGGAGCCAGCCCCTCCACCCCCCTCCGAAGATTTTCTCGGCGGATTTGCGTTTGCACAAACCGCTGGTGGGCCTGAGGGGCTGCGGTCCCTGGTGCAATTGCAACCTTTGCACCCCTGGGAATTCCACCACCGAAGAAAGACTTCTTTTCATTAAACAAATGTTTAGTGAATGTTCAGTAAATCTCCTTGGGGGGGAAATGCTGAATACCATTTAGCCTTTGGGTGTGCTGGGAGGCTTGTTGGTGATCCTTAGGAGCTGCTGTGTTCAGAAACTGACCCCTATCAATGCACGTCATGTGAGCCATGTTACAAAGGCAGCTCCAGTCTGATTGACTTTTAACTGATGTGATGATGTGCAAATCTGTACAAGAGAGGCGTCATAAAAAGGAATAGTGACTGTTATCCCCACTGCCTGCAGATCACTGGCCTAACCTATATGTGTACATAAGGAGCTTTCACGGGAGAACAATGTGTGATTTAGCCGTAATTCCCTGTTGAACACTCTAACCCACTTTACATCTAAATTTCTAAATTCCATTTTCTTCATCTGAGTTACCCTAGATTTCTATTTTCATTCAGATCCAATCACTGAGATCTCCAAGATTTGCTGGGTAAGCTAGTTTACACAAATTTTTAGGAAGTTGCCGGTAAATATGTCAACACATTATACAGCATGTCCTTATGCGAAACTGTATTCCCAGCTATGCATCAACTTCCTAATTAAGATTACCACATTTCAATAAACGGCATACATTAGTGAACACAGAGAGGGAATTCACTGAAGAGATTTGTTGTTATTTCGTTGTGTGCAGGATAATCCAAAATGTGATATATCGATGATCGAACAGCAATAACAAACGTTACACGGGTATGTAGTAACACTTGCTCACAAATCAGCCTTGGAAAGATTTGCCCTTGAATGCTATGTAAATAGAACAGCCTGTGAGCAGGACATTGGAGCTTGGGATCTGAGCTCCAGCCCTGGATTTCTTACTGCGAGAAAACATGTAGACTTAAAGGAACATGACAGTAGGATTCAATATCTTGGCAAACCAATACAGGTATGTGATAAGTTGTCCGGAAATACGTTATACATAAAGGGACAAATTATGGAAAGGCCATCTCCCGTAGACTCAATTATAAGCAAAAAATTCTTGTTTTTAAAAAGGATTTTCCTTTTCTCTGTAATAATTAAACAGTACGTTGTACTTGATCCAAACTAAAAATCCTTATTGGAGGTAATACAATCATATTGGGTTTATTTAATGTTTAAATGACATATTTGTAGGCATAGGGGTTATTTATCAAAGGTCACATTTTGAAGTTATGTGAATTTTTTTTTAAACTCTAATCAATTTGAATGTATTCACAACACAATTCATTAGAAAAGGAACAACCCGAAAATCCGAATCAAATTGGAATAATTTTTCCTCCGAAAATAATTTGGCTATCAGGATGACTATTAACATCTTCAATCTGTCATAGGCTGCCATTGACTCCTACATGAACTCGGCAGGTTTCGAGTTCATGTAGAAGCATCAAATTAGAACTTTTTTCCATAGTCGAGGTGTGATAAATCTCACATTGAAATTCAAATTTGAGTTGGTGGTTTTAAATTACAAATTGTGAGTTTTGACAGAAAAAAAAAAAGTTTGAAAATTCGGATATGAATCCGAATTTACCATTGAAACCTTAATAAACCTGCCCCTTAAAATATGGAAATCCAAATTACATAAAGACTCTTTATCTGTAAAACCCCAGGTCCCAAACATTCTGGATAACAATTTTCATACCTGTATGGTAGGACAGTACTTGTAAGTGCAGAGGGGCCTCAAGAAATGGGGGCCACTGGGATATTTTCTATCTCTCTAGGCCAGTCTGACTCTGCTATAATCTAATCTAAATGTTTCCGTTGTAAACTCACTAGGGCTAATTCACTAGAGGGCGAACTTTCACCTATGAAGGTTTTGCCACACTTGGTCAGGCGCTAATTTGTTACCACAATGTTAATTCACTAAAATGTGAAGACGTGTCTCAGCAGCGAATGCTGGCAAAGTTTTGATAGCATAAATTGATCATCATGAGTGTTTCATAGCCAACTTTCACTAACATTTTTGCTTAGCAAAACTTGTTAATACCTTTACACTTAGGTCAATTTCAATAGGCGCGGGTACATATAGGTCATTTACGTATATGTCTTTATTAGTGATGTTGGGGAAATTGCTTGAAGTGGCCAAGCAAATTAAAGGCAAAAGAGATGCTCTAATGTCCTAGACATGAGCCCACCATAAAACAAATGTGGCATGCCCCTCAAATGGTTTAAAAATGTTAAAACAAAATGTTTAACAGTCACAACTTTTAAATACAATCTCACTTTAAAATATGAAAAAAAACACGAGCACTTTTTAATCATTTTTATAACTTTTCGACATGCAGGATGTCACTGACATAAGATTAAGGAGGATGTAGCTTCATCCTATCAGTTTACCAGGCCTTATCTGGTGAAGTTAACTCTGGCAAAAGTTAATGTGACGGAAAATTTGCCCTACTGAATTTGCGGAATAATGATTGCCTGAGCAAAAATGCACCTGGCGAAAAGACATGAAACTTTGTAAGAGATGTACACTACTGATGTGCTACTGAATTGTCCTCCATGCCTGTTAATTAATTGGTGATCTCCCACTAGGAGATTGGATTTCTGGCAACTAGGGACAGCCACTTTGCTCTTTAGTAAACCTGCCTCACTGAGTTACAGAAAAGTGTTTGTATGACTATTTACAGTATAATCTGCATCTTAGTGTTCTTTTTAATGGTTAATCTACGTATAACGATCAGTCCTTTCTTTCTACTTTCTGTAAAAGCATTCAGATGGGATTTCAACCTTGACCTTCCCCTTGTAGTTAATTCCCAGCATCCAGCTATTGGAAAAGAGTAGTAGTTCTCAGTAGCTCTAAGGCAGCAGTTGCATTTTGCCTACGTCCTGAATCAATACAGTTTGGTTTTTTACATTTGTAATCATTGGACTGAACTGAACGCATTGATATTTGCAGGAATAAGCATTGGGTCAGAACTGGAACACATTGCCTTACTATTTGGACTGTGACTTTCATTTAAACAAGGGTTTTTTAACCACCATAAGAAAGTCACCCACGCAGCCGATATCCCCTTGTTGCAATGAGCCTTTCATTTCACATCAGGTTCCCTGTTTTATTTTCCTTTGCATGAAGAAAATTCAGTAAATATGTTCCTCTAGAAGGACACAGAACTGGAACAGTCACAAAGCACAAATGTGCACCTGCCAACCATGTGTGTCTTAGGACAATATTGTGGTTTCTATTCTTTGAAGTTATATTCATTCTATGCTTTTGGGGAGGAGCGTTTCTTTTTCCGGTTAACCATGTGACCTCAAGGCCCCATCAACAGAAATGACTTGCTCTTGTGGCAGATCTGCTTTCACTGAGACTTTGGCCCTCTATGAATGGAAAACACTCATAGCTGCCGTTAAAAAGCAAACCAGGTCATTTACATGTATTAATTATTTGAATCTTATTTCCTTCAGTCTGAGAAGCAGAGCCTGTTTATGGAAGAGCACTGTTATTAAAGCAATCCTTGCATCATCTCAGAATCTTGTTTGTGCACCACAATGGGGGACCTGATGTCCATCCCCATGCACTGTCTACACAATTCAATGGTTAAAAGAACTGAGGGAATGGGGGGAGAGCAGTGACATCTAGGAAGTGCTGAATGGAAAGTAAAAGTAATTGCCTGCCCGCCTCTATGCCTAAAGCTGGCCATAGACGTAACAATTACGATCTTTCTGGGAAAAGATCTTTCCAAGAAAGATCGTTCATTCAATACATATATGTAGAGCTGAATTGTCAAATATACAGGTAGAAACAACAGAATTCTATCTGTATCTGACGATTCAGCACTAACAATTTTCAAAGGCATCCAATCAAAGTTTTCTGTCCAGTCCGATCAACCAGCCGACCGATATATTAATCTTCTGACGATATAATTTTCCCACCATACACACACAGAATATCGTACGAAAATTGGTTTCGTACAATATTATGAGTGCGTCTATGGCCACCTTTAGTCATTGTGAAGGGGCAGGAATATTTGATTGACACTTGATATTTTTAAATATGTTTACAACAGCTATTAATGCTGTAATAAAAAAATAATTTTGATTTCATGTTTAATTTGAAAATGTCTTTAATTATATAGCTTTTTATGTCTGGGAGACAGGTCCACTTTAAAGGGTTGTTCACCTTTAAATTAGGTTTTTAGTATGTTGTAGAATGGCCAATCCCAAGCTACTTTTAATTGGTCTTCAAAATGTATTTTACATAGGTTTTTAACTATTTGCCTTCTTTTTATGACTCTTACTAGATTTCAAAGGGGGGTCACTGACTCCATCTAAAAACAATGGTCTATAAAGCTACAAATGTATTTTTATTGATACTTTTTATTTCTCATCTTCTATTCAGGCCTCTTCAATTCATGTCCCAGTCTCTTATTCATATCAATATATGGTTTCTAGAGTAATTTGGACCCTAGCAACCAAACTGCTAAAATTGCAATCTGGAAAGCTGCTGAATAAAAAACTAAATAATTCAAAACCCACACATAATAAAAAATGAAAACCAATTGCAAATTTTCTCAGAATTTTCTCAGAATTTTCTCAGAATATCTCTATACGTCATGCTAAAAGTTCATTTAAAGATGAACAGACCTTTCAACAAGTGTCTAAATGTTTGTTGAAGTGGAGTGTTTATAACAGCTGATGCTTGAGCCCCAATACTGACCTCATTGAACATCAGTTGCCCTCTGCTGCAGAGATGAAAAGAGGTCTTTAGGGCTTAATATAACTGTGTGAAATCCCAGCAGTCATAGTTAAACTTAGACGGGTCTGAATAAGACATTTCTAATTCTGTTACTCATGAAGTAGTATCTGACGTGTCGTCTGCATCAGTTTCCCATGTTAAAATAAATAAAAACACTTCCATTTTAAGAGAATCTCAGGTATTCTGTTCTAAACCTGGCAGCACGTCCAAGTGTAACATTTCATAACAAGGCAGCACGTGCCACTTGTTGACAGTTTGTCATGACATAAAAACAAAGAACCGAATAGAGAGTGCACTAATAATAAGGTGATTTAGCAATACAAGCCAGCTAATTTCCCATTGTAAATAAATATGGCTAACCTTGGCAGTGACTGGCACAAAAGAGACACGCTGATAACTAAGGCATCAAAATGTTTCATTTACTAGGCTTACTGCTACTAGGAAATTTTGGGTAGAAGTGGAACCGTTAAAGGGTTAATGTGATAAAAGCTGCAACACTTTCAACAACAGGTCTAGTCACCCATAGCAACCAGTGAGCAAGTAGCATGTACTGGTCCCCTGTTTGAAAACAAAGATCTGATTGTTGGTAAGGGTTTTCTGGAACATTGATTCTTTTACTACATTACCCCCTAACTTTTGTGTCATTTTACTACCCCTTTTGGTATCATAAAATCAAATGTCTACTTTTTGCTTATATTACTACATAACCGACCCCCAAAATTGCATTTTTGTTATAATGTCTTTATTTGCATCAATCAAACATATCAATAAAACAAAACTGAATGCCATATAGTATTTTCATTTTATACAGCAGTCATGGATGCATAGTTGGCCAAAGGGACATAAAGGGGTGATTTACATGTCTCTGCTAATGATGCCTTATGGGAGAATTAAAACTCTCATTTTTGATATCTAGGCAGTGCTATGTGTATGGCTTGAGACAAGTGAATACCTTCTGATTTCATAAGGCTTCACTTTGCATGTAATTGCTTGTGAATGGCCTTTTGGCTCCTTTCAGTCATTCTCACCCTAACCAGGTTCAGTTTTCCATGTTATATAGGGTTACAGATAACAAGGAAGTAATCCTACACACAAGGGTTTTCCCCTTCCCACATCCACATTTTTCAATACATGTCACAAGCTGAAATACCCTATCTCTATTGACTGATTTAATTTTTGTTTTCCCACGGGGTTACTTCTAAATGCATTTAGGGTCCTTCTAGGTGTAAGGCCACCTGATCTGTCAGCAGTTCCATTACCTTTAAGTTCTTATCATTATTGGATTTCTCCCCACCAATTACTTGGACATATACCATGCATTGAAGTGAAAAACATAGGAAATTACCTGCTGATGTCTGGGGGATAGTGTTTGTAAAAAAGGCTGTAACTTGGCATTCCTTGCCAATCCATACGGTAAACAAAGCTTTGTAATCATCATCTCAATTGGTGGGGGATGGTTTGCTATCCAACAATGTAATATTGCCTTTCTGCAACTGCAGAGATTATGTTTGCTAATGTCTGCCTTTGGGATATTAGTTGTGTCTCCGAAAATCGCCCATAGTGGTGTAATGTGGACTTGAATGTGTAGTGTGAGTTTACAGTAAGAATTTATTGTCTCCCAATATTGTTTGATTACTGAGCAAGACCATAAACAAATATATATATATATATATATATCTGCTTTGTGAGCTTGGCACTTGGGACATGCATCAGAATCAGACCATCCCACAAATTTCAATTTCCGTAATTCTGGTGAAAAATAATCCCTATGCAGAGTATTCAAAAATATAGCTTGAAAGTGGATTGTAAATGCACAGTGAATATGTTATCTCATGTGAGATCTGGCATTTGATGTAACCATTTTCCTATACCTCTTTCAAAGTCTTTGTCCGATAATACAGGATTTATAATTCTATATATAAGTGAGATTAAGGGTTGTACTGTAGAAGATCTCAACAAACAATCAATTTGGTTGTCACTAATGATGGGCGAAACTGGGGCGTTTCGCTTCACCGAATGGCGAAAAATTAGTGAAACGCTGCCGTGTCTCCTTTTTGACATGGGCGTCCATTTTTTTACGCCAGGTGAAATTTTACTGCCATTTTGCGAATTTATTTGCCTGCGGCCAAAAAAAATCCCTGCACCATGTACTGAAAGTTCTGTGCTTCCTTTTGGGCATTACAATGTAGAGATATGAATTAAGATCGTATGTGAATATAATCAGTTACACGTGTGCATCTTTGATATATAGTTGTTAAACATTAGAAGGCTGTGGCTCTAACCCTAATAGTCGCATGTAGAGATCTGAAGGTTGCAGATGAGATTTCTTATTATAATGACTTAATGAGCTGAGATCTCTGAAGTGGAGATGGAGAATCGTGGCCTAATTCCTGTGTTACTTTGTTTCTCAGTGCTTCAGGCAATAAAACGAGATTACTCTTCATGTAGGGCAGGGATGTTCAGTGCAGCAACAATTCGATATATAGCTTAAAAAAAAAATCCAAGATAGGATAAGGCATGGCTTCCATTGGTGTGAAATGTAAATGTGTAATTAAGGTGCCTTGAGCCTCATTTACCAAATCATACACTGATAAAGCCACTTCCAGTTCTTTTATGTGCCTAATGCAACATCAAGTGTAAAGTGTATGAATTCAAGGGAAACTGGAATTTTGCACCAGGTAGAGTTACCCTTAGAAACCAACAAGTAGGTAGTATATACTGGTCACCTCTTTAATAGCAAACATCTGGTTGGTTGCTATGGGTTACTAGACGGTGCAAATGTTGCTGTTTTTAGTATATTACCTTGAGTCTAATGACATCTCTGTCTTCCAGACTGAATCTTTTCAGTTTAACTGAAACAAAATTACCAGCATTGTCTCCCGGGCTGCCATCAAGGGTACTCCTGTGGCAAAGGGGACACTTAATTCTGCAGAAGGGGTCAGGCTTCTGAGTGAGTCGGCAGACTTTTGGGTGAGCTGCAGGGCCCACAGACCTGGGAGGATGGTGAACTAATACAACGGGCACCCTGTGGGGAGAGGACACTGCTTACTAGTACAGTATTGCATCCTATGATATCTGATATCAGTTCTGATTATCTTGATTCCCTTCCAGATTAAATTGGTGATAGAAAACAAATATGTTTAATGGCACATCTCACAAGGCGAGCTCTAATGGAACAATGGAGATGATACAATAGGTATATTATCAGAACAAGCTACAGAAGCCTTCAGCCAATTTCATACTTGTGACACTAATGAGCGTTCAGCCTGTGTGGAGGGACTTAAATTGCATTCATTGAGTCTCAAATCAAAATCACAGATGCTTTGGGACAGTAACACTGAATAAAGCCATGCCAAAATTCCTCAGCTACCTCCCTCCAGTATACACACACAGTGGATATTTTGTTCTTCTTTTCCATTATGTTGTCCATGTGCTTAGACTTCAATCCTTGCCACAGGGACCAAATAGTACCACAGTGTGTTAATTCTGGACAGATAAGGACTTTCTGTGTTTAGAGAGATGGCTTGACAACAGAGTGTATCCCCGAAGGCCACTTCATGCACAATGAAGGTCTGTATTTGATAGTAGTCACAGAACAAAATAACAGCCATTCCTTGGCAGAGGTTACCCTTAACTGTTTCTACCCTTTCCATCTGTACAGAAGACCTTGGATGTGTCAATTTACAGCTTTTTGGCTTGCAGGGATTCCATCAAATAAATATGGTATTGCTTTATGTCATGTTAACTATCCTGTACTCTAGGAATAGTACAGTAAGAGTGTTACTAGAATAATGTACCACAACCACCGCATCTAAATTCATTTATTGTCAGAGTTTTAGCACATGGCTCCTTTCTCAGGACATATAATATTAAGTTATTTAGTGAAATCTGTAAAAACATACAAAGAGCCTCACTCAGCATGATTTATTCAGGCCAACTTTATTCATTGCTCTTAAAGGAGAAGGAAAGCCTTTGTGCACTTGGGGGTTCCAAATGTTAAGCACCCACACGTGATTGTATTGACTTACCTAAAACCCTGGGTTGGTGAATATCAGCAGAAAATTTCACCAGCCTGGGGTAATACCACTGAGCACCATGGAGCAATACTCTTCCAGCTTCTTCTTTCTTCGGTATAACCCCGGGCCTGTGAAGTTTTGTGCTGATAGGAGCACCGGCCCGGCAGGTTTCAGGTAAGTCAATACAGTCACTTGGGGTGCCTAACATTAGGTACCTCCAAGTGCACAAAGCCTTTCCTTCTCCTTTAAACATGGGGGGGGGTTCAAAAGTTAGGCACTCCAAGTAATTATATTAACATACCTGACATACCTTGGAAGAACTGGGAAAACCCTGGGCCAGTGCAGTTTTCTGCTAACTTTTTTTTCATTCTGCTTTAAAGCAGACACAACATTTTGCCTGCTGTAGATGGTGAGAGGGATTGCATGTGGCATATTATAAACTGCCATGTAGGCAGGCGCCAAAGGTATAGAATTTTTTGCGCTGACATGTCTCTGCCCTCTAAATGTATATTTGCTCCATGGTATCTCTTGCCCCAATATTGCCCTCATTCCATGCCATACCTGCTATATGTTAATGCAGAGCACTACAGACTATGTTGGTGCTTTATAAAACCTTTTTTTTTTTCAGGGCCCCACTATGTGCCTAATTCTGTGCTGCCCCACTTAGGTCATGGCAACACTGGACTGAATTAGCCCCTGTGCTTGAATCAACATTCTCCTGTGTTTCCACCGGAGCCATTGGGTTGGCCTCACGTGCCTGTACCCAGGCTGGCGCATTGGCTCCAGATGCAGTTCCAGAAGATTGCTGATTCAAGCTTATGGGTTGATCCTTGGCCTCAAAAATCAGGCCAGTCTGCCCATAGTCCTTGTTCATAAAACAGTTCTGCATAGTCTTCATGAACATCGGTTTAAAAAAATTCTATTAAACAGAGAATTCAACATTTGAGACATTTCAACTTTTATGTTTTTCCCGGTTTCATTTCCAGCAGCTGTGTTCCGTGTGTAATCAGATATTATCTGTGCAAAGCTGATTTTTCACATTTGCTAATTGGCAGCTTTTTGCAGCAAATTATGAGCTTATACTTTGATGAGGTTCAACTTCAATCTTGCTGGAATGGGGAATGTAAAGTTTTCAGTCCCTGCTGGCCCCTGCAGCCACTACAAACATCTGCACGTCACTTCTCTGCTGAGTAACGCCAGTATTTGGGTGGGTCGCTTTTTTTTTTTCTACAGTTTTTTTTTTCCACAGGATATTTTCAGCTCTCTGTACTAAATCCATTACAGAGCTTGCCCTTTTTAGCAGAAGAGCGCTCTAAAATTAGCAAGTCTTGTGTGAAATTACCAGCACAAAGACAAGCATGCATTTATGTTAGCATCTGCTGCACAGCAAAACTTTGGCTCAGCAGAATTCAAAGCAGAGAATAACTTCTTTAGTTTCCAAGTATATAGTGCTGCTAATGTGATATTAAATACACAGAAGGCCCTCTTTTATTTTGCTTTCCCAACACATTTGTTATTATCTAGTTCTATTTTTATTGGATTGTTTAAACTAGAGAAATTTGGTATTTACAGCATTTTCGTGGAGCTGAACAGACTGCCCAATTATCGCATAAACACTCTATAGCTGAACGATTATAAGGCTTCAGTTTTTCTCCAGCTACAGTGATAGACTGCACAGCAGCATGGTACACAGCATATCATAAAAACCCAGTAATTTTTATATTCAGGAACTTTGTCTTGCTTACAGACAGTAACCGTATAGAGAGTACTGATGCTCAGTAACTGTTACAATATTAATTTATACAAATATATATATCTGTTTGTCTGAAAAAAGCATCTGCACTCTATCGCTGATTGTTGTTCGAGGTGCACAGTCAAAAATATGTACAATTTTGCAGGTAGGACTATAACATGCCAGATAAGTAAAACATATTTATTCACATACCATTTGGGCCCAATTTTTGGTCCTCATTAGGACCTTTATCTAGGATATATACTGTATATTGCCACTGGCCATTGTTAATTTTCCTAAACATTAATTCAATTTAAAAAATTGCTTTACAAAGTAAAACGTTATTGGACAAACTAGCTGACCATTATTTCCGGCCCAATAAGTTGCCCTTAGGTATAGTTATCTTTTGATCATATAGGTTATCAAAGCTCGAAAATACATTTGTCCACAAAGTTCTCCAAAAATACTCAATGTTTATAGCCATTACAATTAGGCATTACTTTTTGGAGAATTGACTTTTCAACCTTTTCTAATTTTTTCATAAATATGCTTCTCTTGGAGTTGAAAGCTATGAATGAAATGCCCCATTGCTGCAATTTTACCACCCACGTAAGTTCCCTAATTTGACATTGGAACCCCTGTTGATTCTGGAGACAGCGGCATTCTATGCCAGTGTCCTTAAAGGCTCATTTTGATTTGGGTAAGCCCTTCATCTGGCATTACCTGTCACTGATTCTACAGAATGCTTGACGATAGCGAAAACTCTATAAAGACAATGGCACTACCTGCCGTTGCATTGTATCCAGTGGTTTTCCCATACTCTGCACTGGTTTCCATATTTAACCTTTTTCTGTATATTTGAATAGACTTTGTCTGTCTGCTTTTCTCTTCTTTTGCTGAGAATACTATTCTTAGCCATTGTGTTGGACTCAAATTGAGAACAGAATTCTTAGGAGCTGTGCTCGAATTGAACTGAGAACAGTATTCTTAGCAGTTGTCTTGGACTTCACCCTAAATAATGACTTCATTTCTCTGATAAACAAAAAAAAACTAGGCAGGCTACCAAATCTTTTTCCTTTCATTCTATCCTTACCCAGAAATCATTCAAAAAACAGTATAACAATACAAATGATATTACATCTGCAGCTGTTTAGCATTTCCAGAGGAAGGTCGGTTGGAAGCCTTGCATACACAGCAATCCCCCCATTATTAATCTGAAATGATTTTTTCATATATACAATAATTAATTTAAATATTCGGACCAAAAACATCACTACTTTAAATAAAATAGGCAGATATAATATTGTGAAAAAAATGGCTGTTGCTGAACAATGTTTCTGCATAATAGATCCTATAGCTGTCATAATAATATTTATGCCATTTGGGAAAAGTGACATTTTTTGCTGATAACCTTGGATTTAATTATTTTTTAAAAATAAAATTGTCTACATTGACTTCTAAATAATTTGGCATTCGTATAAATATATCTGTATCAATTTCTTATTAGAAAAACAGTTCAGATAGACAATTGATCACTAATCTTGCCTTTAGACTACTTGCCTTTAGACATGGGGGCTAATTTACTAAAATTCCCCAAAAATCCTACGAATTCCCTCGATATTCGATAAGCATTCGACTTTTAAATGCTTCGATCATCGACTTTCGGCCAGATATCGATGGGGGAAGCCCGTCGGATGGCCCCACACATGGGCCAATAAGCTGCAGACTCGGTCCGTCGGGAGCTTATATTGTGTATGGGGGCCTTTACAATACTTTGCTACAGAAAGCTTTAAGCAGCAGAGCAGGGAAATGGTTGGGGTGTAACTTGGAAGAGTCAAGGTTTAATGGGGTTGACCAAAAGACAAAATTGTCAGGTTGATGAAAATATGAGTTGTAAGGTGGTAGATTCAGGTACGGCTCTACCTGTTTAGCAGTTACTCTACTATAAGATTTTGAAAACAATTTTTTTTTTATAACATTGCCCCCTTAATGCTTGCAGCTATTAGTACAGTGCATGTAGGGCCCCTAAATAACAGCAAACTCCTGTTCTCTGGTAGACAATGAAAGCATGCATGCTACTAACACTTGAAGCTGTTCCACTTTATCCTCAAGGGACTGACCTTAATTCAACAATTTCTCTAATACAGCACACAATAATCTTTAAATCCTTAGGCTACCTGAATTAATGATGTCGAGGCACGTGAATGCTGTGCCACAGCTCAACACTCAAAATATGTTAATAAATTAGAGCATAAATGAAGGTTAAAAAGATCACCTTTAATGTTATTCTGAAATAGAAGAATGAAGTGTGTGTTATTCCAGGGAAACACATAAAGGAAATAGAGCAGGAAAGTGAATTTCATTGAATTAATCAATATATATATATATATATATATATATATATATATATATATATATATATATATATCTCAGCTGAAAATTTATTTTGAATATGATAATTTAAAGGGGTTGTTCACCTTCAAGTTAACTTTTAGTATAATGTAGAGAGTGATATTCTGAGACAATTTGCAATTGGTTTTAATTTTTTATTGTTTGTTGTTTTTGAGTTATTTAGCTTTTTATTCAGCAGCTCTCTAGTTTGCAGTGTCAGCAATTAGGTTTCTAGGGAACAAATTACCCTAGCAACCCTGCATTGATTTGAATAAGAGACTGGAATATGAATAGGAGATGGACTGAATAGAATGATAAGTAATAAAAAGTGGCAATAACAATACATTTGTAGCCTTACAGAGCATTTGTTTTTAGATGGTGTCAGTGACCCCCATTTGAAAGCTGCAAAGAAACAGAAGAAAATTGCAAATCATTAAAAAACGATGAAAAATAAATAATGAAGACCAATTGAAAAGTTTCTTAGAATTGGCCCTTCTACAATATACGAAAAGTTAACTTGAAGGTGAACCACCCCTTTAACATGAATTGGCTGATAAGATTTTTTAGGTGTTATATAAGACAAATAATGCAGGCTATTCTTTCAACTCACTGTTTATTCTGTTAGGGCTCTAGTCTTCCTGTGACATCCTGCTTCCTTTTGTATAGTCTACATTTAAAGTTAAAATCAAAATATTGGCAACATTTTTTTAATCTGTTTTATTGAAAGGTGTAATTTTCTTTGTATTTTCCTAAGATGGTGTTTGTAGTGTTTTATATCTTCTACCTAAGATCTGAATTATGTCACTGCCCTACCTCAACTAGAATAGCATGTTGATAGCTTTTCATTGACTACAGTTGCCAGTGTTGGTGAAATACAATGTCCAGTGTAACATGATCTATTCAGGTTTTTCAGTTGGCCCACGATCACCCAATATACAGCATATTTGCTACAAATGAAATAAGAATTTAGTACAACGTCAAGAGAAATTTTTGAGTCTCTTTTTGTTTTTTTTTCTTTTGGAACAAAAATTTTGAAACCAATGCTTAATTGGGTGTTGAAACAAAAATATAATGGTAATGAGAGACTGGGAAGTGACGGAGAGGGTTGAGGCCCATAGCCCATGTGCCATAATTGGGGCCAGTTGGGATCATTTAATAATTGCTGTCAGAAGATCAAATTTAATTCTTGTTTTAGAGATAATGCTGTGGGATAGAGCAATGCAAATGCTCATCGGAGGGTTTGAATGAACAAAGCTTTAATTAGGTTGATTAGGATGCAAAAAAAGAGTTGAAGAAAAAGGAGGTAACGTGACAATTTGGCTTTCTGGTTTGACAGCACTATGGAATGTCTTTATTTTTGTACTATTTAGATACTGGTCTCATTTGATTTTTCTAGCAGACAAAATAATTAAGACATTGAATAGGCCTGAAACATAAAACCAGTTCCAAAAATAGTGGAACATAATAATGATTTGAATAGTACTACTAGATTTGCAGTTTGTGTAGATGCTGGGTTACTCACACTGATAAGTTTTATCCACTCACCCCAAAATCCTGTGCTCTTTCTAGGATGTTACAGTTGAAGCACTATATGAAGCTTGTTCTGCTCTCTGGTATATTGCAAAACCACTTGTAGCATACGATGGGTTGCCCACACCAATTACTTATTTCTACTACCCAAATGGGTTAAACCTTTGTACTGGTGTATACTTCTCAAGAAGGCTTGAGTTCCTATTGTATGTCCTCCATTCTGCTTCTCCTCCTACAGGATTCTTATCTTATTAGACAATTACATCTTATACCAGCTATAAAAAATAAGATAAAAGGTCTGATTTTGAGCATGTTTTCCAAGGCGAACATAGAGATGATGGTTGTTAGTCATTATTTGGTTTATCACTTTCCTGAGCAAGTCAGCAATCACCATCACCTCATGCAAAGAGACACCAACACTGGGGGAAATTACTGTTTATCACAACAAAACTCAATCTGATTATCTGTAAAGGAACACATTTTTTTTTCACTTTAACGTTTACACTTTTTTGCGTTCACTTAATTAATGTGTTACTAACTCTTAATGGATTCTGCTTTCCACTGTTTTAGATTCATTCCAAAAACTCATATTTCCTTCCATAGCAGCTCCTGTTATTAGACATACAGTATGTACTCTAGGTAATGGAGCTGTTGTCCAAAATGCTTGGGTTCTGCGTTCTTACTTTAAGTAGTTTCTGCATAATTTTGGATCACCCTTAAAAATGTAAAAATAAACTGTAATTATATTTTGATTTGAAACTTCAAAGTAATATTACAGAGAAAAAGGAAATTATTTTTACAAATTTGAATGATTTGCTTAAACTGGACTCTATGGGAGATATTCCTCATATATTCTGGGTATGGGGTTCCACTTTAAACAGGAAAATTAGGTGGTCTACCACAGCAAAAAAAGTGAATTCTGCTGCATATGTGCATAATACGTAGAAAACGACTTTAGAAAATGTACCTTCATATAACATCTACTTTATAAAACTTTTAATTATTCAGTAGTCACTGAGCAGAGGATAGTAGTGATGTGTCAACCTGTCCAATTTCACTTTGCCGAAAATTCACGAAAAGCCGAAAATTTGGTAAAATGCATTGAAGTGTGTGGGCGACAACATTTTTGTGACTTGCAACAAACTTTTTCACCCATTAGAGCCTATGGCCATCATTTTGCGGTGAACTTGGACTACTGGGACTACAGAAGATGTGATGTCGGGGGGGGGGCATGTGAATTCTCAATAAATCTATTCTTCTTCTTTCCGTGCTTCCAGTTTTTTGCTATTGTTTGATTTGGTCTGGGAAAGTACCCCAGAAGGGACCATGTTAGGGTGAGTGCCAGTATCTACAGTGTGTATATTGGACAAGGTAGCTTTCACTTTGACTACCATTGCTGTGGGTTTTTGATTTGTACGCTGTCTAAACGGTATTTACCAAGAAACAAAAGTGTGTCAGCAAGGACTGTCTACTGGAAATAAAGTCTCTTGAGACATGTGGGAGGAGTAGGGACATGGTTCACTGCACAGAACACAATTTGTGTGAAAACAAGACTGAGCTGTAGCATGTGTTTGCTGTAGAGACAGAGCTCGGGTAGCATGCTCCACTTTCCTACAACACAAAGTCAACCCATCATTACAAATGATCATTTTGTCAGGGTGAAAGATCTGTATGGTTCTTCTAAGTTCCCTCTTTATTGTTTTCTACCCAGTCTGTGTAATGGCAAATGGCCGTACAAATGTTCAGACATCTGTTGATGCTTTATGCAGGAGCAGAGATTATGGTACATAATAGTGCTTTGTGATTAACCTTTTATTTTCCAGGCTACTTCATTAGAGGATGCAATTAATATTGAATTATTCACTTGAATTTATGGGAGAATTTCACAGCACACTTAATTCCATTGTAACCAATGCTTGTTCATTTGTATAAGGAGTTGTAGGTGACCTGTGGTACTGACCTACAGTAGTTTGAGCTTGAAAATATATGCTTGTGTTCCTATAACATTTCATGCAGGTATAGGATCCATTATCCAGAATTCTATTACAGGTATGAGATGCTGTTATCCAGAAACCCATTATCCAGGAATCTCTTAATTCTGGAAAGGCTGTGTACCATAGACTCCATTATATCAATAAAATGCAAATTTTTAAAAATGATTTCCTTTTTCTCTGTAATAATAAAACAGTATCTTCTACATGATCCAAACTAAGATACAATTAAAACCTATTTTAAGCAAACGAGGAAATTTGGTATATTTAATGTTTACATGACTTTCTAGTAGACTTAAGGAATGAAGATACAAATTACGGAAAGATCCCTTATCCAGAAAACCCCAGGTCCTGAGTATTCAGGATAAAAGATCTGGTACCTGTAGCCCCACAAGTTTTGAATTATGGGAAGGCCATCTCCCATAGACTCTTTTTTAATCATAATTAATCAAAATTGTACCTTTTTCTGCCTTGTACCTTGTAATTGATTCTAACTAAGATGTAATAATTTTTATTGGGTTTATATAATGGGAGAATTTTTTTTAACTAAACTTTGTATGTTAATCCAAATTACAGAAATGCCCCTAAGTACTAAGCATTCAAGATAACATGTCCTATACCTGTATAATCAAGTACTCACTCAGTTGCATAATTAAGTTACTTTACCTCACAGCAAATCAATTTTAGGATCCACAATATATTCAGAGGTTGTCCTGTTATACCAATTTTAGGGCCATATGTATTTTGTCCCAGACTTTGGGCTTAAATCCTTTGTATGTGGAGAACATGAAGCTAATGTTATTAATAGGGAAGAAAGGTAAAAATATAAGAAGGCCATTATTTTTTTCCAGAAGAGGTGGCAACCTTAGAAAGAACCAAGAGATCCATCCATCTTTGGTGGTAGACTACTGTTTCATTCTGGGACTACAGAAGAGACTATATCATAACGTTACAGAACTAGCCTCTAACCCAACCTCTTTAAAACAGCTCCTCTAGGCAGTATCTTCCAGGCTGTCACAGAATGGCTAACATACCTACTGGGAATGCACAGCATTAAAGAATAAAGATATCGGATGGGTTCCAATATAGCAATGGTTCCACCATTGCTGTAGATCTTATAATTTTGTTGACTGTTACTTTGATCACTTCCTGTGTTAGCACAAGCCTGCCTTTTTACAGGTATCCACTAGAATTCAGTGTGAAGCAGCAATTACGTGAAGCATTAAAATAACAAATATTACAGATACAAGGGAGATTGGACTCTCTTCTGCTCTGTTCCATACAAACGCTGTGTAATGCTCTTGGAAGCTGACCAAAGGAGAATTTGTTTAATTTCCAGCCCTGTGTTTTATGTTGAATTCCTTTCTATTTGACACACAAACCAAAATTTTGCTATAAATGCTGTGTAATCAGTGGATTTTCTGCAGAATTCATGTTATGCAATACG
>CM044432.1:164033186-164045730 GCA_024363595.1 Xenopus borealis
ACTGTAGACAAATACAAGAGGTTCTCTACACTCAACCCATTATCAATATATTTAAGACAGATACATTTTGTGCATACAGCTACTAAAAAATGCCTTACACAATTTTATTATGGGACTGATTTAAAAAACTAACCTTTAATCTATGACTGCATATATTTTTGAAAATGTCAACTTACTTTTTTTATTACTTTAAGGGGTGAAGTTCAAATAGAATGATAGAAATATGTTAAATGAATTCAGCCAAATGTCACATACATTTCAGTTTTTGTATATTTGAGAGCATATAATAGTTGTATATGCTGGTTATAATTTTTCTGACCAAAGCTCATCTGTCACTGGTCCAATTCCATTGAGAAGGACCAAATATATTCAGGGCCTTTGCCACTTGCTGAAAATTGCCAGGGACAATACAAACCATGTGCCATTAATATGGGGTGCGACAACATGCAAGTTGTACTTACTTTTTGTGTCACTCACCAAGTTGGCAGGACTAGAGTTAACCCATAGAACATTAAAATTGACATCTGAGTAGCCAGTTCCAGTGGAACAAAAATTAGGGAAAACATTTGTAACGCTTTTCTGGGCTATATAACCAGATTAGGTATGGTGTCCAGCTTTTAGCAGAGCATGGGTTACATTTGCCACATCTACACATCAGGGCAGGGCCTTCGCCAAGTGGAAGCTATCCCTTAAGAGGTAGTATAACTACAATACCCAGGCAGACCTGTACAATAAAGATAATGGCGCCAGGAGATTCTTAAGCAAATTGTAGAACGTTTATTTAGCACACAAGTAACAGTCAGGTTTAATATATACTCACAGAGTATTGGATGCAGATTTATCAGGCAAGGATCACCTACTGGGTATGGCTAAGGTTTATGTACCCTTCCAGAAGTGTGTCCTTCAGCAATACAGAATCCCCGGATCAGTTGAGGGGCAGGCAGGCTTTGCTCTAACCTATCACCCTACACACTGATGTCCCTACTATAAAGACTTACGGGGAAGCCTTGTAGGAGTTCTAGTCCTTCTATATCTCCTCGGAGGAACATAGAACTGTTCAACTACATAGACTCTCTATCTCTCTCTCTCTAGAGAGACTATTAGAGTTCTGCCCTGATTTCTAAATAACCTCATTCACGGGGTTGCCTGGTCCCCGACTCAAGTCCTCCTAACAGGGTTGGTCCTGTTATGGTGCTGGTTTCACTGGGCCTTCCTTGCTCCAAGGCTCAGTGGCCCATCCTGATGATTCAAGTTCCAGCAGGCCAAAGAGGCAGAGGCCCCTCCCTGCACACCATATATAGCTTAGTGGCAGGGAGTGGTTATTGCACTCTTTGTCCAATAATAATCCTTATTAAATAAGGGAGTTATACACCCAATAGCAGAAAACCTACTAAGGGTAGGGATTAACTCCATAGGTGCCTATAGAAACCTATGGGTCCCTACACATTTATGTTGACCATGGACACAAATGCAATGGTGAATTGTGGCTGCTTGTTTGCACTTTGTACCTGCCTTGCACTTTGTAAATGACCCCCAATAAGTTCAAGTGTTTCTATATGGATTTCTGTATGGATACATGCAACCAATTAGCTTAAACTTACCATTCATATACCTCCTCCAACTATCAATGATACTGATGCACCTAGGGAAGATATGTCATTAAAGAATAAGATTGTCCTTTTAGGAGATGCTTTCAGACATATTGATTGGAAGTATAGATATTTTAATGGCATGTTTATAAAGTGGGAACTATTAATTTGAATGTCTGAGTATGTTTTAGTACTTTTTATGGTTATAGTTCTGATCTTGTGTCAATTTACATGTATGCAAAAGAAGGTTTCATTTAAAGGGGTGGTTCACCTTCAAGTTAACTTTTAGTATATTGTAGAGGGGGCAATTCTAAGAAACTTTTCAATTGGTCTTCATTATTTATTTTTCATAGTTTTTTTTAATGATTTGCAATTTTCTTCTGTTGCTTTGCAGCTTTCAAATGGGGGTCACTGACACCATCTAAAAACAAATGCTCTGTAAGGCTACAAATGTATTGTTATTGCCACTTTTTATTACTTATCATTCTATTCAGTCCATCTCCTATTCATATTCGAGACTCTTATTCAAATCAATGCAGGGTTGCTAGGGTAATTTGTACCCTAGAAACCAAATTGCTGACACTGCAAACTAGAGAGCTGCTGAATGAAAAGCTAAATAACTATAAAACCACAAATAATAAAAAATGAAAACCAATTACAAATTGTCTCAGAATATCACTCTCTACCTTATACTAAAAGTTAACTCAAAGGTGAACAACCCCTTTAAATACTCCCAAGGAACAAATGACTTTACTGTCCATGGATGATTATTTTATGTGCAGCCTGTTCCTTAATCCTTTTTTGATCTGCTATTCCCTCCTTTATTACTTGATTAAACTCAACTTTACAACTCTTTGAGTATGGCAAAAATATATACGTTTTATACATCTTGAAATGATTATATTCTAAATAAAAATAATATTCCATATTTATTTCCACCACCTACAAAAACGAGAGATTATAGAATGATTTACGGTATGTAGAGGACAAATAGCTCTAATCAATTAGACCCCATTTTCCTCTTCTAAAGCAGAGCACCCTTTACTTATCCATGCCTACCTAGAAGCGCTGCCACATTACTGTGCCACTAATGAGTCACCATAACAACATGTTCTCCTGTCTGAGCACAACATTCAAATGCCGTATTATTCTTAGCTTTAGGAATGATTCCAATAAATATATACATATTTAAAAATCTGTTTTGCAGCAAAGAAACATATTGGTATTTCATTGTTTTAATGTGAATGACTTGTGTTTTTATATATTGTTTTAAGCATGGCCTGTTACATTCTTTGTAAGTCATACTGATTCTTGAGATATAATAGGGATAATAATGCTATAATGCAGAGCTGGGTTGAAATGAAAGCTTTTGTTATAGATTTTTTTTGTTTTGAAGACATTTACCATGCAAGATTCTCAATAGCCTTGCAATAGACATATTCCTGATATCCTGTAGTGCGGAAATAGCACTGAAACCCAAAAATGAAATCCGGGTGATGAAATTAGAAGGCTCGGATGGAAATTAAAGGTGAAAGTAAATCTTTTCCTTCAAATGAAAGGGTAATATGCCAATGTTCTCATTAATTTCTCATTTCTTTCCTTTTTTAGGTGACATTTACAAAGAGAAAGTTTGGGTTAATGAAGAAGGCTTATGAGTTGAGTGTTTTATGTGACTGTGAGATAGCGCTCATCATCTTCAACAGCACTAACAAACTGTTCCAGTATGCCAGCACAGACATGGATAAAGTTTTGCTGAAATACACAGAATACAATGAGCCTCATGAAAGTCGAACAAATTCAGATATTGTAGAGGTAAGACCAGTAGATGATGACTTCTTTGCTATGAAGGATAACAAGCGATTTGTGTGCAAGGTTTAGAAGATTGTGCAGGAGAATTCCCCCCCCCCCACTTTTAAAACACAATTTAAAGACTTTATTATATTTCCTTCTATGGGGCCAATTCACTAAGATGCGCAAATTCGCTAGCGTTGGCTTCGCTAGCGTTCTCCGCACTTCGCCAGGCGAATTTTCGCCAGCACTACGCAAATTCACTGAAGTGCAAATTTACGCTCAGGTCAGCGAACGGTAGCGTAGTTGCGCTAGTGTTACTTCGCTAGGCAGAGCACAGTTACGCTAGCAAAGCCTAATTTGCATACGGCGGGAACTTTAACTTATAATAGAAGTATCGTCTAGCGTAAGTGCTAACGTAGAGGAAAATGCTCATCTTAGTGAATTTGCGAATTTACGATCCTTTGTCTTGGCATAAGGGTGCGAAGTTGCGCAAGTCTATCTACTTCGCTAGTGAAAATTCGCCAAGTTGCGAAATGACGTCACGCTGGCGAATTGGCGCTAGCGTTAGACGCTTCGCGCTTTAGTGAATTTGCCCCTAAGTGTGTAAAAATATAAAAGTCACCTCACTGCACATTGTATGTAGCATGATCTGTAAAGCACAGGCTACTTCACCTCAGAGGTGAGAAGTACTGTGGGCATTTTGGCAGGCGAGCCCCACAGGCTCATAGTAGCATGTCCCGACAAGTGTTTCAGCTGTCACTTTCTCAGTTGGCTACAGTCACAAGTGCCAGGAATATCTGAAAACTTCCCTGTTGTATTTAAACATAGCCTCCACTTAAATTATATTTTGTTCTTGGGCATATCACATAAGGTTCCTCAATACAAAAAAAAGGACAGATATATTTTGCTTTGCACAAACTCATTTTCTATTTTTTATTCCCTTTCTCTTTTTTTCTCTTTTTAATCTACAAAAATCATTTTTAAAAATGAGGGCTACTAATATTTAAATGTGTATGAAACGAAATAATTCTTAGGTTTTTTTTTTGTCCTGTAAGCAGTTTCCAGTATCCACCTTTACAAAAGACATTTTTACATTGTTTCTTTATTTTATGCAGTTTGCCTGAAACAAATCTATGTATCAGACATAGACTCAGACTCATTGTAGGTCTTGCCACCAAGAGAGTGATATGACCTTCAGCTTTCCAAGCAATCACTCATGCTGACCTCAAACTGTAACTCTCTGATATGGCAGAACATTATTTTGTGTTTTGGAATAATAAGGGCACACCAAAAAGTTTATCTATATCACTGTGGTGTCATAGCTTAACAAATGGAAGTTTAGTGGTGATTTTAAGAAGGTTTCCATAGGCCAATTATTGACCCTTGTGTAGTAAAGGGTCATCACATGTATGAGAGCTAAACTCTTAGGATAAGACCTAGGACTGCTCTTGGCTTGAGCCATTACTATGTATCTATACAGTTGTATTCTTTGATTCACTGCCCTGTATAGATATACTTTTCATTATTTCTATTACATCGATTAGCAATAACCTTCTGGTGTTAAAGGCAGGTCTTAGATATGATACACTAAGGGGCAAATTTACTATTATTCCCCCAAAAAAATTTGTTTCTACTCGACTTGAGAATTATCTTGGTAGGTGGCAGCAACGGCTTTTGAATTCTTACTGGACAGAAGGGTGTAGGATCCAATATGTAGCATGCATTTCTCTCCAGTAGTACTTACCTTCAGCTCACCTTTATGAAATCACACTTTCCACCATGGACACATGAGAAATACTTTAGCTTGATGTCATCTCTGGCAGTCGAATCATTACAATCAAATCATCAGGAGGGACAGTACACCCAGTACTACTGTACTTCAACCAAACAAGAAGCACACAGAGATATTTAGCTCCCTCTAAAGAAGAGATATTTTAGTTATAAGGCATCAGAGTCCACCGTAGGACTTATTTGAAGAGTAAGTGCACAAAACAGGAGCACATATCCATCTTTTTTACCACAATTAATTTTGCCTGCTGATAGTGCCTACCACTACCAGTTATATTCAAAGAAACAGAAAAAAGAGAGCTAGACATAGAGATGTATTATTATTATTAATATTATTATTAGTACTAATAATAAATGCACTCTTTTAGAAGTCATTGAGGTCTACAACCATATAAAAAATACCAGGCCACTCTTCAAATTGCTTTCATAAAGATCGAAGAACTTCAAGGTGAAGTAATCCTAAGGTCATGGTTCTCTCTAGCTGCTCCTTACCTCTGCACTTAGTTACTTCCTTCCTGGTGTCTGCAAGTTACCCACTTTCTTAGATTGTACAGGTACCTTCATCTGCTTGCGTCTTTAAATACTTAGCCCTGAAGGAAACTGTTTGCTAAGATTTGTGCCCTGTTTATTTTTTTAATGTACATATGCAAGCAGTGCTCTATAAATAAAAATGATAGCAAAGAACAAGTGACCGATGCACTGATCCAGCTTTCAGCATATGACACACTCCAAGCCATGCTGCCCAGCATGTGTGTGTCTGCCCCAAAGCCTACAATCCCATTTTCTTGATTGCCTTATTTTGAATTAGCCTGTCAGATCTTGAAGGCAAGTAGAGGGTTTGGTGACCTGTCTTCTGTCACGTCCCCTGTTGGGATGATTTGAGTGGATTAAAATGGAAGAAATCCCTCCATCAATGATGATTTAAAGGTCACATAGTTGTTGACTTGCTGCAACATTCATACTAGTCAATGCTTGTGGCTACAAACGCCTATTAAATAAAACTAGTAACTATCGATTTTTGCGTATTTTTACATTAAAGGTAGTATAACCCCATATGTAGCATGGCATATTTTTATAGAAACGGTTCAATAAACATTTAACTCTGTCCTGGCATTAATAGCAAGAAGTAATGTATGTGCTCAATGCCCCCAGGTTATTCCATGTACAAAACTGTAACTCAGTATTTCTATTATTATTTCTATGCTAGATATAGACAGGGATTTCACTTTGGGCTTTCTACATAGAATAATTGATGTAAAATGTAAAACATTACGTTTGAATATTTATGGTTTCAAAGATTGTGTATACAATACAAGTACAGTATCCTGTAGAAACCAATAAGCAATTGGTTGTAATGTTGCTAGTGCAATTATAATAATGAAAGCTGATTGCTGATTGGTTGTTATGGGTTAGTGAACACAGGCAAAGTTGCCACTGTCTTGCTGGACATAGCCTTTCCTATCAGATATTAGCCCTCCTACTGTGTTATAACTTCCTTTATAAGAAGGGTCTGTGGCCCAGTGGACCAATGGGAAAGAGTCCAATTCTGTAGGAATGTTTAAGTTCATTATGTCCTTTAACACGGCTTCCCATATAGCAGCAGCAGTCTGGATAGGTTACCCACATCACAATACTCTGCAAAAAGATATAAAAATATTTCAGTAATTGACACTTTTGCAAAAGTTGTTAATTAGCTGGAAGTGAAACGTAAACATTTTATTATTAATCAAGTTCTGTAGGTGCTTTGCATTTTTAATATCTTTTGACATCTTTTACGTCAATTCGTAACTTCGCAAATTTACTAACCCCGACTCTGGCGAATTTTCGCTAGCGAAGTAGATAGACTAGCGCAACTTCGCACCCTTACGCCAGGCGAAGTAGCGCACTTACGAAGGATCATAATTACGCAAATTCACTAAGATGACCATTTTCCTGAACGTTACCACTTACGCTAGACTTTACTTCGCCAGGTCAGACCTGGCGTATATTTTGTCTTTATCAAATAGAACCAAGCCAGGCAACATCATCATCTATGCTCCAAGCTTAGACCAGGTTTCCCTCCAGGGTCCTGTATAATGTATCTCACACTTATGAAGAGCAAGTTGGGTGAACTCAATGCTGAGGTGCAAGTGCTAGTTGTAAGCCTGCAATTGACATCACCACCTCATTATTCCTGCATCAGCAGTAAATCCCTGCATCAGCAGTAAGTGTCATTGCTGACTGTCAGCTGGCTACATCACACACCAGGGCCCTCACCCAGGAGAAGGTTTTTAGTGATAAGGGGACTCCCTTCCTGTTCCTCATAATGTTATTTCAGGGCATTTAAACCAATAGGGAATAGTCAGTGCAGAGTCAATAAACAATCCTTTAAAGATAAGCATAGATACTGTAGGAGAAACACAAGTCTTTCGAGCAAAAAAATAACACATTTTTACCTTAAACTTTTTCCATTACCTTTATTATATTTTAAAAGTATCTGTGTATATGATGTTGTACTTTTAACCTCAATGACTCCACTTTTCAAGCTAAGATGTACTTGCACATTGTTTTAAATCACCATAGCAAAAGAACAGATTGTCTCGACTGATATGCACATTATCTGATATAATGACCATTAGCAGTCAGAGTGTTTGTTTGGATACAGTGCCAGGAAGGAAGTCTCTTTTTGTGAGAAAATCCAACATTGCCACCTCACAAACTCTGATTTTGGAAAGATGGATGGAAATGACATCCCCACATATGGTTCTCATATAAATCTAAAGCATTTTTTATTTGTGATTTTCTTTTAGTTATTTTGATTTTTATGCAACAGATCTCAAGGTTGCTATTTAAGCAATCTTACCTTGGTTACAATGCACTGATTTGAATAAACAACTGGAATTTGAATAGAAAGATGAGTAGTAAAATAAGCAGTAAGATTACATTTGTAGCCTTACTAGGGTTGCCATCTTTTCTTTTTCTTTGAAAACAGGCAGGGCGGGAGATGGTGATTTAGGGGGTGGGAGTAGTGATGGGGGGCAGGCCCAGGTGATGTTGGGGTTTTCTCCAGTCATGTGGGAGGTGGGGGGGATTATGTCTGTACGGGACTGATGATGTGGAGATCAGTGATTGACTTATCTCCATGTTAGTCACTTTAATGTCCTATCCGGCTTTCCTAAGTTGGATATCCAAACAGGCATTTTTACCTGGGCAGCCCATCCAAAAACCAGACTGTCCAGGTGAAATCCAGAGAGGTGGCCACCCTAAGCCTTACAGAGTATTTGTTTGTTTTTTTGGATGGGGTCAGTGACCCCCATTAGAAAGATGGAAAGATTCAGAAGAAAAAGGAAAATAAAGAAAACATAAATAATGAAGACCAAGTGAAAACCTGCTTAAAATTTGCAATTCTATAACATATTAAGGGTTTTTTTTTAATCAACCTTTATCATTATTATAAAGTCAGAAAAAATAAGGTCAGACAAAAAGCTGCATAATTCAGACCTTGGTCCAAAATGTCCGAATTTTTCAGACTTTACTGCAAAAACGTAGGTGAATTTCCCTTTAAAGGGATACTGTCATGGAAAATGTGTTTTTTTTTTTTCAAAACGCATCAGTTAATGGTGCTACTCCAGTAGACTTCTGCACTAATATCCTTTCTCAAAAAAGAGCAAGCAGATTTTTTTATATTCAGTTTTGAAATCTGACATGGGGCTAGACATTTTGTAAATTTCTCAGCTGCCCCTGGTCATGTGACTTTAGGAGGGAACAGTGGCGTAACTACCAGGGGTGCAGAGGGTGCAATTGCACCAGGGCCCCCACCCCTTGGGGCCCATTGGAGCCACGATAATGGTTATGGCAGGTGTTTATCTAGGGGGAGATTTTACAGCACACATGCCATCAACACTCCAGCATGGGATTTATAGAGGTATGGGCCTGACAGGGGGGGCCCTGGTGCCCATCAGGGAGTAGTTACGCCACTGGGAGGGAACTGCTTTCTGGCAGGCTGTTGTTTTTCTTTCTCAATGTAACTGAATAGAACGCAGTGAGACATGGGTTTTTACTACTGAGTGCTGTTCTTAGATCTACCAGGCAGCTGTTATCTGGTTACCTTCCCATTGTTCTGTTGTTAGGCTGCTGGGGAGGGGTGATACTACCACTTGCAGCACTACAGTAAAAGGTGACTGAAGTTTATCAGAGCACAAGTCACAAGAAATGGGGCAGCTGGGAAATTGACAATATGTCTAGCCCCATGTCAGATTTCAAAGTGAAATGGATTTCAATGCAGAATTCTGCTGGAGCAGCACTATTAACTGATGCATTTTGAGAAAAAAAACCAAATTTTCCCATGACATTATCCCTTTAATATCTAAACATTGTGAGCTTCAATCTCTTCCCCCATTCTAAGGCTGGGTCACAGACAGGGAGAAGGAAATTCGGGGAGATTGTCGCCTGCTAAAAACGCCAGGCGACAAAATCTCCCCGAATCTCCCTGTCTGTCCCTACCCTAAATATTCAGGTTACAAATATGCCCAAGCTGCTTTTCTTTCTACAATGTCTTTGGCTGTTTATTTGGAAAAAAAAGTCCCCTATTTTATTCTCATATGCTAATAGCACTGAGGTCTTTATTCCGAACTGGCCACAAAATAATGCTCTTTGTTTTCATTGACACTGTTTCGCATAGTAACAGCTTGTTTTATTTTTGTCTTTTTTGCCAGAGGGCAGGTTTATTTTTAAATCACTGAACTCGGAATTCTCTTTATTTTTCCAAGATTAGAAGCAGCTGAAAAGCCTGCAGTCACAGGTTGGAGCCTTCCTTTACAATATGCTTCGGGAAGTTCTTTCTCCTCCCCTTTTGTGAATTTTTTTCTCTTTTTTATTTTTTATTTTTCCTAATAAATGTCTCTTAAATGGTAGCCCTCTAAAAATAGCAAGTCATCCGGCTAAAAATAGAGCAGCTCACACGTTTGCCAAGGAAAATGAAGAGAAATAGGCGTGGAACAGAAGACTCAGTTCCCCGGCACTATTCATTCAGAGATCCCTTGGAGAATGCGAGCAAAGATAAAGTGCCCTTGATAAAACACACACACAGACCTGAGCTTCTAGTCAGACTTCTGGGTGCCACAAAATATTTTATGCCAATGGCTTTTTAATATATATTTATTCATTTTTCTCATTGATCATTAACACCGTTTTATTGCCTTCATTTCTGCAACTTTCCTAGTTTTTCTATTCTGCATGGTTATTTGAGGGACTTTTACAGGTATGGGATCTGTTATCCAGAAACCCAAAAAGCTCTAAGTTAAAAAATAAAGGCAGTCTCTAATCCATTTTAACCAGATGATCCAAATTTTTAAACATGATTTCCTTTTTCTCTGTAATAATAAAACAGTACAGGTATGGGGCCTGTTATCTAAAATATATGGGGCCTGGGGTTTTCCAGATAAGGGGTCTGTCTGTAATTTGGTTCTTCATACTTCAAGGGGCAGATTTACAAAATTCACATGAATTTACGAAAACATTCGAATTCGAATTTTCGAATGTTTTTGAAGACCACTTCGACCAGTGAATTTTGTAAATTCAATCGAATGATTCTAATAAAATTTCATTTGAATATTCGATCATTCGACTGTCAATGTACTTTCCCTTTAAAATGTTATTCGACCACCTAGTTGACAGATCAAAGCTACCGAATTGGGTTTCCTTATTTTTGATCGAATAAAAAAAATTTGATCGATCGAAAAAATCGTTCGAATCGATCCATTCAAATGATTTATAGATGGATCGAATTTTTACCTATTCGATCATTCGACCAATCGAATTGCCGTAAAATCCTTCGCATTCGATATTTGAATTTGAAGGATTTTACTTCATTTCCTATTCACATGGTCGAATTTCGAAGTTTTTTCAATTTGAAATTCTACCAATGATAAATCTTCCCCCAAATTATACTATAAAATAATGTAAGCGTTAAATAAACCCAATGGGCTGTCTCAGCTACCAATAAGGATTAATTATATCTTAGTTTGAATCCAGTACAAGCTACTGTTTCATTATTAAAGAGAAAAAGGCAATTATTTTTCTAAATTTGGATTATTTCACTATAAAAAATGGAGTCTATGGGAGATGGCCGTTCCGTATTCCAAAGCTTTCTGGATAACGGGTTTCGATTAACAGATCCCATACTCGTACCTTGTACTTGTTCCCAATTAAGATATAATTAAGCCTTATTGAAGCAAAAGCGGCCTATTGGGTTTATTTAATGTTTACATGCTTTTCTAGTAGACTTGCCTTATAAAAATTCAAGTTATAGAAAGATCTGTTTTCTGGAAAATCCCAGGTCCAGAGAATTCTGGATAATATGTCCCATACCTGTATTACCTGAAAACCTAGTTTTGAATAAGAAATGTCTTGTTGTGATCGCAGCAGCTGCAGCCCACTGCTTAATAAAGTGCTGTTTCCTTATGAATTTGGATTGAAACCTCTGATTTAGTAGCAGTAAGAGGCAGAGTGTGATGATTGAAGTATCATTTTGCATTAGGGATCTCTATCCAGTGTCTATCCTTCTGTATACTCAGTATCTGGTCATTCCTGATTTCAGAAGCATTGGAAATTGTGTCTTGTTGATTTCTATGCTATTCACTAGTAGCCAGGAGGCAATTGCTGTAAAAAGAAAAATACAAAGAAAAAACTGAAGGGTTGCATTGTAAAACCTCTAATGGGAATCACATGTATGTCAGATTTTCAAGCTACTCAAAACAAATGGGAATGCAATTTGTAGCCTGACTGCTCTGTATTTCTGTATTAGCTCATCTGCAGATATAATAGACAAAGACGGTGATGTGACTAGTAGGAACAACTGACATAGTTAAACTAAACCAGTTAAAGGACCAGTAGCACCAAAAAAATGAAACTGTCCTAAAGTGATGGAATTAAAATGTACTGTTGTACTGCACTGCTTTCCTTCAGAAACACAACTTTAGTTTATATAAACAAGCTGCTGTGTAGCCATCGTGGCAGCCATTCAAAGCTGAAGAAGGAAAAAGGCACAGGATACACAGCAGATAACTGATAAGCTCTGTAAAATACAATGGGAGCCTTCAGAATGTATCTTTTATCTACTATGTGTTTTCAGCCCCGGATTTGGGGCATCCTAGCAGTTCTATCGCCCGTCCACATACCCTGTACTCCACAGTCAGGGCCGGGCCAAGCCTACAGGGTTCCCTAGGCACCTGGTCACCTAGCCCCACCCCTTCAGGCACAAGCGAATGCGCTATAGGGGAGAATAAGGGAAGCTACTCAAGAGGGGAGGAAGGAAGGGGAATGATGAGGGGAGAGAGTCTCGTGGGGAGGAAGGGGAGTGACGGAGGAGAGTGACAAGGGGAGTGATGAGGGGAGGA